>JAPMOR010094133.1:62347-144594 GCA_026543865.1 Argiope aurantia | reverse complement strand
CACAACACAGTAATATACAGAAAGGAGTGAGGGAAAAGCTCTTGAACATTTTATCCCTGGTCTTATATAACCTGAGACATTGATAGGGAAAATATTTATTTACAGTGCTAATATATTATTAAGATTTCGATAGGGATTTTTGCTACACGCGCTGAAGAGGCAGGGGAAACACAGGGATCTTTCAAAAAAAGAATGTGCTTATTGGACAATTTTCTAGCCCTTCACGCGGAGTGTGCTAAAGTTAGGCTTTTAGCCGATTCAACAATTTTACAAAGCTCTCTTGAATTAATTAAGTACAGAAAGGGGAATTAGATCAGGAAATAAGGGAATATTTTAGAATGAAGTTACTATGGGCTAAATTAAGATAAAACCTTGGAAATTAATTAAATTAGAGTTTAAAATATCATTACATATATATATGTAATGATATTTTAAACTCTTAATTTAATCCAAATTAATTTCCAAAACTTTATCTGAATTTAGCCCATATTCTCTTATTTCTTGATTTCATTCCACGTATGAAGCTGTGTAAAAATTATTGCGCAATCAGTTCTAAGTATCAAGTGAAAGTAATCCCTTCGGTGTCCTTGCCAAGGTGTCAAAGGTCAACACATGTATTCAATCGGCGCGTGACGGAAACCCATGTTATATAAAACTAGTGATCATTTGGTTCGTTCCTTCTTTACTTCTACTTTTGTGCCGCGCTGAGTCCTCTTGTAAATAAATCATGATTGTCTCCAAAGAGAGAATAAAACGAAATTAAAAATACAACGTCTCGTCTATGTCTTCAAACCTGCCTTCTGCTGCAACCAAAATATGTCACATATTATTTTGTCGACAGGATAGTTTCCTATGAAATTTTTTTTAAAGAATTTAATCCCCGGGATGAGGCAATTTGATGTTACGGTACGGCTCCTTGATTCGCCGAAGGCGGTTCCGTGCTGCCTCGGCCGCTTGCTTGCCGACTCATAGAATCCCGTGATAGACTCCCGACTCTCGTGGCATAGCGACCACGTCTCTGAAATTCTACGAATGACGAGGCTTCCTTTTTTGTTACCGCATCATCGTTACTCCTGCTGCATGAACCTGTGATCTCATCTGACATTCTTGTTCTGCTGTTCAATACCCTTGTGTTTGTGCTGGTTATTTTCAAGAAGCTCCAAACTGTACTATGATTCATCAAAAAGTTATTAGTGTTAAAAAAGCCTCCATTAACTGACTCAACTGATGAAATTCAAAATTTATATTCTTTACTTTTGATTTGATTTTAAATTGCATTTTTCTATTACAGTATAACTGCAAATAATCTCTTTATATTATTATTCAAAATATCATGAGTTTTAATTTAAAATATTGAGTTTTTAAATTTTTTTAATCTATTATTTAAAAATTATGCATACAGACCTTGTGAACGAGAAAAGTAACATACCAAAATTCTTATATTCTTAATAATTAATGGCGCATGATAATTAGACTAAGGTAGTAAATACCTCAGGGAAAAATTTTGCACCCCTGATAGTTATTAAGCTACCCTCTATTATCATTGTGTCCAAATACTTGTTTTTTACAAAATATAAATATTTTTTATATTACATATTTTTTTCCTCCAAATACTATAAGAGTATTTTGAATCTTGCGTTTGCTACATTCATTCGCAAACGTTTTGTTTGAAATCTTTGAATTTTGCAATTACTATTATCGTTTCCAAATGATTTATTTGAAATACAGGAATCTTATATTATATGAAACCATTCAATTTTACAAGTATTATTTTCATTTCCAAGATTTTCATTAGATATTTTTGAATCTTATATTTATGGTTTCAGTTCCAAGTGTTTAATATGAAATATTTCAGTTTTGCTAGTATTATTTTCATATTCGTTTTTTTTTTTTTTTTTTTTTTTTTTTTTTTACTGAAGTTTTGAATCTTGTGTTTTTATTGACAGCTAAAATACTTTACTTAAAATCATAACTATACTGTTATTTCATTTGGGGGAAATCATAACAATATTGACATTATATTTAATAATTTAATACTTTTTTTTCAAATTTAATAATCTTGTTGAGTCATATTTCCTATAATTTAAGAATAATGTACCATTGACTATCCTCACCAAATTAAATTCTATTCTTGAGTTTCTACAAAAAAATGGTCAAAATAAATTTGTGCAATATAATGTTTATTTTATTAATATTTTGTTATTACAGTTGATTATTAAGGTTTTTATATAATATTTTCACAAATATAATTCTTTTTTGTACTTCTAATATAAAATAATGAATGAGATTTCTGTGTTAATGTTTGTATAATGTGAAGGTAAGGGAAACTGAGGTGTCACTTTCAAAATACTTTTAAATTAAATTAACTCAAACGCCACTATAAGGTATGGCTGAGTGTCAAAGGGCCCTGATGCACTTCCACGTAGTGCTGTGTGTGTGTGTGGGGGGGGATTGTAATGATATTTTAAACTCTTAATTTAATCCAAATTAATTTCCAAAACTTTATCTTAATTTAGCCCATAGTAAAATATTCTCTTATTTAATGATCTAATTCCACTTTCGGTTTAATTAATTCAATTGTAAAAATAATGCGCAGTCAGTACTACGTATCAAATGAAAGTGATACTTCCGTTGCCCTTGTCAAAGGTCAACACATTTATTCCATCGGCGCGTGGCCGGAAATCCCATGTTATATAATAATAGTGATCATTTGTTTCGTTCCTTCTTTACTTCTGCTTTTGTGTCGCTCTGCGTCCTCTTGTAAATAAATCATGATTGCCTTCCAAGAGAGAATAAAATGAAAATAAAAATACAACGTTTCGGCTATGTCTTCAAACCTGCCTTCTGCTGCAACCAATATATATATATGTCTGTGTGTGTGTGTGTGTAGAGACATGTTAACTCTGGCTCGAAAAACAGGCCTCTACTAATCGGATTATATATCAAATTAAATATCTCTCACGGGCCCTAGGGGGAAAGCCCTGTTGAGAATAATGCTTAGAGATGACTCATATTACAAGAATCGCACACTAATTTAACATAAATGAATTTAATGAATTGGACGAACGGCTGGGCCGCTTTACATCAATGAACGCTATTACAGTACTGAATGCTGTTTTTATGGCGGGAATCAGATAGCTTCTTATTGACTGTTGAGTGATGACGCGAGCGCCACCAGGATGACGCTCCGTACACCACAATCGGTCGTCATGATGAACTTGGCGTCCTGAGAATCTGAAAAGCTCAAAAAAGAAAATTTAGATTTTTGCAAAACAGGTAAAAAAAAGTAGGTGCTTTATGCAGTTGTAGACCAAGACTTAACATAATCTGCTGCTGTAGAGGTATGGTTGGAGCTTTCGTGGATTCCCACTTCCTCCACTAGGTACCTCTCCTGTGGTTTCTTCGCTGTGATGCGATAGGGACCATGGAACTTCGAGAGAAGCTTCAAACCACTACCGAATTGGGTCCTCTGTATGGCCACTAAGTCACCTGGATTATATTGAGTAGCTTTCTTCCTGTGCTTGTTGTAAGCTATTTGATTCTCTTCTTGAAGGCGCAAGATATTCTGTCGCGCTTCTTCACGGATATCCTCGCGGTTGTCGATGACCATTTGCTCATATTCTTCCTGTAGGATATCGAGAATTTTCTGGTCATTTTTATGCCTCATTTGCACACCGATCATGAGTTCGAAAGGAGTAAATTTTGTACTCCGTGCAGTAGTGGAGTTAAATACACGTTGTGCTGCTTGAACATGAGTGTACCACTTCGTGGGATCATTGATGGAAAGTTTGGCAAGCAGGGGGATAAGAGTTCCATGAACCCTTTCCAGTTGTCCATTTCCTCGAGGTATTCCTGTGGTAATTTGAATGAGATTTGTATTTTGATTCACGCAATAGTTTGTGAATTCCTTGGAAGTAAATGCGGAACCTTTATACGTGATGATACACAATGGATTTCCGAACACTGCTTCCTGCAGTTGCAGTTTCGTAATTGCATCATTTGCAGTGACACCTTTAACAGGATATAACAAAACAAACTTTGAGAATGCATCTATTATACTGAGAATATGATTGTAATTTTTATTGGTTGACACTAAGGGTCCAATAAAGTCAACATGCTAAGTACTTAGAGGAAAGTTTTCCTTCGTAATCGGATGTAAGAACCCTTCAGGTTTACCACGCTTTCGGTTGACTAGGATGCATTCGACACAGTTCTGTATTACCGATTCAATACTTTTTTGCATATTCGGGAAAAAATAGTCACTTTCGATAATGTTTTTAGTTTTCTCCACGGCGAAGTGCCCTTTCGAATGCGCGTTCTTAATTATTTCGTGTTTCATTAGTTCAGGTATTACAAGCAAACGACAGTTGTCCTGACATTTATACAGAATGTTAATTTGTACCACGAAATCAACTTGGTTGTTATCTTTACATAGTTCTTTCAATTATTTTATGTATTCATCTGACATCTGTGCCACTTGCACTCGCGCTGTTAAATCATCACAAAGTGCAGTCATGATTGTTGGGTATCTACTAAGTGAATCAACGTGACGCATTTGACTACCTGAGCGAAGTACTATCTCATAATCAAATTCTTCGAGGAATAAAACCCAACGCGCTATTTTAGGAATTAATTCTTTTTTAGTAATAGTCTGTTTGAACGCAGAGCAGTCAGTGACAATTTTAATTTTAGTTCCTAAAATGTAAGTACGGAATTTTGTCAATGCTTTAATAACAGCTAAAACTTCTAGTTCATAGCTAAATAAATTTTCTTCCTGAGGTGTTGTTTTTTTACTCATATAAGCCATGGAATGTAAATTATCATCTTCGTCAGCTTGAAGAAGGATTCCACCGTAACCTAATTTGGAAGCATCTGTATGGAGTTCCAGTTTGGAACCTGGTTTGTACAGATGTAAAACTGGATCTTGCGATAAAGATCTTTTAAGGGTCTCAAACGTGTTTATTTGAGGGGGACCGAATTCAAATGTTACATCATTTCTAAGTAAATCGTTTAGAGGTCTAGCTATTAAAGCATTATCTTTAATGTACTTCCGAAAATATCCCGTTAAACCCAAGAAACTTCGGATTTGTTTTTCATTATGTAGTTGAGGAAAATTTAGTACTGCTGAAGTTTTTTCAGTTGATGGCCTAATTTGTCCATTTTCGATGACTTGACCAAGAAAGTTAATTTTCTCTTTCAGAAACTGGCATTTTTTTAGACTTAACTGTAGGCCAAATTCGGAGGCTATGTGTAAGACGCCTTCCAATTTTTGAATACCTTCAGAAATGGTTTGAGAGGGGATGATAATATCATCCAAGTAAACAATTAAAGTTCCGTCATGTATTAATTCTTGAAAAATTACTTGAATGTAACGTTGAAACATAGCAGGTGCATTCGTAAGTCCGAAACAACATTTTTTAAACTGGAATAATCCTTCATGGCTAATAAAAGCCGTGTACTTTCTGCTGCCAGGAGTGAAATCAATATGAAAGTAAGCATTTTTGAGATCTAATGTGGAGAAAAATTTACCTGAGTGTAACTTATCAAAAATATCTTCTATATTTGGTAGAGGAAATTTATCTTTTATTGTTTTTTTGTTCAAAGAACGGAAATCAATACACAGTCTGGGTTCGCTATTTTTGCGTTTCACCAAGACAATTGGAGACGCATAATCAGAATAGCTTTTTTCAATGATACCCTGGGCAAGCCATTCCTCGATTTGTTTTGTAACTTGTTGTTTTTCTATGGGAGCAAGTCTACGAAGCGGTGAGGTCACGGGGATGTCATCAGTTAAAATAATAGACATTTACAAATCTGTAGTATGGATTTTATTTGGAGAGTAATTTGAAATTAAATTAATTACATGATCTTTCATATTTTTATAAGATAAATACCCTATATCAAAATCATTTTCAGAATAAACATTTAAAACATTTGTGCATACTTCCTTCACTAACCATTCAGAATTTACATCAGAAAAACTCTTTTCAAAACAAGTATCAGTTATTAAATTAACATCAACAAATTTATCTTTATTCAAAGATATATCATCACTCTGTAAATAAAATTCAGTCAGCATTTATTTTCGAACCAATAGTAATACTTTTATTTTCATTTAGAAGAGAAGTTGAATCATTATCATTTTTTATACAAGCAGAATGATAAGAAATATGTTTTGTTTCTTTTTTATTCTCACGGATTAATTTATTCGATTCGTTTCTGGTATCTACAGAAGGAATTATGCAACGTTGGTATTCTTTTTCACTTGATGACTCACACTTGGATTTATTTTCAGAAACGCATTCAGTTGTAGAATTTTTATTGGAAAAAGTATTTTTAAGATCTAAATAGCTATTAGATGGTATAATGCATTCAAAAGAAATATTTGTATCTGCAGCTGCTAAAACTCTTTTCGCTTCTGACTTTTTATCAACATGACTAATATCTATCGCCACTAACGGAAGACTGACAATTGAACTGTTCGCTAATTTAATTTTTGTGCTACGGCCTACATAATTTAATTTCTTTACATAATTAGGATTAATAATCATTAATACGCTTCCGCTATCAACCAAAGCTTTAATAGGAACGTCATTTACAATAATATCTACATATTCCAACTCGGCGATTATTAATTCTTGTGGAATTTTATTTGATTTTAACATGGAGTTTACAGAATGTGAGTTATGGGATCTTCCCTGATTGTTATGTTGTCTAGCATCAACATTTTGGGGACAGAATTTTATTAAATGCGATGTAGAATTACATTTAAAACAAGTTTTCCTATCAATATTTCCACCGTGTACATGATCGTTATTTTGGCAGGAATATTGACGCACGGCCTTGAGCTGTAGTCATGTCTATGTCTACTCTCTTCCCAAAACAAACCTTTATTTCTTGCGCGGAAGTAAATGTCTATTTCTTTTGCTAACATCCGCGGTTTTAACCAGTCGGAGCCTTGTTTGATCAAAATGTGCTCGGATGTGTCCTTGTCAAGAGTGCTGGTTAATTTATCGGTTACAATTAGTTGAGATGCATAATCCACGATTTTTTGAATAACAAATAATTTTACTATTGTTATTTTTAAATATTTGTTCCAAATATCTGTTATTTCAATCATATTATAAATTACTTTAATATTAAATATAAAATTTATTAATTGTAATTAATACTTAATTTACTTTAATTACTTACTATAATATATTACTTAATAATTTACTTTAATACTTAATTTAATACTTAAGTAACGTGTGATTGAATTAACTTATCTGTTTCAGCTTACTTCTTAAATTTGATTTTGTTTCAAAACTATTTATTTAATTTCTTTATTGGAGTAAACCATTTTCTGAAAAATTTGAATTAATTATATATGTAATTTTTTAAATTGTTTACTTTAGTTATATATTCTACCAATAGATGGCGCCAGCAGTAAACGGAATACATGCAAATTCAAGTCGCAAGCAATTAAAAAGGATTTGTATGGAATAGTGCATCATCAAATGCGAATATCTGAAGGTCAAGATCACTTCGCCGCTCTGATAAATTTCAGTGATATGCAATTCAATGATGCGATAATTCCAAGAATAACCGGTCTGTTCACTTTTCAAGCCATTCACAGATTTCTCCTTTTCTGTTTCGTTCGAGAGCTTCTATTGGACAGATTGGATCGATTGTTACTTTCCAGTGAAGTCACCGCTCCGGAAAATTTCAGTGATATAGTATCGATTGTTACTTTCTATCGTGATCCAAAACCTGTAATCGAAATATCACCAGTAAGATCGTATCAAGGATTTGAATCACACCCTTCTTTGAAAAGTATTGATCACTGGTGTTTGTGACTTTTTGATATTGGTTACGTAATAACCGCTCATAAAATATTAGTCATCCTTAACAATTAGTTCACAAAGGATCGCAAAATCTTTCACTTTTCTTAGTTCTAAATAATATTCTAAATTCGCTTTTAATCTTGAGACGAATTGCACGTGATTTTCCCCTTTAAATCTTTTGGCGGCTTGAAAGTTATCCCAACACTCTTTAGCAGATGGTTGGAATTCTCTTAACACTATTCTTTTAATTTCGCCATAATCTTTTATTTCGCTTTCGTTCGCGTATAACAAAACATGTTGGCATTTCTCGCCTAACAAATTTAGAAGGACTTCGGCTTTGTATTCAGTTTTAACTTGTTTTGTTTCGAAAGCACGTTCCAAAATATTGAAAAACAAATTGAAATTTTCTGATTTAGTTGGTATTGGCATTGTCAGTGTGCGAATGCTTTTAATTATTTGCTCGATGAACTCCGCATGACTTTCTGAAGGAGGTCCGTTAGGACTACTTATTCCGGTCGCTTGAACGTTTCTCATACTTTCTTCATGAGCTAAAGTTAGTTTTAATTTTTCTAATTCAAACTGTCTTTCCTTTTCACGCGCTTGTTCTGCCTCTTCACGCACTCGTTCGGCCTCCGAGTTCCTCTGCTTCTATTTTTTCGCGTTCCTCTACAGTTGAAATGATAATGTCTTTAACAAATTCCAAATCATCCTTAGCCGCTTGGCTATTTTCTATAATTTGTTTAAGCTGCACAATATTTGTTTTTTCTGGAACTACCTCACATATTGCTTCAACGACAATAATTAAATCTTTCTTTTTTGTATTTTTAAACATTTTGAAATGATTTTAGTTTTCCTAATAACAAATGCTAATATAATAACGATAATAATAATAATGCTAACATTTCTTCAAAACAGAAATTTCTAAAATAAACACATTCAAACAGTTTCTTTTCCTTGAAAAAGTCATTCACAAATATACAAATCTTAAAATAAATGTTTGCAAAATTCTTTATTCAAAATGATATAGAAAATTCTCCTACCTGTTCTTCTTCAATTATATCCGTTGAGATAATATTATGCAGGAACTTCACAATTTGTCGGCCACTGCCGAAGCGAAGATTTTCTTGAAAAATTTTGTCGGCCATTGCCGATCCGAAGATTTTCTTGAAATATTTTGTCGGCCACTGCCGATCCAAAGATAATTTGGCTAAAACTAATAGTGAAATTTCCACATTCTTACCGGATCGAAGATTATTTTTCTATTTTCTAGGTCATTGCATCCAGAACCGAGCCCCCACATGCAGAGACATGTTAACTCTGGCTCGAAAAACAGGCCTCTACTAATCGGATTATATATCAAATTAAATATCTCTCACGGGCCCTAGGGGAAAGCCCGGTTGAGAATAATGCTTAGAGATGGCTCATATTACAGGAATCACACACCAATTTAACATAAAATAATTTAATGAACTGGACGAACGGCTGGGCCGCTTTACATCGATGAACGCTATTACAGTACTGAATACAGTTTTAATGGCGGGAATACGATAGCTTCTTATTGGCTGTTCAGTGATGATGCGAGCTCCGCCAAGATGACGCTCCGTACACCACACACACACATTCATATTCACATGGATAATTACTCTCCCAACATCGAATATTGGAGCAAGCATTTATCGTCAGCTTTTATGCTGATTCAATGAAATGTTTTTCTTCGCTAATATTATTCACACTTATAAGATAATTTTCAATATGATATGAATGCCTTAAATTTTTCACCACACCAGTAAAGTTGAGAGGAGCAAGAGTTCGAGGTATACTATTGATATTTTAAAAATAAATGAGCTAAAAGTTAGACGAATACAAACCTAAAATACTTGTAAATGTATCCTTTATTACTGGGATTAAAAAAAAACAAAGGAATGAATCCCAATCATGTGATACAATTCCAATTTGAAGAAATACTTTTTCTTTATTTACACTTTTACCGATAGGGAACATTCTGAACCTATTTATATCTGGTAACAATTCTATTAATATGAGTCCAATTATTAGTTAATTCTAATTTTGGTATTCTTTCAATGATAATTTTAAAATTTTCCCATTCATTGAATATTTTCTGATTTTCATTATTATTCTGCGTCATCAGCGCAATTTTCTTCAGTTGTTTTAATCATCAGTTAAATCGGCAATTACAAGCATTAAATGCCAGATTAATGCATAGAAAGTGCAAATAGTTGAAGGAAAATTTTTCCAAATGTTAAGACTAGATTGCATCGTGCCAGTGAAATAAGACAAAGGCAGGCTTCTATCTGTTACTAATGCCAGGAAGTATGTCATATTATCTCTGAACGCTGAAAGAGAATAAGAATAAGGAATACAATCAGAGTCCGTACCTTTCAAATGTCGAAAAACAAGGTGCTAATGTTAATAATTCTATAAATAGGTGTCTTTAAACAGGAGCTTTAATTTTGGGTGCAGAAACAAGTTCTAAACATGAAAGCCCACGATGGTCTAATATAAAACTGATATTTTTTTTTCTTGCTCTAATAAATATTACTGTACAAATAAATAACAGTAACTTACAGTGCCCGGATTGATACAGGTACAAATTTGAATATCTTGGCTTAAAATATTATCAGTGGATTAACGAATTTTGAAGCAATTGAAGCGCTGCCCTATTGAATTAAAAGTCTATTAATGGGGTATCAATTGTGTCTGATGAGACAATGTAATGTCTTTGAGCATAGAAGAATACAAATGAAACACAATGTGTGATATTTAATACTACATTTGATATAATTATTAGTTTGAATTTTATGAATTTACTTTTGATTTAAAATATAATACCCTTATAACTTATATTCTTGCTGTAAAATGGGAATTAATCTTTTCCCAAGTTTATGATTATCATATATCAGATTAGAGTATTAGTAAAGATAAAAATGTTATTAATATCCAAAGAAACCAATTTGGCAAATATCGCCCCTTGCTGTGCTTTGACATGATTGGGAGAAAACCTTTAAAAGACTTGAAGAACTGCCGCAAGGGTTGTATGATAACATCCCTACATGTTTAATCGAAATTTCTTCAGAATGAAGTTGAGAAGCCGTTTTTACTTCGATGTGAGAGAATAAGGTTGCTTTAATTTTTAAGTACTGTAGATGCATAGCCTTATTTAGTTTTTCACCAATGGTGTTACCTAGATATTTTAAAGACATTTTTCTCTTTATTGTTTGTATTTCCCATTTTATTGTTGGTCCTTTTATTAGTTTGGAAATGGGAAGATGTGAAGATTTTGGACGAAGACTGTTTGATTGTGCTAATCGGTGCAAGTTTTGATAATCGAAAGGACTTGCTGAACTTTAATTTTGAGGCTTTTCCTCATGGGATGCTGATGAGGAAGACGAAATCGTACGCAAAAGTCACTCCTCCGCCAATATTTAATTTTTGACACGATTCCAAAATACCGGATTTAAAAATGTTATATGTTGGTGTTAAAAATCAAAATTCTGGTGTTAAAAATATAAAATAACCGTGAAAAATGTTAACTGTGGCCGAAGTCTGATCACGATATTTACAAAATGATTAAAAGTTCAGAGGCAACAGGGAGACTCGGACTCGAAAGACTACTTGAATATAAGGAGATACTTCTAGCTTTGAACATGCTGTTACAGCAGCAGATGATTTATTAAGCTAGTCGCCGTATGGAAATGCAAATTTATTAGCCATTACAAATGAAGTCTAATACCGATTTCTACGGTAAGAAAAGTGGTGCATAATATATTGTACTACTATCCAGACAAGATACAGGAAGTACCATAGTTACTACAGGGTGACACAGAAACTGAACTAACATTCGCATTACAATTTATGGGACGAATGATTGTAGATGTACTCTTTGCATGGAATATTCTTTGGAGAGACGACGCGTCTTTTTATTTAGATTTACAAGTGAACTACTAATCCGTCTAAAAACAACTTTAGATTTAAACGAAGGAGGATAAGTCCCATTGCATGATGCAAAAGTGACATTGCGATGTAGTTTTACCGCTATTTTTATAATAGGGCCATTTTTTTTTGAGAAACCAATACCCACAGGACCCATTGCGTATTCCGCAATGGGATCAGATATCGTAATATATTATCGATTTTTTTAATTCCAGAGTTTCAAAAGTGAGTCCGCCTTCAAAATACCGTTTATATGCAAGATGGTGCACACCCCACCTTACTTGCTGAATCCAAGCTTTCTTGAAACGCCATTTCACACAAGAATCGTATAATAATTAATATTATTTTCAAGCAATATTGCCGCATTGAAGACAGACTGTCGAATCTCCATGGCCGAATGGTCATGGCACTGGTCTTGTGATCAAGAGACCTGGGTTCGAATCCCGCTAGAGACACTGAGATTAATGGTATATGTAAATACTTAATTCCTTGATTTTATGTTTTCCTTTATTTCATGTTCCAGAAGATACTGGACATTTGTTTAGTTTACCAGACAAGTGTTCTGGACTTTTCTTACTGTCTCCAGAAGAGTATTCTGGAACTTTCTCTGCTTATATAAAAGCAGAAGATTTGTCAGTTACTGTATTCTGAGTTCAGTTAATAAATTGGTTTAGCCCTACCTCTTGTGTGTGTTATTGAGTTCTATACCATAGTTCTACGTGACAATATGACTAGTACTAGTGCCTGATTTTTAAATGGAAAGTTTTTGAAAAACTCTCTCCAAACTTTGTGTTTAAAGACATATATCGGATGATTTCTTATCTAAAGGGCAAAATTACCACTCATATCCACTTAATCACAAGAACACATTATGTTATGCTGCTTAAAAAGTTTTCAGAATGGAAAGCGTGATTGAAAATAACTGAGACTGTATTCAGTGATATTTATCATTGCAGTGCGACATTATTTTATTTATTTATTTGTATTATTGACACAGATTGTATCACATGATATTATTTATGCATTGTTTGGAGCCACAGATTCGTTTCTAGAGCTTTCTGAATTAATGAATTTTATTTTTAATGACAATGAAAATCGTTTTCCTTGATTTATTTAACAACAAGTCTAAAGTTGGTTTGGTTTGGTTATATTAACATCCCGTTTTAAGCAACACTAGGGCTATTTTGGGACGGACCTCGTAATTTTGAACCGCGGTCAGATGACGACAACAAGTCTAAAATAAAAGGCTTTAGATATTGGCAGAGCGTCGCGAATTGGTGAAAACTGTAATTTATTTGTAATCTAATAATTTTTTTGGTTCTCGCAGAACACATCCTCATAATACATGCTAGTGAAAATATGTTCCTCTTGGAACCATTATTGTATATGTGGTTCAATAGTTCATGAAATTCAATTATTTATTCTTAAAAGTTACTTGAAACTATATACACTATGTGCAGTAAATTTGATTTGCGAGTAGATTATCAGGTTACCCCAGCGCCTTCCATCCGTACGTTCCGTTGCCTGCCACACAAAGAGGGAAGGCTTATATCAAATATAAGACGACGGTCAACAGCGCCATCTGGAGAAACAGAATCATCAAAAATGTGTAATAACCATAGAACCGATTCCAAAGCTTTCTGGATAGGCGATCATTATAACAATCTTGTGCTTTACAATAATTATTATCTTTATAAACTAGACACCCCTACATCTGAGCCCGAAAGCTCCTAACACCTTTATAGCGAAAAATTGAAACGGAGTATATATATATATATATATATATATCTATATATATATGTAGGACTCAGGAATCACTACTATTTAGAATCACGCACATTTAATTACATTTAGGACGAACAATTACATTAACATAAAAGAAATGAACATTAAATAGATTTCGTCGAATACGTCGCAGGATTAATTCACATGTGCCATCTCGTCTTTCGTTCAGAGACCCGTCTCGTCTCACACGTCTTGACTTTCGTTCGGACCCATCTCCTCTCGTCTGCACTCTGTCTAACAAGCATCAACAATTGTTGGCCAGCAGATGGCGCTCGTCATCAGGCGTTCGTCACTACATTCGGCGATCCTGACGTCTCTTTCGTCCTCGAAAGTTAAATCAAAGTAGAAAAATCTGAAAGAATAAAAAAAAAAAAAAAGAAAACAGTATCTGGATAAACCAATAAACATTTTTTTTTCTTTTAGTCTGAAGACCATGCTTTCATGAAATCAGCTGCTGTGGAAGTTGTATTTGGTCCGTCATGACATCCAACTTTTTCCACGTCATAGCGATCCTTAGATTTAACCTTAACAATCCGATACGGTCCATGAAACTTTGGTCTTAGTTTGAGTCCAGTTCCAAACTGCGTCCGTTGTATGGCCACTAATTCACCAAGTTTGTAGATGCGCGCCACTTTTCTTCGTTTGTTGAAACTTTTGCGATTCTCTTCTTGAATCTTCAAAATGTTTTCCATTGCTTCTTCTCTCATATTATTTAGATCTTCCATCATTGCTTTCGTGCATTCTTCTTCCAATATTTCCTTTAAATGTAAATCAGTTGTATCTTTTAATTTTACTCCAGTTAAAAGCTCAAACGGGGTAAACTTTGTACTTCTCGAAACGGTACTATTGATTATTTTCTGCACTGATGCAACATGTTTATACCATTTGGTAGGGTCTGCTATCGAGAGTTTTGATAGAATGGGTATTAAAATTTTATGCATTATTTCAATTTGCCCATTTCCTCGAGGAATTCCAGTGCTAATTTTGAAATGTTCAATATTTTCATCCTGACAGTATGTTTCAAATTCTTTTGAGGTAAAAGCTGAACCTCTGTCTGTTATTATTCTCGTCGGATTTCCAAAAGTAGATTGTTGAAGCTTAAGTTTAGTTATTGCATCCTGAGTAGATATTGATTTAACCGGATACAACCAGACAAATTTTGTAAAAGCGTCGACTATTGAAAAAATATGCTGGTAGTTCTTATTTGTAGAAGGCATAGGGCCAATGAAATCGATGTAATATGTACTTAAAGGCAAATTTTCTTTTGGGATGGGGTTAAGGAAACCTTCACCTTTCCCACATTTCTTATTACACAGAATACACTGCACGCAATTGGCAACCACACTTTCTATTTTTGACCTCAACTTTGGTATATAAAATTCTTGCTTTAAAATTTCTACCGTCTTAGCCACAGCGTAATGTCCTTTATTGTGAATTTCTCGAATAATTTCTCTTTGTAATGCTTCTGGGACTATGAGCAATTCTCTACCATTATCGTATTTATATAAAACTCCATTTCTCACAATGTGTTCACCGTCTTCTTGCTTATCTATAAAAGCTTTTAATTTCTTAAGGAATTCGTCCTGAATTTGAGCATTAGCTATTTTAGTGGTCACTTCACGGTATGAACGAGTAACAACAAGTACTGCGTTTCGACTAAGAGAATCTACGTGTGCCATATGTTTTCCCGATCTGTGAACAATTTGGTAATCAAATTCCTCTAACTGTAAAGCCCATCTTGCAACTTTTGGTGTAAGATCTCTTTTACTCATAATTTATTGAAAAGCGGAACAATCAGTCACAATTTTAAACTTAGAACCCAGTAAATAATGTTTAAATTTTTTCAACGCTTCGATTACAGCCAAAACTTCTAATTCATAGCTGCTATATTTTTCTTGTTGTGGAGATGTTTTTCGACTAAAATAATGAATAGGATAAAACTTATTGTCGGTTCCCTATTGCAGCAGCACTGCTCCGAATCCCTGACTACTAGCATCTGTATGGAGTTCTAAAACTGATCCCTGTTGATAGAGATGCAAAATTGGCTCCTGAGTTAAAATATCTTTAAGTTTTTGAAAAGCTTCCTTTTGTTCAGATTCAAACTTAAATGCAATGTCTTTTCTTAGTAGATCACTAAGCGGTTTTGCGATTTTTGAATAGTGGGGTATAAATTTCCGGAAATAACTAGTAAGGCCTAAAAAGCTTTGTACTTGTTTAACAGTTTGTGGTTGTGGAAATTTTTGTACAGCTACCGTTTTAGATACAGAGGGCTGTATTGTTCCGTTTTGGATTCTATAGCCTAAAAATTCTATTTGTGGTTTTAAAAACTGACACTTCTTAAAATTAAACTCCAAACCTTACTCTGATGCAACCTGTAGAACACGTTGTAATTTCTCTAGCCCTTCTTCCTCGGTTTTGGATGGTATAATAATGTCGTCCATATAAATCAGTACAGTTCCGTCTAGCATCAAATTCCTGAATATCACATTAATGTAACGCTGAAATACACTCGGACTATTGGAAAGTCCAAATGGTACTTTAAGAAATTCCCACTGGCCATGATGTGTTACAAAAGACGTAAATTTTGTGCTATCTTTCTCTACTTCTACATGAAAAAATCCGTTTTTCAAGTCCAAAGTAGTAAATATTTTTGATTGCTCAAGTTTGTTAAGCAAATCTTCTATGAGGGGTAAAGGGTACCGATCTTTAATTATCTTTTTATTTAGCTTACGAAAATCAATGCATAACCTATAACTGTCATCCTTCTTCTTGCATAAAACCACAGGTGAAGAGAAATTTTAAGTACTGGGTTTTATTATCCCTTCCTGTATCCATTTATCAATCTGAGTTTCAACGAATTTTTGTTCTTTAAAAGGCAGCCTTCGAGGGTTATGACTAATCGGAATATCATCGCTCAGTAGTATTTTCATTTGTAACTCCGTACTTTTTGTTTTGTTTGGCGAATACTTATTTAAAAGACAATTTATTTCCTGTCTCAAGGTTTTTTTTACATGACTCATGTCGATTTCATCATAGTTTATCGAATCCGCTAAATGAATGAAATATGGGAGAGGATGTTTATTTATTTAATTGCAAGCCTCAGCAAAAATAGGTGCCTGTCTGTCTCTTTTCAGCACCGAGGAACGTAGTGATACGACCTTGACCTCGCTTCTCACCAGCCGGGTGTAATTTATTTGAACTTTTTTCCCATGAATGGTAGTTTGTTTTTCTTGGAATGAAAAGCTTAGATTATTTAATACGTCCATGCCGATGATTATTTCGTTAGGGCATTATTTCTAACACATACACATTAGTTGATATTACATATTCATCAATTAATATATCACAATCAAAAAACCCTAGAGGAGTAATGCTATCTGCACTTATACCAGCTAATTTCACATTATCAGTCGTTAAATTAGGTTTACCAATTTTCAAATAAAAATTATAATTAATCATAGTAATATCAATTCCAGTATCAATTAATGCATCACAATTTACACCATTTATTTCAACATTTTTACTAAGCTTATTTACAGTTTTTGGAGAGTTACGAATATACACTTTATTAGAGAGAGACACTTTAAAATCTCTTTGCGGGCAGATACTGGCTTTGTGGCCAAAGCTACCACATTGGAAACATTTCAATCCTTTGTTTTTAAACTTGCAATTAATTGATTTATGGCCAGCCTCATTGCAATTAAAACATTTATTATTACTCTTGTTATAGTAATTATCATCAGCATAATTCTTTTGAGCACGAACGAACGGCAATGGTGAATTTTTAGCTTCTTTCGCTATATGAAATTTACTTCTGTTTTCAGAAACACGCCAATTTCTGTTTGTTTCCTTTTTAAGGTGGCTTCGTGCAGCTTCATATTCATCCAGTTTATTAACCAAATCTTCTACTTTCTTTATTTTGGGCAGATCGTCGAGAAAATGATCGCGTACGTCATTTGGTATTTTACTCTTTAACTGGTCAACGACCATTAGCTGCTTTAAATCTTCAAAATCGGTTATTTCTAAACAATTTATCCTTTCCTCAAAAAAGTTATTCAGTTCAAAACCGAAATCCCGCCATTAAGAAGAAGAATCTCGTTTGTGAGTAAAGAACTTCTGCTTGAGTTGTTCGGAAGTTAATTTAAATCTTTTAAGCAACAGTTTTTTTATGTAATCATAGTCATTAGCTGATGTAATCATAGTCATTAGCTGATGGATCAGGTTCACGAGCAATTAAATTGACTATATCTAATGGTAATAACCCGAGTAAATAAGAAATCCAGTTTTTTTTTTGCAATGTTAGCCCTACTTATTTGTTTCTCAAATAACGAAAGGTAAACACTTATGTCTCCGCTATTATCATAATTCTTCAGAAATTTTAATATATCAGTCTTAGGCATATCTGATGCAATTAAAGTATTTTCTCTACTTTTTAACTCAAGTTCTAACTTTTTCAAAGGATATTCACGCTCATTTTTTTCGGCTTCGGTTTTTTCAGCATATAACCTTTCGCGCTTCTGAGTGATAGTTAAAAGTAAGTTTTTTACGAAATCTTCGTCATAGTCTTTAGACTCTGTTATCATTGCAACTAACTGTCGCACTTTGGCATCCTGTGGTTCCGTTAGTTCTAATTCGTCTACTAAAGTTAGTAAGTCGCTCTTTCGTGCTCGTGCAAGAAATGCCATACTTGAGAATAAATCAAAATTGTACTCACAATTTCTTCAACATCGATCCACACTGCGTCAGTCCACAAGGAGTTGGTATCCAAGAGGTATATTGTAGAACGTCAAATTTCACTCCTGTTTAGTTCTCCTTTCGTCTATGTACCGGTCTTTGTTAAAATCCGGGTCGAACCCCCATATTTGTAGGACTCAGGAATCACTACTATTTAGAATCACGCACATTTAATTACATTTAGGACGAACAATTACATTAACATAAAATAAATGAACATTAAATAGATTTCGTCGAATACGTCGCAGGATTAATTCACATGTGCCATCTCGTCTTTCGTTCAGAGACCCGTCTCGTCTCACACGTCTTGACTTTCGTTCGGACCCATCTCCTCTCTTCTGCACTCTGTCTAACAAGCATCAACAATTGTTGGCCAGCAGATGGCGCTCGTCATCAGGCGTTCGTCACTACATATATATATATATATATATATATATTTGTGTGCGTGTGTGTGTGTAATGATATTTTAACTTTAATTTGAATTTAATTAATTTTCAAGATTTTATCTTAATTTATCCCATAGTAACTTTATTCTAAAATATTCTCTTATTTCGTGATCCAATTCCACTGTCTCTACTTAATTAACTCAAGAGAAGCTTTGTTAAATTGCAGAATCAGCTAAAAGTCTAACTTTCCCACACTCTGTGTGAAGAGGCAAAATACCACTAATGAGGCAAATTCTTTTTTAATATCTCCCTGTGTTTACCCTGCCTTCTCCGCGCATGTAACGAAAATCCCTATCGAAATCTCGTAATATATTAGCACTATGAAGAAAGGTTTTCCCTATCAAAATCATAGGTTATATAAGACCAGGGATAAAATGTCCAAGAGCTTTTACCTCATTCTTTTTTCTGTGTCATTCTGTGTGATCATCGTTTGTACCTATGCCTGCTTCTTAGAAATGATATAAAACGATGTCACGAAATAGCAAGTCTTTTCACTGTCTTTAAACTGCATTCTGCTTCACATAAAATAATGCTCCCATATTAAAAAGTCGACAAGGATAGTTGCCTGTGAAAAATTGTCAAATGAACTGAAAGAATTAAAATTAAATCCGCGTGAAATTAAAATGAATCATGCAATAGTTCTTCGCCGACGCTCTTCGTTCCGGTCAGCCGTCTCCTGTGTTTCCGTGGCTAAGCTCTTTCACCGCCGTCTCCTTCGACTGCCTCCGGCCACATCGTTTCACGCAAATCGTAGTCCAGGGTCCAGTCCAGTTCCCGTTGAATCTCGTGCTTTCCATAACCTGTGACTTCATCCGACACTGCTGCGTAATGCCCTTGTGTTTGTGCTCCATTTCGTCATGTGCGTGCTCTTTATATCTTCATGGAGTTGATTCTCCTTGTCATCATAAAAAATTTCTGGCTCCTTACCTGTGCTGAATAATTCCGATATCAACATCATTTCCTTATTATATCATCATCACAATAATAATCGCCTGCTTTACTCGCCAGTGTTCTCCAGTGCTAAAATGAATCAACTAGATTTTGAAAATATCACTTATGTGTTATATTATCATCTCAATATAAGAATAGTTTTCCGTCACATGTCGTAATCTCCAGTTAGAGTGCCCAAAATTGCATTGTGTGATTAACTAAAAAAGTGATTATTTTTCAAAAAGTGATCATTGTTAAAAAAAAAAAATCCTCCATCAGCTGACTCAACGAGTGAAATTCAAAATTTATATTCTGTACTTTTGATTTCATTTTAAATTGCATTTTTCT
Source organism: Argiope aurantia (assembly GCA_026543865.1). Lineage (NCBI taxonomy): Eukaryota > Metazoa > Arthropoda > Arachnida > Araneae > Araneidae > Argiope > Argiope aurantia. Next base: position 124,574 of record JAPMOR010094133.1, on the reverse strand, counting down.
ATTATAATATAATTGCATATAATCTTTTATATTAATATTCAAAACATCATAAGTTTTAGTTTAAAATATTGAGTTTCTAATTTTTTTCTAATTTATTATTTAAAAATTATGCATTCAAATCTTGTGACCGAAAAAAGTAACATACCAAGATTCTTATATACTTAATAATTAAGGTCACATGATAATTAGACAAATGTAGTGAATACCTCAGGGGAAATTTTTGTACTTCTGACAGTTATTGAGCTGCTCTCTATTATCACTGTGTCCAAATACTTGTTTTTTTTACAAAATACAAATATTTTTTTATTACATTTTTTTTTATTTCAAATCTCATATGAGTATTTTGAGTCTTGTGTCTGTTACATTCATTCACAAGTGTTTTGTTTGATATTTTTGAATTTTGCAATTATTATTATCATTTCCAAATGATTTATTTGAAATATATGAATCTCACATTTATTTACATTTCCAAAAGTTTTATAAGAAACCATTCAATTTTACAAGTTTTATTTTCATTTCCAAGAATTTCATTACATATTTTTGAATCTTATATTTATGGTTTGTTATAAGTGTTTAATATGAAATACTTCAATTTTGCAACTATTATTTTGATATCCAAATTTTACCTGAAGTTTTGAATCTTGTGTTTTTATTTCCAGCTAAAATACTTAATTTAAAATCATTACTATACCGATATTTCATTTGGGTGAAATCATAACAATATTGATATTATATTTAATAATTTAATACTTTATTTCTAAATTAATAATTTTGTTGTGTCAGACTTTCTAGAATTTAAGAATAATATATCATTGACAATCCTCACCAAATTAAATTCAACAGCTGAGTTCCTGCAGAAAAATAGCCAGAATTCATTTCTGCACTATAAATATTTAATTTTTAATATTTTGTTATTACTGATTTTATTAAGGATTTTATATAACATTTTTACAATTATAATTCTTGGTCTTTTTTATATTTCTAATATAAAATGATGAATGCCATTTCTTTATTAATGTTTATATTATTGTAAAGGTAAAGGAAATTCGGGTATCACTTTTAATATGCTTTTAAATTTTAGTTTCTTACTTGACCACCACTGTAAGGTAAGGCTGTATGTCGAGTGCCCCGACATACTTCCGCGTCTTGCAGTGGGGGAGAGGGGAATTGTAATGATATTTTAACTCTAATTTCAATTTAATTAATTTTCAAGATTTTATCTTAATTTAGACCATAGTAACTTTATTCTAAAATATTCTCTTATTTCGTGATCCAATTCCACCGTTTCTACTTAATTAATTCAAGAGAAGCTTTGTTAAATTGCAGAATCAGCTAAAAGTCTAACTTTCCCACACTCTGCGTGAAAAGGCAAAATTCGGCTGATGAGGCAAATTCTTTTTTAAAATCTCCCTGCTTTTGTATTATAATTATTTTAGAAAGAAAAAATTTATATTAATGCCTAATTGATATTCCGAGTAATATTTAAGAATATACTTTATTTTGTTTCTTTTAAACAATACATTTCTTCCAGCCATTCATACATTAAATATGATGATCCCCCACCCCTAGAAGCGGGGTATATTGATCGCTTTAGAATGTCTCTGTGTGTCTCCGCAATTACGGAACGAAAGTGGATAAACTCTGCGGTTGGTACTTTTTTTTTATACCTGCATCAAAAGTTTTGCATTTCTATTCAGTACCTTTTAAGATTAATAAGTAATTAAAACAAAAAATTTTATATTAAAATTGTAAAATACACAGTTTTTATTTGTGTTAAGCAATATTTTAATGGGAAGCAAGAATTATTGTTATCAATCCATTATATAGAGAGCTACGTCAGAGAAACAACAATTTTTATTTAACATTAGAGGGCATGAATTTTAACAGCTCATTATTTATCATCTGATTCTTTGAAATAGTAAAGTTTTATATATATTCGAGCTGATTTAATCTAGAGAATTTGGATTTGCTTTATAAATTGGATATTGGCATTTAAACAAATCAAGTTAATGCGAATTTTAACATGAAGAGGATTCTTTCCTTAAATTAATATAGCATACACTTTTGAAAACTATTGTTTAAGACGAGGGAATGATCTTAATATGCAATAATTAGCTTCTGAGTAAAGAACAGCATTCGGCTACTTTTTTAATGGGCTATATATGTACTCAAGAATTACGCAAAAGAAGTCACTGCCATGTTTAAGTCATTGTTTTTGGTGAAATCTTTTAACGATTTGGCAGGATAACCAAATTACAATGGGGTTGTTAACATTAAAATTTATTGGGACAGAACTTAATTATTTCAGTATGAATAGAAAACATTTCAAAATTAAACAGAAACTTGATTTTTATTTACTATGTATTTGTTCTCGCTAATCACATGAAAAATCCCCTTTCTTGTATCTTGCTTTCAGTTCCAGTATTGACTGATAAATTTTCTCTACATGTATTTGCAAAGCTTTCAGCTATCGTCTCTCTTTCTTTATTGCTGTATTATTATACTATGTTTTACAGACCAACCACATTTGCATTTTTCGTAATAAAACATACACTTTTAGAATAAATGATAAAGCGCCGTTGCATATTCAACATACAAATGCTAATATATGAAAATATTCACAGCAGAGTAAATAAAGTGAAAACAGTAAAGTAATAATAGTGTGAACTTATTTCTTTCAAATTGGACTTCAAAGTATTTTATCGAGAAAGTGGAAGTATTTTTTTAAAAAGCTTATTCTTTGCCGACTGAAAAAAATTATTGACAACGTTTTAATCCTTAGCATTTCTCACAAAATTCAGAAGTCGACACTATCAGTATGAATGCTATTCTGTCTACATACATGCCATAAGACACTCTAATGGTATTAATCGATATATTATTCTTTACTCTTTTTACCAAGGTTCAGCGATCATCAAATAGAAAGAAGGACGGAGGGGAAAAAAAAAAAGTTTTGTCGTACTCTATCTAGTAGAATAAAAGCCAAGTCATCAAGTCGTTCTGTTTCATCATTCATCATTTCACACCATCCATTCATAACTAAATTTATTTGAAACGTTCTAATCAGCTTGCAGCTCAGACTGTATGGCCACCAGGGTTTAGGCCTGATACCCTTTAAATATGGAAACAAACCCAACGCTAATAAACACTACAGAACACACTTTTTTCTTTATGATTTTAAATTCATTTAGAATCGATGTTAGTTTAAATAGAATGCTAGATAATTTAATAAGATTAAACGAGCCTCTAATAAGCAGGGTATTCGAAAATGGTCAAAAGGCACTTTAATCTTTTGCTTTTTGGCGGTAGGTAGGCGCTATACATTCAGTGTTCAAAATATGGGAGCAAATTGAAGTAAGTTGACAAAACAATCTACTGATAATTTTCAAAAAGTTGCATTTTCTAAATTTGAGTACACCCCCCAAACAAAATTGATGAATTAAAAAAAATCTTTTTTTCTTTCTTGCAATTAGAAAGTTATAAATTAATTGCATACCTGCAACTTTAAAATTGACCGAGTTCTGCTTAATAGAAAATTATCGGAACCGTAAATTAAATTAGAAACAATGATATTTCAAAAACTGGAAACCAAGTCTATAGGATCTAAGAAAAATTCTTCCAAATTCTACCTAAACTCAATCCGTTAAAGGAGTTTCTATACTTTCACAGTGAGCTATGCGGTTTAATGACTGGAGGTAAATATATAGGTTTGCATTTGGGAGGAAAATTCTCAGCTGAGTCCTTTAAGGATGAATTCACGGAACATCTTTTTCTTTTAAATGCAATAGATTCATTTCTTGCTTGGGTGAAAAACACAAAATGACTGATGATGAATCACATTTCAAATCTATTACACATCGTGTAAAATTTCGCAAATATCGGTAATACTATTAAAAAATTCATTGTTTGAAATAATGTATTTTTTACTTTATGCTTTCTTCGGCAATTCAGTTTCATATATGACAATCGTAATTAAGTGTTGTGGACTTTTATTAATTCTCAAAATGTGCTTAATACACTGGTGTGAAAAACTTAAGCAACAATGCAAATTTTAAGCAGATAGCCATGAAATTGCAGAAAAGGAGTTCTTGCGATCAGTACAATGAACACGTAATTCAAGAGAAAGGTCATGCGTATGCAAATATCAGGAACAGAACGTCACAGGCGACGTGAGCGTATGCAAAACACGTGCGGAAGGCGCGCGCAGCTCAACACTACAATAAAAGAAAGGACGGAGACGCAATTAAAGACATTCGCTGCAAGTGCACGTGAGTTAATTCGTGAAATATGGCTAGCAGAAATCACCTGGACGATTTCACACGTGGAAGAATGATCGGAAAGCTGGAGGAGGGGCGTAGTGTCACCAGTGTAGCTGAAGAGTTTGTAATCAACAAAAGTGTCGTTTCGCGCGCTTGGAAAACCTTCCAAACCACAGGTACAGCTGTGAGAAAGGTTGGTGTTGGCCGCCCCAGGAAAACAACTGCAGTGGATGACCGATATATCGTCCTGCAGGCGAAAAGAACCCGAAACCAGTCAGCAAGCGCCATTGCTCAGCAACTGTGTGCAAGTGTCGCGTTTTACTGTGTCCAGACGCCTTTACAAAGGTGGCCTATTCGCCCGCCGTCCTGAACGCTGCATCCCTTTGACAGTTTCCCACCGGCGGCACCGTTTAGAGTGGTGCAGGGAGCACAAAAACTGGACATCTCATCAATGGAGTCGTGTCCTCTTTACAGATGAGAGTCGTTTTAGTGCCACAAGCGATTCCCAACGCCAGTTGATTTGGAGAGAGGTCGGGACACGGTTTCATCCCAGTAACATCACGGAAAGAGACCGTTTCGGTGGTCCTGGAGTTGTCGTCTGGGAAGGCATTATGATGAACGGGCGGACTGAGGTCCACGTTTTCTACAGAGGTTCTGTAACTGGAGATCGCTATTGTCAGGAGGTGATCCTTCCCCATGTGCGTCTGCTCCGAGGTGCCATTGGATCAGACTTCGTTTTTATGGATGACAATGCACGGCCACACAGGACTCATGCTGTTGAGGAGCTCCTGGAAAGTGAAGATATCACTCGAATGGATTGGCCGGCGTGCTCCCCTGATTTAAATCCGATGGAACATGTGTGGGATGCTTTGGGGAGACGCCTTGCGGCACGATTACATCCTCCTGGGAACACCCGACAGCTTAAACAGATGCTGATTGAGGAATGGGCACTCTTACCTCAAGAACTGTTGGACAATCTGGTGCTGAGTATGGGGAGACGGTGCGAAGCAACCATTGCAGTAAGGGGAGGGCATATCCCATACTAAGGAACATCTGCTTGCTGTTCTTCCTCTTAGACAGACAATCATGTGTAACGATACTATGAGTTCAATAAAGTCTTTTTTTTATTTGATTCCATACTGTATGCATTGTATTCATTTCTGCGCAACTATGCTTTCGTCATTCTTTCAGAACAAAATGCTGTATCTCATTTCTGAATTTCATGTCCCTCAGATGATTTCTCGTGAAGTTATGGCAAAAAACATACCTGTTGCTTAAGTTTTGCACACCAGTGTATATTTAATATGGTTCTCTGTTTTAGTTTGAATCATTAGTTTCGTCAATATTATTTGAGTTAACCGAATTTAATTTGTATTGATATTTTTAATTAATAAAATATTTAATTAGTTTTACTTAAATTTTTAATAGAATAATTTACATTTTTACAGGCTAATTAAGAACCATGTATACCATTTTGTTAATAAGTATTTTTGGATTTATCTTCAAAGAACAAAGTTTATATAAGCTAAAGGAATATTTTCAAAATTTCGCAGTTCATGATAATTAAAGACTGTAAACAAATGTGTAAAAAAAAAAAATCAGATTTTTTTTTTCCTTTTTTACATTATTGCTATTAAAATAGGAAAAGACAATACATTTTTATACTCAAAAGAGTTATTCAAAATGTAGAAAGGTCAAAGATTTTATCGTAGGATAAGGATGACCGTACTAAATACTGTTGGATATATTTGTCAAGAGCATATGCATGTACACTTGCTTTGGGATTGCGTTGTCACACAAGTTAACTATATTTAGATAAATTTAAAAAAATTATAAACAAACTAATTAAAAAAATATTTATCCACATTTGTAATATTTCAGAGAAACACACATTTTTTAATATGCGAAAATAAGATTTAGAAGAATTGAAAGAAGTAGTGTGTGCACATTTGACATCATGAATTCATGAAAAAGCCATTGTTCAACAAGTCGTGAAGATGTAGCATTTGCAGGTACTTGAATGTTTTAAGACAATTCTTTGAGATGATGCTTTTTACAGGGAATAAAGCAGCCAGAATCCATAAAGATGATTACTGGAACAATAAGATTTCGTTATCATTATTATTATTTTTCTTCAAATGCATCACTAAAGAAATTTAGGGATTTTTATGGTGAGAAACTTGAAATGAAAAATTCCTTGGTCTAACCATTTATAAAGATATTTTTGAATGTGAAAAATATCTTCAACGGATTTTAAATTGCCTTGTTAATCGTCTTTGTGGATTTATATATTATCTCTATTTTAATAATTTAAATGGTAAGAGTTAGTTATATAAGTTTTTAAATCTAATTAATTATAATTCTAGGAAGATAGTATAAAAATTTAGAAATCGCAACTTTTTTAAAATTACGAGCAAGGCAATTTCTTTAACATGAACTAGTTCCTTGTCTTAACTTGAACACTTTTGCATTTCACAGTACTGACTGATCATTCTTACCGGATTATTAAATAGGCAAAGTAGGAAATTGCTTAGGGGACTCCAAGCCCTCGAGATTTTTTTGTAATATTTTGAAAGTTATTTAGTCTTTTGATTTCATTTAGTTACGAAGGTAGGACAATTGAAATATTCAGATTAAAATCAAGCATTGCTCAAATTAATTTTGAAACATTATTCCTGTAACAATTTTGATTATGATGCACAAATTTTATATTATGTTATTTTGTAATTCCAAAAAAATGATGTGTTTGATAATTTAAAAATATCCTATTTTATTATTAAATATTAATTGGATTGCGTTAAGAAAAGTTTTGTCATTTTTTTTTGTTTGTTTTCTCGTTTATGAAACATAATATGAGAAAATATTGAAATTGTCAAAAAATTTGGTTTCAAAATTTTGACTAATCTTCATATTTCGCATTTCCCAAAAAACACATTTTTGGAGGTATGTCCGTCTGTCTGTGATGACATAAAAATGCTTTGAGCTAGATGGATAAAATTTAGTGTGTGGTCTTTACATAAAATTTGTAATATCTGTCAAATTTTGAACAAAATCCATTAGTAGTCTGAATTTCCGAGAACATGATAACTACAAAATGTAACATGCGGTCTCTCCAAAATTTTCTAGCACAATCTCTTATAAAGATGTTATCCCTCACCCCCCATAAAAATGTATAGATCTTGGGGAAGCAAAGAACACATTGGCGCACAATAATTAAAAATTATGAACCTTTGGTGTGAATTTAACTTTTTTGCTTAATCTGTCGGGTGATCCTTGGCAATGTTTTGGCGATTAATCCCTAGATTGCTGTTGATAGAGTCCGAAAGACGCATTTCTCTCAACCAATTGAAATGAAAATATAACACAGAACTACAACTGTAGTCACAAACCAAATTTAATATATTTGTGGCGAATTGAGATAAGTGCGGATAGAACCTGGGACCTTATGGTTCTCAGCCCAGTAACATGACCACGATACAAAAGCAATTGCTCGGGTAGCGTATCTGTTAACTGCCTTATAAGCTTTCACCACATATTTAAATCAATGCTTTTTCGAGCTATAGCGTTTATATACTTCTGAAAGTACAGATCGACAGACGATCAACCTCATACCGGATTTGGCTCAAAATTTGACAAATACCTACATTTTAAATGTTAAATCTGTGTACCGAATTTTATCCATTTAGTTCTTTTCGCTTTGTGGTTATCGTGCCAACTTATAATCAAACAGAAAGACAGATAGACTTTATGCAGAGAAAGATTAAAGATTAAATTTATAGATTAAAATTTGATAGAAATCTAAAAATTTGATGTAAAGGCCATATACCAAATTTCATCCGTCTAGCTCAAAGTATTTTCGAGTATCCTTGTCACAGACAGACAGACAAATGTAATGCTAAAAATGTACTTTTTGAACTTGGGAGGTCTAAAACGTAGAGATTCATCAAAATCTTGAATTCGAATTTTTGCAATACCTTTTCTGTGCTTCGTATACGAGAAAGTAAAAAACTAGACAAATGAAATTTGATTCGCGGACTTAACATCAAAAGCGTTTTACATATTAAATCCGTTAAAAGTTGATTATCTGTTGGTCTGTAGTTTTCTACGCATGTAAATGCGGTAATTCAAAATCGCAATAACTTAAATAAATGAAATTAGAGATTTGATTTTATAATTAAAATTGCAATTTTGGATCAAATTTTGGTTTCAGGCAGCCGGAAAAATGTCCCCAAATAAATATTCGTTCTTTATTTTTTTTATACTACTAAGCACATTGTTTTCATGTATGGGGCATTAAAATATGGACTGAAATAAAAATATTTCTTTACTTTTAATAAATGGTGATAAAGGAAACACCATTAATTTTTATTACCATTTATTAAATGGTAATAAAAATTAATGGTGTCAAAAATTTCTGAAAAATTTTAAATAATGGGAATTTCAAAAATTTTGCAAGCAAGAAAGGAATAAATCAAGGAATATCTTTGATGTTCCTATTAATATAACTTTAAGTAGCCGTGCGACATGAAAGGGTCAATGATATTTTTTGATATTCGCCTAGGCTGCGTGAATTAATTATTGAATGATACGATTTTCGATCATATTTTTAAGTTTTGCTCTCTCATCTTTAATAACAATTAATTATGGATTTGCGGGTTTATGTTCAGTCTGTGGAACAATCCAGTTATATCCAAAATTTTCGAGAATTTTATCAGCAGTTTGTATCAGTTTATCTAATGATATCTTTACAAAGCGATATTATATCCAGAAGATTTTTAGACAAATGTTATAATCACAAAAGTTGCAAAATATTTTGCTCCATTTTATTAGGGGAGAAGGGTTAAATTTTGCATCACTTTCGTTAAATGAGACATGCATTTATTAATTTTATAAGAAATAAATTTAAACGCAATGAATACTGTGGAAAATGTTGAGAATCCTACTTTTAAGAGTTTTATAAGCCACTAAAGGTGTTTTTAAAAAATGTTTTTTTTATGTCTTAGTGCATGATCGCACTGTACATTTAGACTGTGCCAGTAATGGCAGCATGAAATTTTGTTGATAAACTCATTATATTAAAAATTAAAAGTGATATTATAAATGTTAAAGCGAAAGTTCAGGATTTTTTCCCCTACTCCTCCCCACCCCCAAAAGAATTAGTGCTTTAAATGTTGCTCTGGAAAACTGTACTAAAAACGTCTTTCGTTTGAAGTTTATAGATGTTTAAGAATCGCTGGTGTGGCGTGAAAGTTTGGAGGAAGGAGGGTACCAGTTCAGGTGTCGTCCTCATCATCTGAAGGTGATTCAAAATTACAAGGTCCGTCTCAAAGTAGCCCTAGTGTTGCTTTAAAACGGGACGTCAATATAACTAAACTAAACCAAACATATTTAAGACACTTTAATTAGTGCCAAACAGGCTAAAAATTGAAAGATTTTTGAAAATATCGCATTCTCCAGAACATACAATTATAAGAACAGGGCAATGGCATAACGATGTTAATCGGCCCCAGGGGCATAAAGATGCTTTTGTTCTCAATCGTCAATAGTGATTTAGCAAGTATCCCAGGGTATCTGTAACCCCTATCTCCCCGGTTGCTACGCCATTGTAGCAGGTTGCAGATCAAGAAAGCACACACATGTCTTTACTTTCCCAAGTTTACAAAATACCAACCGCCAAAAATATCACATGTAAATCGAATCCAGCTGCTTCAGTATAGGCTTATGCTACTGGAGCTTTCTAATTCATGTTTTCAAACCAGAACTGTAGCAGCTAATTGTGATCATTATAGCCAATACTGATGTCAAAAACTCACACTCTTATAACAGATATATTTACAGATAAACAATATAATATTTTATAGAAAATATAAACTAGCGAGGTTTGTAGTTTTCACTCATGCGGTCGTTTGACCATAACTGAATTGCTTATTGCATCTCTTCACGATTTCTCCCACTATGGCTCTACAATCATTCAGACTCAGTAAAAGAGCACACGCCATGGCACTCAAGAGAACTATCTAATTTCAGTTCATTTATCAAGTAATCAGCAGAACCTTCGGTTTAAAGAGCACAATTATTGGTGATATGAATCGTCGCAGTTCATGTAAAAAGTTTTAAAATATGAACCAAGTTTCATATAAAAAATATTTTTGGTAGATTTCGTCTTCCTTAATTTTAATATACACTGAAAACGTGGTCACCCCAGTGGAGATATTTTTCATATTTTCATCAAAACGAAGCCCTAATTTAATTTTTGAAATTTACCTGACTTAGCATATACACTTGGAATTTATGCAATAAGTGGAAGAGCAATTTTTTTTCCATATAATTGCTACCTGCATATGTATATAAACACATAATGACGTGGAAAACATCAAAGTTATACTTGTGATCAATATTAATTAAATTTGAAGTCACATTTAATTTCAGAAATTTATAGTTAAGATAAAAGAATTTTGAAGGAAATTCATAGTTCAAATTTCATTCACGTAAATGAATTTATGAAAAAAAGGCATTTTTTATGTTTCTTTATGCGTCACTTTTTATTGCCTTTTTGCAATTTTTAAATATTATTTTTAAAAATTTTTGCGTTGGATTCCTTCCTCCCTGCCTTTATCACAAGAACAAATTAGGAGTCGGGATTTTCTCCTCTTCTTTCAATATCTACAGGATCCCAAATCGAATTGCAGGAAAAACTTTTACTTTATGAGAGATTATTTATGTATTTCAAAATATACTTAAACTATGATCCCAAAAAGAGTATTAATTTGGATATATAAGGAAACAATAAACATTTCTTACGATAGATGGCGCCTGGGTATTACTGGATATATGCCCAATTAAAGCGTGTGGTTGGATTCTGATTTCGTAGTTCATAACAACTGTTGCGTTGAGATAAGTTGGTCGGCGAAATACGTACGTGCGAATTTTGTGAAGTGTGGTATATTTAAAGTGGTATTATTGCAATTTTTATGAAGTCTTGTTAATCGTTATGGCTTTCCTCGTCTAGAAGCAAAGGTAAGATAAAAACATATTTCAATTTTTTTAACAGATGTTTCATTATATTGTCTTAGAATTACAAATTGCGTTTCAAATGTGATTCGCTGCCAGAGCTGCAACTACTATGATTAGAAACTAGTAATCTATCACATGCATTGGTAATTTGTAATTGTTTACATTGCATATGAATCTTTTCTTAAAGAAAATGAGGAAAGTGACTTTGTAGATTAGATCAGTTTTTTAAATTGGTGGTCTACTTAATTTATATTTCATTTTCTGTGACATGGAATCACTAATTAAATTTTTTTAATGCTGTAATTAATATTTTTTATTTATTTTAACTTATGCATTTGCGAAGTATTATTCCTTAATCAACGGAACTTGTCCGTGTGTTCTTTTACATGTATTTTATTCAAGCATTCAAATCCATTTTAAAGTTCACCTGTGATTAAAATAAATTGGTTTTGGAAAATCACAAAGGTATTTGAATATAATATTTCGTTTATTGTGTAAATGGCCAGGGTGAGGAAAAGTTTTATTTCTAAATATATCATTCTACTGATACACTGATTTATCCTGCCGTACTTATACTTACGGCAGGATAAATTAGTTTAGCATCTTTCGTTTGTTTGAAACAGTTTACTTTTTATGAAATAGAAAATACTTTTGTTATTTCATTTCTTTATTTCTAAATCAAAATTTTATTACCAGAGACCAACGCCGGAATGAAATTGTTTGCGATTATGCTAAGATTCAGCAATGAGTTTTGAAATTTGGCTAATCCCATGTTAATATAAGCAATGTTACATAATATCTAAATTTAACAAATGATAATGTACAGCAAAAATCCTGTTTAAATTTCCGCCTGAGGAGACTTATTTCTTCCATTTCAGTTTCTGTAGAAATAAAAAAAATATTAGTTTATTTTCTGTATTTTACCAATTTTTTTCGCCTTACTTTGTTTATTTTAATGCATTTGAAGAACTTACAAATTACTTGGTCACATCAGTAATACAGTCGATTTATCTAATTTTAGCTATAAGAAATTCACTAAATATTTCACTGTAGTAGATATTCACTAAATTATTTTCCGTACTTACTATTCGGATTTAAAATGATCATCTTTTTTCTGATTCATTTTAAGTATTCTTAAAATGCATTAGTAGCATTTTTTCCCGTATTTTTTAAGTTGACTTAAAAAGTATAAACAGAGAAAAGTTGCTAATTATAGGACAATTATCTATTATTTTTATTCCAAATGCAGAGTTTGTTTTTAATTGTCATATAAATACAAAGTCATGTCTTGACTAAGCAGTTGATTTTTTTTTGAAAAATTCAGCTATTATGAATTAATGATTTTATTTTCTTTGCACTACAGAAGATATACGTTTTAGTTATGTATTTGAGAATAATTAGGTGATTTCTTTTGTTTTTCAAATAAAATATTCTGATAAAGAAACGTACTGCTGAAATGCGTAAAATTTTATTAAAAATGTTGGTAAATGAAGAATAGGAGTGAGTGAAAATCTAATTATAGTTATTATTTCTTTTGAAAATAATTTCTGAGTTCGATTGATAATGCAACGATATTTCAATTGCTTTTCTTGAAATCTGATTCTTTTTTTTCATAAATGGTTGCGCTTTACAATATAAATTTTTTTTTTCTAAAATTTTCTTGATCAGACATTTTTGTTATTTTAGATCGTTTAAATTAAAATTCTTGTAATTTTTTCGAAATGCAATGCTTGGAAGTTTAAGGCGATGATTTCTTGGCTCTTTAAATCATATTTACACTTAAACATTCACTTACGGAATGAAAATATTTTTGTCCCTCTCTTTTTGAGAGTAGTTTATTAAACTATTTTATCTATATTAATAATGCAAATCGAGTAATCTTTGATTAATATGATATTTGACCATCATTTTTTAGAAAATTATTATTGCGAAATACATCTTGAAGAAAGAAATAATAATGCTAATTCCTGCCAAATGATTGTTTTCAGATTTTCTTTAAATTTCTGTAAGCATTGTATGCAAATATTGACAGTCTAGTATATATAGTCAGCCATAAATATTTCCTCCAAATTCTTTTTCAAAATTTGATTGAATAGAATTGAATATTACTTTCGTTATGTAATTTCTCTCGATTTTTAAAATTAAATTTGCAAAATATTTTATGCATAAAATATCGCTTTTGAAAATAACTGATATGCTTTGTATGAAACTACTTTAACAAAAATGCTATGCAATATTTCTTGTTTCATTAAAAATGAATCACCAAAATATGAACCAGATAGAAGTATATAGAAGAAATAAAGAGTTCAAAATCGGAAGTACAATAATACATACGAAAACATTGTTTTTTATATGAAATACAAAAAAGAGATAAATCTATTGTATTAAATATGAATTACTAAAATAAGTATTTAAGTTGTCTTCATCTATGAGGCTCAAATGATTAATAGACTAGTTTGTATGAATTGTTAAAATATGTAAATTTTATTTTGATTGAATAATTATTAATTACTTTCTTGCAATTTGGATTCCTATCAAGAAATTCTTCAATATATTGATGACAAATATCTCTGTATAATTGAACAGAAGTAATCACGAAAAAAATTGATCAATAAAGTTATTTAGCCAAAAAAGTAGTCGGAACATTATTTTTCTGCTGTATTTTTTATATGCATTCTAGGAATTCGTAAATTCAATTACCGATCAATTTCTGCATCCTACACTTTTAAATTTCAGTTGATATTTAGTTTTTTTTATGCATAAATTACCAAGTATGCTTTTATCCGAATTTTACAGGCGTTGCTTTGTCCTATTAAGATAATTGAATTTCTTTCATTTAATGCTAAGTTATAAATAAACAGATAATTGTATTAATTTTATTACTAATCACTAATTCTCTGTATTGAATTGACAAGGTTGTAAATATCCTTTGATTGGTATTGACTTGACTAGGTTTAAAATTAGTAGTGACATTATCTTGCTATTTAAGAATTGATATGAATAGTATGTTATCTATTATCTTGACACTTAAAAGAAATGTTTGGTTTAAGGTGACTGCCTACATTCGAGGCTACTTTTTTTATAAGCTTTGTTTGTTGTTTTCTAATTAAATATTGCATAAAAATTATAAAATAAGACATTTTTCTGTAAATGTCCTGTTTTTTTTTTAATTTGAAGTAAATTTCAGCAAAATTTAACCAAAACGACTAACACTCTGCAAAAGTTCTAATGAAGTAATCATAATTTCCTTTACAAATTGGGCACACAAACAAGATATTTGTTTTCAAAATGAGCTAAAGTCTAAAAGTTTAAAATGAAAAATATTATAAAGGCTTGTATGTTACATTATAGATGTTCTAAATTTTCCACTTACTTTCTAATAAAATGAATCTGTAAATAAATAAAAAAAAGCATGCGATGTACATCAGAATTTCAATTTCTTAAAAATAGTATCCAAAACATTTCCTGAAAATTTCTTTACAAATTTTAACTAGTGTTGAAGATATGTTAATGGCTAATAAATTATTCCGAAAAAATATTTTGAAAATTTTTTTTTTACAAAATAAATTTTTTTAATAAAGTTTCCTTTTTAGAAAATAGTCTAAAATTCACCATTTTAAGTTAAGAAACTTATAAGTAAACTTATTTTCATTAGCTGAGCACACATTTTATTTCTGTAGACTTTTCTCGGTGGTAATTAATGTCCTTTTGAACTACAGATGCGTCCATAATCAGAAAGCTTTAGACCTTCTGGCGTATAACTACTAATATTCACTAGCAATTACGCTCAATACACAAGCCTCCACCTTTATTAAAATGGAAAATAGATCTACAAAATGCTGAATCGGAACTACATTTCGGAACAAAAATCATTAAAACTTTAAGCAACATCTTGCACACTGCGGTGGCCACCTGGTAAGATCGGTTTCAGGATTGGAGAATTCAAGGTTCGACACCTGATTTCACTGAAGAACTTTCGTTCCAGCGGATTTGGTGCACGCTAATTCCAAAAATCCCTTATAAGCTGCTGCACCTGCCATAGCAAAGTCGGGAATCAGTTCAGTTGTCGTCATTTGACCTCATTTCAAAATTGCGCTGACCATTCCCAAATAGCCTTAATGTTATTGTAAAATGGGAAATATGATTTTATACTTAGCATCTTGCGTCGCTGCATGTAAGAGATTCTGTAACAACTTTTGATCACAAAATTTCGTGTACACTGGCGATTGAGGAAGTTCAGTGGCTTTTCCAATAAATATTTTCCCCTGTGCCTTTCCCTGTTGATGCTTGCAGCAGCTGCTGCATAATGTTAATGTTTAGTGCTCGAACAGCAATGACAAAACACTGTATAGACTCCTGATTGCATACTTTTAAGATTATCAATACTGCTACGAATTGTAATCCCATCCTCGTAGTCATTGGTTTTTGTTTAGAAGCCTAGATATAACTAATTGAAAAAATTGTTGCCACGATTTCATGTGAATTTCCGAAAAGAAATTCACATGAAATCGTGGCAACAATTTTTTCAATTAGTTATATCTAGGCTTCTAGATGACATAAAATGAAAAGGAAAACGGTTTTGGAAAGAAAATTGTTTGAATTAAAATATTTTTGCAAAAACTTTTTTGACGTACTGAGTTGGAAAATGCCATTTTCAACGTAAGCAGTCAACATTTTTGAAACAAATTTATTTTATAACTAATTTTTGTGATATAAAATGCAGTTAAAATCTTGCCATTGTCAATTCTTCTCTTATCGACGGTGACAAGATTCTTACTGTTTATAGAAACTTTTAAAACCAGATAATAAAAAAAATGACTATTTTAAGAACTAAACGGTTGTAATTGCAAAATAAAACTGTTAACTTTAATTTTTCAGCGGTAAAATATTATTTATTTTGTAATAAATAATGCGAAGCATTTTTATGAATCAATATTTATTCTATGTGTTACTAAAATTCTGCATATTTTATACAATATCACAGCTGAAGTACGATCCTGGAGCGGCATAAAGGAGTACTCATATTTTGACCCTTTTCTTTGCATCTGAAATTAAAATTTACATCTAATTATGTATGGTTGTATTTGAAGAATATTTTTTCACACAAGCCGTACTTACTAGATTTAGGCTTATGAAAATCTCGTAGCAACCGTCTTAAGCATTTTTTAATGCACCTGGAACTGTGTCGTTCTTGCTAGTTCGTTTTGGCTCGTGAATCACTATCAATGTTAATTTTCTATAAAGGGCAAGTTTTGTGTTGTCAAATGCAAATATTATTAACCTCTCTATGACCATATTTGCCAGTTAGAGCATGGTCAAACGCAGCGACTTTGAATATTTTGTTTTTTATGTATTAGATAATTATGGGTGCTTAGATTTTTTTCTTATACATAATGCTTCATTAATTTGAATATAAGCCTAATTAATATGCTCGTAAGGATTATCCTGCTTTGAATTTTATTACGGGCAAAGTAAGCTATTTTTGTATAAGGTACTCCTTTAATTTTGCAATACTAGAAAAGGCCTTGATCTTTCTTTGCATTACAGTGTGGGGTTTGTAGAATGACTTGTTTTAGGATTCTAATCACAAACTTACGTGAATAAAAATCCGCCCTTGGCATAGCTTTGTTGGTGCATCTTTGTGGACTGTCTACTTCTTACATAAGGCCATGCCTGGCAAAGAATATTTCAGTTTGATAAAATTTATTTAAGGCTTATCTGAAAGGATACTTAACTTAGAACTGAATTCGAAATTATTGAATTTCTCTTTTATGGAATATGGAAATAGATAAGTCTGATATTTAGCTTCGCTTACACAATCTAAAAGTTTTGTAAATTAATTAGAAATGTCATTACTTGAGCGCCCCGTCATTGTTTTATTCCATAATGCTCATAAGGGTTTTATATTTTTTTTTTGCCACTAAATAGTATATGGTCAAATTATGGATGCTAATTTACTTTGGTAAAAAAATAAAATGTGTATGGGTGATTAAATACTTTGGAGGTCATATAATAGAACTGAAATATAATTTTATTCTTCTTCCCTATTATATTCATATTCAGTTTAAAAATCATCAAATATGGCCTCAGTTTAATTTGCTACTTCATATTTCTTACACAAGTTATACTTATTTGATTTAGGCATATAAAAGTCCAGATTAAATTTGGTAGCAACCGTGCCAAGCAGTTTTTTTCTTCTTTCTAAATACATCTTGTACCATGCCATTCTTGCTTGTTCATGTTTCGGCTCACGAATTGCTACCAAAATTAATTTTAATTAAACGACATGCTTTGTACTCATTAATATCTTGAACCAGATTTGTCGGTTAGAATCTTGTCAAATTAATGCAGCGACTTTGGATATTTTGTTTTTATACACACCTTGAATTAAAATGAAAAACATTTCACAGGAAAATGAGGTCACAAAAATGTCTGCCTCGGAGAGGAAAAGACGCTTTATTTGGATTGGAAATGTTTTGTTTGATTTTTAGATATAGCTATTTTGAATGTAATGGTGGCTTTTTATATCAAATAAAAAATACTTTCGAGCAATGAAAGTTCCTATTATTTGTAGTGTACTCGAAACCAGATTATTAGGTCTTTTTTTGATATAGAACATAGATACATTTCCGTTCGCATCTGCTTTGCACCTCTCCATTTCCGTCAGAAAACTCGCATAACACCGGAGTTGGAATGTAAATGAGAAAATGAAGTATTAATTGATTATAACACAAGCGAATTCAATTAAAACAATTAGGCTACTGATTATGTGAATCTTGTTCAAGATATTTTTCTTAACTATTTTTCGTTACAAATGGTGAATCCGAAAGAACATTCTTGAGAAGTTTCTTTCAACATGACCTATAGTTTTTAGAAAACCGTGATTCGACTCGAATAAGTCATAATCTCACGATCGATTTACATTGAATAAATTTATACGTAACTATTGGCGCGCCAACTACTTTTGACTTGTTCGTCAGGTGTCCAAAAGTGTGATGTTAAAATTTTTGGTTATTAGTCTGATTTTGTGGAATGATGAGGCTTGTATATGGTTTCCGAACAAAGGGTTCAATGATTTAATTCCTAATGAGATCCACTAAGTTAAAAGAATTTGGAAATAAATTCTCTCATTTTTTTCCTTCTGCCAATACAACCTTAAAAGGCACTTCAAGAATATTAAAGTGAAAAATATGCGATTTTAATGAATTATGCAGAAGCTTTTCAGGAATCCCAAAATGAAATAACAGAAATTGAAGTTAAGCAAGGAACAACAACAACGGAAGGTTGAAAGTCACCGAAATCAGTACTGAATTTTCTGTGAAAGCCAGGAAAGCATGTGAGAGGAGTCGTGTTCTAACCAGTGGGTTAATTGGGCTCTAGGTCAGAGCTGCTATTGATATAAGGATGCTTAATAATTTATTATGCTGATTTTATTTTAATTTTGTGCCAAGAAATATGTTTAATTATATTTTAAATATGTTAAAAATTGATTGTTCTCTAATTAGCAAGCTATTGATGTTGTAATGTGCCATAAACATCTGGTATCAGTTCAAAAATATTCGTACCGAAATAGTTTGTTAGGAGATCTTAAATTATGCTTGTAATTGAAGTTGCCTAAATGACAAATAAAGAAGTAGATAGTTGCGCGCTCTATTTTAGTAATACATCAAATTTAGTTCTTTAAATGCCCCTACAGAAAGAAATAATAAAGAATATATTAAAGAATAAAATAAATTGGTTATTAATTAGATATTTTCGCTGTCTCATAAGCGCTGAGATCCCTAATTTTGGTTCTGATGGGGTGCCAAATTAGACTAGCCTATGATGTTCAGGTGTTTTTTTACCATGGCCTTGGCGTGAGTTGATGCATCTACAACATACGAAGCGCTCTATGAAATAGATGAGCAACTAGAAATATTAGAATTAAGATTCAGCAACTTAAAAATTGTTCACTGGAAATATGAAGCGGACAAAAAAGTACTCAAATTTCATCACCATTTACAGTCCAGTGATATTTATATCTACTTTTCACTTTCTCGTATATGTCGTATAGAGAAAGCATTGCAATTGTTAAAAAAAAATCCAAATTGGAGGTTTTGACGAATTTCCACGTTTTAGACTTTCCTGAATTCGAAACACACATTTTTGGAAAAAGTCTATTTGTGATTAAGATAACTCAAAAACGCTTTGAGTTAAACGGATGAAATTTGGTATATGGCCTTCAGATTTTTGGATTTCTCTCAAACTTTTAGCAAAATCTCTTCAGAGAAAGCCTGTCTGTCCGGCCGTTCGGATATAAGTTTGCATGATAACTACCAAAAGCAGAAAACTAGATGGACAAAATTCGGTACACAGATTTAGCATATATATTGTAGAATCCTATCATATTTTGAGCCAATCCAAAAAGGGGTTGAATGTCTGTCAACCCATACTTTCAAAAGCATGTAAACGGATAACTTTAAAACGCAGCGACTTAAATGTATCAAATTTGTTGTGCGGTTTTGTGACACCAATTGTCGTCGACCAACTAAAGTTGACAAAATAACTTTCTGTACGCTTTGGAAATTCAGCTTATAGTGCGAATCTTACACTTACACGGAGGAATATTTATTTTTTGGGGAGGGTATAAAGATCAGCAGATTTGTTACAATTCATTATTTTATCTCAAATATTTCGTAATAGTCAGGGAAGTTATATTCACGTTTTGAAACTTTTTAAATTCAATTTTCTTAACTTCCTCTAAACAGTTTAGATTAAAGCATTTTGGTGCATTTGTGAGCAATCTACTTATCCTTGAATCATCCTTCTGAATATTTGCTCATTGTTGCCTTGAAAAACAAGAATAAAATATTCAGATGTCTTTTTACAGAATGGGGTGAAATTCGAAGTGTAAAAACTCGTTCACCTAATTTAGTACATTTGCGAAAAGCACTATTTCGTGTATCCATCTTTTCAATGCTCTAAATTGTTGTAAATAGAATTCTTTTCACAAATATTTAGAAACATTATTTTAATTCCTACGACGAATTATTTGGAAGAAAAAATTCATTTTTAAGATAAATGATTTCAAATTAATTTACTCTTTCTAACTTTATATTTGTCGAATCACAATGAAATAAAATTGTTATTGTGATAAACTTTATAAGGTGACATAAAATTTAATATGACAGAACTAATTCAGCTTCAAAAATAAGCATAAAAACTTATCCATGCTGTTGAATTTAAGAAAATGTTTAATTCAGAACTTTCTACTAATTTGATATTCAACGCATTTTTAATAAATATATACGAAAATTCATTCATATGTTAAACTCCATGCAATAAGGATTTCAAACTAAACAAGCGTTTGATCTTAAAACTTAAAAAGTCCTTCCTAAGAAGAGAAGAAGCTATTAAAAAATACTTTAATAAAGCTTTGATTATCGCATATCTAATTCATTTGTTTTTTTTATCTATTTCTTATGAAAACTGGTGTTTTATAAGTTTAATAACTTTTTAAATATATTATGTCTGTTAAGAGGTAGTATATTGGACGCATTTTCAATATTGTATAAAAAATATAGTCCATGGAAAAAAGTTTTTAATTATGTGAAAAAATATGAATGTTTTTAAAGAAGGATCTTCAAAAAGTTTTTTATGTTATCGCATTCTAATAAAAAATGAATACAAAAGTTATAAATTTCAATCTTTTTAGGATTAAGTTCGGATAGTCTTCAATATTCAGTGCAAAACGTTTAGGTGAAGTTAATGGCGCTAATGTAATCTGAAGGAGACGTGCATTTTGATAATTTTCTTCCCTATATCTAAGATTCAAAGCTGGCGAGTGATCAAAAACATGTTTTGATACTTTTCTTAAACAGATTGTGGTAAGAAAAAACTCCTGCTTAGTAATTTTACTTTTGAATTTCATAAAATATTAAAAAAAATATATTTCTCGCGATAGTCACACAGTTAACTTACAATATCAAAATAAGGGCACTTTTGAAGGTTTAAAATGAGCCTGAATTGGTTCGTAATAAACAAATAAAAACATACGCTTTTCCACAGAGGCATGGAAATAAAAAAAAATTATCCTAATCTCTAACATGTTGATAAATTTAAAAATGTGAAACAAAATTAGGCAGTTGTTATCCTTTGGCCTACGAATAACCTCCTAATTAGATTAATCATCCTATTTGGGACATTTATTAATTCTTATAATAATAATATAAAGACATTTTAGATATTGAAGCGTTTTTAAATGATTTTTCAATTTAAATTATTTAATATTTTCACTTAATTGTGGATTTAAAATTAAAAATTCAGTAATTCGATTCATGAGTCAGACTTGTCATTGTATGCGAAGGGACTATGCGAGTCAACATGCACTGCCTAGAACCACAAAATATCTATATCCACTGCTGAATGTTTATGTATACCAGAATCGATTCAGCTTCGAGAAGCAAAGTCTGGCTCCGTGAGCTCCAATTTCGATCTATCTTAATCCTTTGTAATTTTGCTTCCGGAATTTAACATTTACTTGTACTTTTGAGAACGTCTAAAGCTAAAAGGATATGCAAGAATTTTTGATATCTGATTATGAGCATGTGAGCTATTGGACTTCAAAATTTGTGTTATTGTACATGACCAGTGAAATGTCACCGGGTAACCGTGACAACCGTACATCAACCGACAGATATGGTGTAAAAACATTTACATTTACTCCAGTTTGGTTATTTGAATCATCTTGTTAATTTACGTGACTGATTGACATTTGAACCCACCTAATGGCTGGGTTGACTGCTTTGAGTGCCTTTCTGTTTTACTGAAATACTTAAGGACATTTTTTCTTGAATCCTATTTTTTAAGTTTCAAACTGTTTACAAAAGATTCTTTGGTATCTTAGAATTATATTTAGGACATTGAGAGAACTTTGCTGTATTGTTATCGATTTTTGGAAACCTGGGTTCAATCATAATTAGGATCCTGGACTTTGCTTTTTTGGATTTAAGAGTTAGGTTTAAAATTTTATCAACTTAATTTTGGACCTTGTAATTTTTTGAAATACTGGATTTTGGGATTAATATTTATTTGTTTTTGCATTTAAATTCATTATTGAAAATATTCCTTCATCTAAAAAAGTCTTTTTATTTAAAAATCCGTTCTCACGAACTTTTTTCAATACTTTTTTGTGTTCAAAGATTTTAATGTTTTTCTCAGAAAAAAAGTAATATGATATCTGTTCCCTTTAAAATGGCCAGAATAGTAATCTTTTTATGTCAAATTTATATAATTAATCAAATGGCTCCGATATACGAATTATCCATCTTAAAGTTAAATGGATCCCTTATAGATACTTGAATTAAGATGCTTTCTATATCAACGATTGTATAAAATATTCAATTGCTTCCAGTGGCACTCTAAGCAAAGAGCATTATAAGGCTTCTCTTTTAATTCACTGCTCAGTTTAGTTTCATGTTTTAACTTATTTTTAAAATGTGAATGTTTTATTTACATTCCTTTTTATTTATTACGTTTGTGAAAATCTTTGTTTCTGTTATGAATCCAGACTGCCGATATCCTCACTTGTACACAAAATCATAGAAGTAGATGTTTAGCATTTATAAATATTCTAATAACTAAGTGAAAGTGAGATGTATAAGAACCCGATTAGTTATGCGTGTTATTGTTAATATTATCGAAATGTTTTGTGATTCATAGAATTTGTATTTTTTTTTATTTATTTCGCAACTAATAAAATTAGTTTGCGGCCCACTATCAGCCTAGCTAGTTGGTTTGAAATCTGACACTGACTGTTCTGTAGTAATTGATTGTGTTTGCCTTTTTTTCATGGGTAGTGGAGATCACTTTATTTTCCGTTTACATGTGATTGCTTTATTTTAATGAACGAAATACAATAAAACCTCACATTTACTTTTCGCCCTTTAACATCTTCCCGTATTTTAAAACACTTTTTTGCTGGCTCTCTGAGATTGAAAGGAAGTAAATGTAAATATTTTTTTCTTGATTTGTATTTCCTTCGAGTTTAAAATCGCTATCCATCTTGTTCCTTCAGAAATTTAAAATAGGGGTGAAGTCGCGATTTCAAAAATCATCTTAGGAAATGAGCTAATGATAGTTGTTAGTATGTATATAAATCCTTTTATAACATGGAAATTATAAAATTCAATTATAATATTCTTTTAATTGATAAATTCTTTTACCATATAGATTGCATACTAGGTTTTGGGCAATGCATTTAAAAATTTATAACTGAGTGAAACATCTTCGAATCAAATTATAACACATGAGTGTAAATGACAGCAAAAATATATTTGACGATAGTACATAATTTAAAACTCAACAAAACTAAAATGAAGTATTAAAAGCAAGTCGGGTATTTCATTTTGTTACCAAAATTCATCTGCCGATGTGTGAGTTTTTTTGCTTAAATCTGTGCAGAGATCATGTGTATTGTAGTGAGAATTTCAAAATATTGAAAGTGAGTTAAGAATTGATTGATAATGAAAGGAAGATTTATACAACAAATATACAGGAAGAATTTAATTTGTACATTTTGTTTTTTAATAATCATTATAGATTCTATGCTTAGGAATCAAAACTATAGTATAGCTTTGCAGTGTGAACGAATAATAATAATAATAATTGATTGCGCGAGAGGCATGTGTCTATTGCATAAATATTTGATACACAGTCTGAAAAATGAACTTTTAAATATCCGGCGTAATGTGGGAAAACGGCAGGCAAGATAAACTAAAATTCTCTAAGTATTCTTTAAAAAAAAATAACCATTTTATACCATAAAGGAACTTATTCATGTTTTTTTATTAGGTGGATAAGCCAGTACATAATTATGCACTGCACTGATTTTTTGAAATGTATTATAGAAGAGTGTAGTCCAAGAAAAAAAAATGCTGCACACATTTTAAGAAAGACATTTGCAGGAAATATAAAATCATGTGTACTGTAAAACATTAAATTTTAAAATAATCTTGACTTTGAAGTCAAACGTAGATTTAATTCTTATAAAAATAACTGATTTTACTGCTCAATGATAAATGATTGCATTTGTGCGAAAAGGAAAGTCTGAGATGAAAGAGTCTAAATTATGCAGTTTAAATTATGTTATTCGGAAGACATGTAGGAGGATTGTAGCAGACGCCAGCTTGAAACGTTTTAGTTGAGAAGATTATTCATTTTATTATGGATAAATTTTTTTAACTAAGCCAGATAGTAAGGAGATCTGAAAGTAACCGAGAGCCTCGTGTATTTGCAGCTTCAAAGAAAAGAATGTTTAAACTCGCTGTTTTCGTTAATATCTGTTTGCTAATTTTTTTCAAAAATGCATCTTTTGATTAATTTTTAAAACTGTAAATATATTTACTCAAATCCAGATTCAGTTCTATAGCTTCGAAAATTCGCGAAAAACTTTGCAAGTATTAAAATATGGAAAGAAAAATTTCTTTAAAAAAATCTTTTTGATAAATACAGTCATATGCAAATTAAGAATATTAATATACCGGTGGGAAGCAAAATTTGATGAAGTTCAAGTATTTGAAGTTTCGAACTAGTCTTGGAAACACTTGAAATTATTTCCTAGCATAGTAATGTTTTATGAGTCAGTAATTTAAATGTTGAACGGAATAGGAATCAGAATTATTAACATCACCTTCGAATAGGTTTTAAAAGATATCAATATAAACAGCAGCAGAATAAAAATTGCAGAAACAGGAAGTATGAATAGCAGAAGTAAAATGTCAAATATCGAAAAAACTACAGATCTCCACCCCCAGCCCCGTATCATATGCTCTTGTCTAGTATTTATTATAAAGTTGTCTTCAGAGTTTTGAAAGCGACTCTTATTTATTTTGTTCTTTTGTGTCTTCGATAGTGCTTATCAGGAATAAAACTGTTAAATCTTTAAGAATGAAATGTGCGAAATTGTATTGATTTACATCATCTGAATTATTTCGGCATCTTTTAGTTTATTTAATCTAAAGAAAATCTCCCAAATTTTAGTAATTCTTAGTTTATATTTATGTTGAAATATACGTTTTTTAAATATTTCTTATATATGAAAATATATATGAATATAACATTTATTGAAATGTTTAATTATCGTCCAAATGGAATCAATCGTCTTGTATCAGAAAAAAAGATTAATGCCTTGAACTAATGTCCTGCCCGACTAAAACATTGCTGTGAATTTATGATAGACAATTTATAGAAAGAACAGCTACTCATGGTGTGGGGGAGGGTTATCTTCGACATATGTGACGGGCTTCACGACCCCGAGGTTCACTAGTGTCTAATCTCCTTTCTTAATTAACTTGTCCTGCAACTTCTGCTTTTGGCTTTTCTACTTTCATCCCTCGACGGGAATCGAGGGGCTCTCCATGAAAATCTCTTGCAACTTTATTTGCTTCCTGCTTCTTATTGAATTTGAAACAAACTTTCAGGTGACCGTTACACTAGCTAAAGGTACTTAATATTTTTCGAAAACCAGCCACGACGAATCTTTTTTTTTTCTTTCTTTTTCTGATTTAATTTTCATCGTTTTTTGAAAATAGACTACTTTTGAATCCGAAGAACAACACTTTTAAAGTAGGATTAATTTTCGGTCGGCGAATTCTGATTTGTAAAAGAGACTTGTAAGCGTTTTTCGACAAAGTCAAACTTTTTGAAAAATTATCCGGATGTCGATCTAAAATTTGTACCAGTTATTTCCTTCTATGTAACACGTATTTAAGTGGAATTTCAAAAATTTCGCTGTAATTAAAATATTTTTCAAATTTACACATTTTAAAAAATTTATTTGATTTAATCGAGCTGTTCGAACTATAAAATAATTAAACTATTATAGGTCTTTTTAATGCCTACATCTTTTTAAACTTTCTCTCTCGGATTAAAAGCTTTTTATTTAAAAGCGAAAAATTGTTGTTTCTGTTCCCTTTGTCTTGTAATATATCCGAATGCAAATTTAGAAGCCTTTATTACATAGCAAACTCATTAACTTAAACCAGTAAAATTGGTATCATACATACTTTCCATGTCAAAGTTCAATTCGATTGGGTTATAGTGAGCATAAAGATTTTTTTGATATCATTGATCTTACAACTTTGCAGAAACCAAGAAATATATCTATATTACATTGTCACAAACAAAGCTCTGAGATTCTTATCAAGCATTTTTATATATATATATTTAATTTTGAAACCAAAAATTATGTCTGAATTACATAGGTTTTAGTTAATGTCTCGGAATTTTCAGCAGCATTTTCTTGGTGTGCTTTTCATTTTACGAAAGGTGACCATCTTAATTATACCTGCATATCTCAAAAATTAAATGCGAGAACAATATAGGTATTACAAATTTATGCTCTGTAGCAATGTCAGAAAATCGAAGAATTTTCGCCTTTCGGCCTTTCGTTTTTAAAGCACAACAGCCAGTTTCGATTGAACCATGACAATCAACATTTGATTAGAGTGTCTGAATCTGTTTTCAAAAAATATTTTTAAAATTAGAAGTGTCTTTCAGTATGGCTGTCTATTTTGTCTCGAAATATGAGAAATCGTTTGATAAAATAAATGGATGTCAGCTACTCTTTAAGTGTGGATTTAACTCGGATCATCATCTTTTTGTTCCATGAAAAACTCTTGTTTTGTTTAGTATACATTAGGGATATTAAAAATGCATTACTAGCATATATTCAATGTCTCCTAGGAACATTAGATGATAAACTTGTAGCATCTGTCAAATATTAGTTTATTAATTTTATGTGATTAGTTTGTTTAGAGTTGCCAAGATCAATCTGTAAGGTTACAAGAAACTTAGTCAAAATTTTTTTATTTGTAATAAACATTTTTTTTAGTGATTCTGAATTTTTTTTTGTTCATTTATGTTGTCGGTATAGCCTCAATTATACTTCTATTGTGCGGAGATGTAGACATATTATATAAGTAAAATAAAAGGTTCCAAAGAGAGATAAGAACGTTGTAGTAAAGATAAATTTTACTTGCGTGATATGATGGTACTCGAGTACTAAATTTGAAGAAGATATCTTCAAATTCAGCATTCATTCAGAATATGATAAACAAAAAAAAAAAAGTTACTGACAGTTGAAGTCGCATGTTATATGGGTATATTAGGACGATTATTGGATCATTTTTTGACAAAAAATAGTCTATCTTCTTGAAGAGTAAAATGAATTGAGTAAAATTGAAGAGTAAAATGAAATGAGTTGAAGATGTAATAGAATCTACAACTAACAATAAATTGTTAGTATTAAAAGTACTAACATAATTTAACATTATGTTAGTACAGGAAAATACCTTCTGTCACCGAAATATCATTAATCTCCACTTAAAACATTATCGCCAGTTGATGGGAATTCTTGATGGATTCTGGCTTTCAAACCGTATTCTTAAATTTGAACCCGTAGGAGCTTGTATCTGTCTGATTCAATTTATGTAAGATAGAACTATAGATACAGTAGTTTCAGTAATACGCAACAAATAAAAATGAAATCGGAAACAGTGGTGTATTTTTAACCGAAAATGAGAAATTTATTTTATTTTTGCCGTAAAATTCTCCAAAATATTTGATATGTTTTTATTAGCTTTCTATCTACTCAGCCGTAGTTTGCTTATTTTTGGCAATTCCGTTAAAAAAGCTTGAAAACTAAATTTGTTTCCAGCGCATTTGGATGAACTAATTTACAAGTACAATATCTAAACGCATTTTCTGAAGAATGAATATTTCACTGTGATTGATTCACGGAAAACATGATATCTCAAAATCAATTCGATAAAATTTCATGAAATTTGGTATGCATGTATTCAAAACCTTTGGGAATGTGATAGATTGCAGATTTTAAGATAGCTTCATTTAGACATGTTTTACGGACACTTTGCGTTCAAATTATTGACAAATTTTGACAAAAAATCATTAACAGATACTTCAAATGCTCATAAAATTTGTATTTATTAAAAAATTTTTTATCTTGTGGTCTATTGCATTTTATGTAGTTTGTGTTAAATATAGGTGAAATAAATATTAAATATTTCCATCATTTTTTAACTTGCTCTGTTTTTCCTAACATTGAAAATTTTGCTAAATTTTCATTAAATAAACAGTTTTTTTTTCAAAAACTAAAAGCAATGAGTGTATTTTTTCTTCTAATAATAACCTTTCAAGTATGATTTAGCTTTCTGGTACATTAAAAAATTTGTGTCATTTTTTAAATATTCGTCTGCAAACCTAGGATACCTTAAGTGGTTATATTATTAATGGATGTCTTGAAAATTCTCATGCTAAAATGAAATACCGTGTTATACAATACACGATGCAGTTTCTTGATTTAGAATACGCGAAACAGACCATGGGAAGTCGATGTAAAATTATAATTATAATTGTAATCTAAGTTGCACCTTAAGATCGACATTGTTGGAACTTTCGGAAATTGCGTTTTGAGTTTAAATTTCTACAAATGTTTGAATAATAGAGAAGAAATATTTAATGCTATGAAGATTTCTATCGTACAATGGATCATTAACGTTTCCCCTGAAAAATAATATCTACAAAAAGAAAGTTCTACGTTGATGATCATCATATTCCACTTTGTATTATTCTTTTAACCTTTTATTTCGAGTTCATATTTTTAAATGGTTATTGAGAAAAGAAATGAAACAAAATACAATTTACGCGGACTGAAAAATAAACGAAATAAAATTTACTAAGAAAAAAAAAATGAAACGAAATAAAATATTTTAATATATTTTATCAATAGTCGTTTGAGCACTTCGTTAATTGTTCTTCAGATATTTGAAAGCCAGCATTTTGTTGGAAAGCATGTTAGTTGAAATATTATTCAGTTGTTAAATTATATATTTTTATGGCCTGATCAAAGAAAACACTAAAATGAAATCTTCCAAAAGAGAATTGGGCATCTGGAAACAAAATGCTAAAATACCGGGTTTTAAATAAAATCCCATTCTTCAATTTTTTTATAGGTTAATTCACCTAATAATTATCTATTCGAAAGCTAGATAAATTAATGTTTTTTAAAATTATGCACTGCAAAGTTGTGAATTTCTGTCTGCTGGCGGACATGTGAAAGACCATCTTTTAAAATGTTTTATGTTATAATTAACATATCAGTATCCAATAGCCGACTGTACTGGAGGTGTTTGTAACAACAAAATTAATAGAAGCTGAGGTAGAAAAAGTAAAGAAACAGACTCAAAACTTTCCAGAAATATCATACACAAGGAATGCCATTTGATTATTCAAAATTTGCTATTCTGAAATCATCAAAAATGCTTATGATGCTTGTTAGAAGTGCAGTTGCTTTCTTTAAAATTTTTTATATCTTTAAAAATTTTTTTGTTTTACCTGAGAATATGCTACAGAATCAGTGTTTGAGTTCAAATGAGAACTTCCATTTCATATGCTTTTATTATTCATTTATATTCTGCTTAAAAAAAAATTTATTTCTGTGCATTGTATGTTCAGTAATATGCAATGTACAGGGATGTGAAGCAACAGGCTAAGCTTCGTATTTATATATATATATAAATGCTTAAATTTCTAATTACAAGTATTTTGCATTGTGAGCAGTTGCAATTTTTAGAATCAGTTTGGTAAATTCTTAACTTGAAATATGTATATATTATTTCATTATTTACATTTATTTGTTTTATCTATTTACTAAATATTTAAAAAAAAAAACGAAACTTTAAATAAAGTTTTGATGTTTTCCCATAAAACGCCTTTAAAAAAACTGAGCCGAGGAGCTATATACATAAACATATTTTAGCAGTTCCGTGGCCGAATAGAAGAAAATTTGGGTAGTCATATAACTGACTCTTCGACCCGCCCGAAGGCGCACGAATAAAGAAAACTGAATTACCGGACCGCCGCAGATGTAACATTGACGGGAACTGGGGTCGAGTCCTAAGGGCCATCACCGGCCACGGTACAACCCTTCCCGAAGGAAGTACTTCCCGTCATCGATGGGAGGAGCCAGATCCCCCACCTATTTATGTACCCTCCAGGGTGGCGAGATCCGGCCACTATACCGAAAGCATCTCATTCTCTTTTCGAGGTGCCCCCTGGGGGGTTGAAACATTGGGTATTTCAACTTCGATTTATTCCATCTTGGGAGGCATAATTTATGTACAAGGATAAGTGGTAAGAAATACGTCACTCTACATCTCGGCACAAGAGCAGAAGGGCAAAAGAGATCGAAATTTTCCCTTCGACTGTTTTTACAATAAGATTTGGATAGGAATTTCTTTGAAACATGTCTATGTAGGATAGGGAAATTTTGGCATTTTTAAAAGAATGCGCTACGCATTAAGGAATTTAACCCCGGAGAGTGATAAAATGCTGAAGTAAGCATTTTTATAAAGCGCGTGTAGCATTAAGTAAAAAAAAAAAAAAAAAAAAAAAAAGGAATTGCATTAGAAAATAAGAGACTATTTTAGAATGAAGTTAATATGATATAATTATAAATAATTATATGAACTAAATGATTAATATGAACGATATGATTAATATGAACTAAATGACTATATGATTAATATTAACTAAATTAAGATAAAAATTAGGAAATTAATTAGAATGTAAATTAGGTTAAGAGATATCACCACACATACACTCACAGTAAAACGTAGTTTATTTTGATGGAAAGATAGTATTCACCTTGATTCTAAATTCTTCGAATTCATATGAAGAAAGAAATCAAATATCGAATTTTTTGGCTCTTTTGAAATATTTTGTTTTCTATATGACGTTGGATTTTGTTTCGAAATGTTTTTGCCACTGTAAGTTACTTTTATATTTGTTTGATGTTTAGAAAAATTGCCAATTCAGTATTTGTTTCATTTTAGTGATTCTTAGTGTAAAATTTTAATTAGCATCATTAAATGTATTTTGTATTAATTGATTTCAATTTTGTCTTGCAGTTTTTTTTACCATGACTCTGAGTGTGATGAACTTTAACCGGATTCGAGACCTTGTCTCGAATTTAGGATGTATTGGAGATGACCAGATATACACGCCTGGACCTGATTGCCTAGGTAATTAATTAATATTTACTATATCCATATGTGCTGCTGCCCAAAAGATAAGTTATAAACACGAAACATATGATAATTTGAATAATAATCGATTTATTGCAATGAAATTTGGTACAAACAACCAATTATTCAATTATTCAACAGCTTGATATTCTCAAAAGCGTGCGTCTAATAATAAATATACGCACTTCTGTTTTAAAAGTCTTTAATACAAGACACTTTTCCGTGGGAAATGTGGATTTCAGGGTTTCAGAAGCGAATCATAATTTTCTTGGGATCGAAACAAATCTGCATTAAAATTTTTGTTAATGTGTTGGGGATAGGGTTTGCGCAAGCTAGCAAAAACTGCTCATTAGGTACTAATTTTGTTGACGGCTGTCATGTGGAAGTTTTGAATTCATAGAACAATGCGTAGTTCTGCTGAAAGTTGTTTAGAGTCCAAGTGATGAAGAAAAAAAATTGAGGGGGAGGGGTAGCAGTATTTGGGGGTCCAAATTTAGCACTCGGTGGCATGAATAAAGGTTGCATTCTTTGCTTTCATTCAATTAGGAAAATAGATTTGTTCCAATCTTGTGTCATGTCTGTATAACTGATGTGTTTAGCCAGACACTGAGGTTAAAGAGGCCTTTGCACTGAAATTCTCCAGCATTAAGCTGATTTAAAACTGCCATCTTCTATTAATGATTCAAGTAAACTTATTCTCATAGACATTTGTTGGTTCAAATTATTCGCTATGAAAAAAAAATTCACTGGTCTCAGTAAAATGGTAAAGGCTATATAATTAGTTGTTTTCCTATTCAAGTTGAAGGTACCTTCATAATAATGTCAGATCTGATAGATAAGATATCGGTAAAAGTGCATACTGAAACATATTCTTCAATTCAGGCTTTAAATACAAAATGGTGAGCAAACAGTAGGTATTTTAGAATTTTTTTTTTTTTTTGCATATTGCTATTGATATTAGTACCTTGTGCGTAAATTTAAGACTATAAAAAATTAAAGAAATGGCAACAGAGAAAAAAAATAAAGAATGAAGGCGCTCTCCCCTCATTAAAGAAATAAAGCAATCAAAATTTTGATAGTGGAGTAAAATAAGCAGATTGAATCAAAAAGAAAACTTGAACTGTTAACTGAAAAAAAAAGTATCAAAAAGAATGCGTAGGTAAAGTTTTTATGACTATATTTTCTTAGTGAAATTTCTTTCGTTTATTTTTTTGTTTCATTATTTTTATTTTAAGAAAGTTTTATAAGTAATATTTTTATCCGGTTTCTTTTAAATAATAAAATTTCTTTTAAATAAAAGATTTTTAATATCTCAAGTACTTTTTGTATAAATTGATTTATTTGAATGTTCAAACAATGTAAATAATTTCCCTGTGTTTTATGTTCAGCTTTTTTATTCCAAGCCAGTGTCATGTCTGGTCTTGTAATGAGACTTTAGACAGAAAATGAGGTCTTTGAACAATGCTTACTCAATGCAAGGCTCTTTTTAGAACTTCCCAGACGTACTGAATAGAATTGTTATCTCTTGATCTGGTTATCAGCCCTTTTCTCCATATAATCATCTTCAAGTTTATTTCCTTGTGGTTTCGCGTTTCGTCCGTAGAAATGAATTGTTCCACAGTTCTCCGAATTGAGCCTTGTAAAATGTCCAAGAGCTCTGTATGAACTTTCTTAATTCCACTATGTAATCTCGGAACCCGCTTCAAAAACGTAAAGAGGTAGGTGGCCATCTACCATAATTTCAAATAAAGTTACAACACATTCAAATAAAGCTAAATAATAAACATAAAGAGGTATGTGGCCATCCACCATAATTTCTCTCAATATAAAGAACCTGCTTCCATCAAAATAATTGATTTCCCTTATCTTGGATGGATAGTAAATTGCAAAGTTCTCTCTTCAGGTGAAGATTTACCGAAAATCATCCTGTTAACTGATGCCGACTCTTCGGAGAATATGCCCCAATTTTATACTAGAATGCTATTTCTGGATAAACAGAAAATAGTCTCCTTTTTATGATGTGTTGATACCAGGGACGCATAAATGAAAAGAATTTTTATGAAAGCCCTTCTCACCTATGCGTGCAACGTAACTATAGCTTAAAATATTTAAATGCTTAAAAATTTTGTGAATTTCATGAATACAGGAAAGAAATTTCATGCTATCAAGAGTAACAGTTGGAACCATCAGAACAGAGCAAAAATTAAGCCATTTGAAATTAATTTCGGATAGCCTAATAATTAATAAACGATTATTATTAAAATTTTCATGTGATGAAAATCACTTTTAATACAGAAATTTTAACTAAGAAATTAATTTTTAATCAAGAATTCTTAAATAATTTTCACGGTTATTTTTACTGTTTCCTCTTGCTCTTGTTTAAAAAAAAAATTGACAGTTGCAATTGAAAATTGTAAGTTGTCACTTAACTATCCTTAAATGTATATTTATTTTATTATTTATTGGCATTAAAACATGCTTAAAAATGGAACCGACTTTTCCGATTTAGAAAAGTCAATAACTTTTTTTTAAATCTCTAATGATGGTATCATTATCAAATTACAAAAAATATGCGCTCGGAAGGATAGATAGACAGAATAGACAGAAACGGACTTCCTCCGAAATGTGATGCATATTCACAATTTTGGTGTAAAGACCTCATAATTTCATTCTTTGGAATATTTTGGTTGTAGTAGTATCATGTATAAATGTACTCGGACAAACTGAAGTAATTCGTCTTTTTTGTGTTGAGGGGATCTTTAATTCGAACTTCCTATATTATATTTTGAGTTTGTGAAACAGTACGTGGCGCTAGAATTGAAGCATTTCATATTTTTTTATGAAGTTATGTTTCTTGAAGTTGTCAAGAAGCATAACAGAAATTTGCAAGTTCCTCTTTCCTCATTTCAGACATTTCAACTTTCTAAGCGAAAACTATCCCACCCACCGTCAAAAAAAAAAAAAAAAAAAAAAAAAAAAAGCTTACACATTTTTTTAACGGACATTTTTATTTATCATATTTCTTCATTTTCCTTACTTTTTTATTTTCATCTTGTGAAACATCTCTGCCTATTTTCAGTGGCGTATCTACATAGAATGGAGCCCAGGATAAAAAGCAGAGCAGCTTCCCATCCTCTACTTTTTCTAAACTGTAGTCCTTATATCACCTTCAATCGCCTTGAAACTTTATCGTAGGGAGTGTTAAGATTGAAAATGCAATAAAGCCAAATAAAAATTAAAAAATATATATATTTTATAAATAAAAATTCATAAATTATTTTTGAACTGATATTTTACCGCTTTTGGTGAGGGCTAATTCACCGATAAAATTAATTATAAACAATAAAGAAATAAATTGGAAAATAAGAGCAAAACAATAAATAAAAAATAAGTTACTGTTTGAATTAAATTTTTATGCATAATCAAAATGAAAATGTACTTAATTTTTGCAGCTACTGTGCATATTGATTCAGGCTTTATATTTAAATCTTAAAAGTTTGTTAGGTTGAATGACTTACTAAAAAATAAGATTTAACTAAATTTATATCATTTTGATCAAATATTAATTAAAATTATAATAATTGCACATTGGTTAACTCACTACAAAATGAATATTAAAACGAGTTATAACACATCACTGAACAACAAACTAATTGCTGAAATTATTGCTGAAATTAGTTTGTTGTTCAGTGATAAATTAGAATAGTTAGAATTTAATTCTGAAATGTATATTGCTTTAAACTCATAATAACACCCAGCGGGAAAAAATTTATAGCATCTTTAAATTATTGTACTTTATATGCATGTATATTTCGATTTATTAGGCATTACGTTTAAAAGTATAATTTCGAATAATGTTGCAAACTTATGTTTTTGTTTATAATTTGTTTTATAATTGCTGCACTATTTATATTTCATATGCAGGTTAATTAATCTGGATAATTATGATGCTTTCAATTTAGTTATTTTAAATAAATGTTTATTTGTAATTCGGATTTATAAGAATTTGCATCTGAAATATATATACTTGCTTAGAATGTCAACAGTGTGTTTTGCTTATTACAGAAGGGGGGAAAAAAACACCTGTTTATGCCTTTTTTTTTTAACTCTCTTGGTTGTTATTATTTCTAATAACTAATAACTGATTGCTGTAAAAAGTAATTACTTAACAATGCTTCATATGATATACAACCCAAGGTTGATTCTTTAAAAATTTCTAATATCATGATATATTTGAGGGAGGATTCTACCAATAAAAATAAATCAGTTAAATTCCGGGAATTGCAGTTTAAATAAAGGGGTATTTTAAAAGAGGCAGATGATAGAAAATATTTCCATTAAAACAGAGAAGAGAACTTTTCCGTTTTTAAAATTAAAATCTAATATACGGAATTGGTGAATGGAAAATTCTATTTCAAGAGAATATCTTTAACATTTTTTAAAAAATTAATTAGATTCAGCAGTCGATAATATAAAATTTAAATTATTATTGATTTTGAATTTTTTTAACTTCAAAACTGTATTGAAGGTATTCATTGAGATAAATTTTTACAAGAATTGAGATGCTTTATTTAAAAAAAATACTTACTTCAAGAATTTGATCCCTTTTTCATTGTATTAAATCTATAAAAATTATTTTGTAATCGATAGCATTGTTACTGTAATGATTTAAAAAACAAGAATAGAATATTCTATGGAAAACTTTGCTTAGTAATATATAAAACGAACTTAAATTATTTTTTTAAAAATTCGAAAATATTTTTTTAATTCTTAAATCTATGAAATAATTCATTAATCGATAGTACAAAATTACTGTAAAGATAAAAAGAAATAAGAATAGAATATTTTAGGAAAAACTTTGCTTAGTAACAAATGAACTGAATTTAAATTATTTTTTTAAAATTCAAAAATATTTTTATTAGAATTTGAAAAATATATTTTATTAGAAATTTTTTTATTATTATTTATTATTAATTTTTTAGAAAGGAATTCTAAAAATTGAACTCTAAACTTCAGTGCATAAGAATATACTGTACAACAGCTAAATGAGATATTAAATTGAATTCATTTTTTATTATAAAATCACAGATTAAACCATTTCCTAAAATTGAATTGCATTTTCAGAAAAGAATTCGTTTATAATCGTGTAGTTGATGTTTTCTGGAAAGGAGTCCTAGAAACAAGGTTTCTTTTGTTGTTATTCTGACATTCGAATTTGCAACGAAATAAGACCATTAAGCCTCAATAATCGATAGAAATATTAGAATTACCTCATTATTTTCTCATCATTATTTTTCCATCTCAATTTAATACCTCCTTACGCAAGCCTTTCTCCCCATTCGATTGACCCGATTGCAGTAAGAAGCAGGTCCAATTACCAATTACTTTTTCGTTGAAAAATAGAATAATTGACTGATTTTTCGGAAATAAAATATGCCCTTTGCAGTGATATATCAAGTTCGATGTCACGTTGTAGTTTATTCCTCTCATTAGTGAAATAATGAGGCTAGAAGACCCATTTTGTCTTATACTGTTCATATGATATGTTTATATAACGAAGATATATCGTATTTGCTTATTCATTAAAAATATTTCCTAACGTTTCACGACATGGTTACTCAATATGGATCTGAAATAAAATCTGAAGAGATACGCCGTAACTAATTGAGATAATGAATTGAGAGGAACAAAATTATTTGTTTGTGGGTGCCCTTGATTTTTAATACTCCCCGACAATATTCATAAGTTGCTACATAACTAAAAACGTTTTAATTCTTCACAAAAAACTTATCCTATATGTAAATTATTATTTAGCTATTTTGAGTTCCGTTTGATTCTAATAATTATTGCAAGAACATCAGTAGCAGGCGATTAGAAATTTCATATTTAATCTAGTCTTATAACAAAAATGAAGAACAAATTATTAGCTACTGACACTTTTTTAAAATTAGGGAAACTACAATTTTCTTATTAATTGCAGTGTTGAAAATATCTAACTTTAGAAATCTAGAAAATTTCCTGAATAATGCAAATGCAATTAATAAATATTGCACGGTAGATTTAATTCAAAATTAAGGCTACACGGTACTAAAAAAAATCAAAAAAATTATTGGATCGTATAATAATTTGAGTCTTTCTAAACGTGTCTGCAAAATTTTAGAGCTGTGGCTTTATTTTTTTATTAAGTTGTTGAAGAATTTTTGATGCATGACAGGAGAGTAAAAATGTAAAACTTTTCAGATTTAAACACCTGTAAAATGAGCTCATTTGGCAAAAATATTGCCAATTGGCCAAAGGCTTGCATTAAGTGAGCTGTTAGAGAGATGTATTCGATGCAGGACACAGAACTCCAATGAGACTCTCCTCAGTGTAATTTGGAGTAAGTTCTCAAAAGTTACAACTGCATCGATCAAGCAGAATAGCAGAAATATACATTTAATCAATTTTGATATGCGTTTTAATTTTTTTAAAGGGGTTATGAAAAAGATTTGTGAAGTTTTCATCTTTTGTTAGTTTTTCTTTATATCCTCAATATACAAATATAATATTTTGTTTCAATAAATTTTTGCACTTTTTAACTTGAAACAATTTAGAATAACTTGAATCACATTTTGTATAAGTTACAAGCAAATTGGGAAGATTTTATATTATGATTTTGATGAATAAAATCTTTAAACGCATTTTTCTCCATGTTGTGTTTTTGCTTATATGCTACATTTGGAAAGCCTTTCTTAAAAATGGAGGTAGGAGTGTGAAATTCTTTGTGAATGTTCAGAAATATATGGTTTATAAAATTTAGTATGGAATTAGCTTTAAAGTGTGTAGCAATTTTTTTAAAAAAGGTCCAAAATCAGAATTTCTGTATTTTAAAATTTTTTGTGTGTTTTTTTACAATAAAAAATTATAAAAAATTAAATACTGTTGGCAGGAGGGAAATCCATCTAAATTTTATGCATTTTATTAATAGGTACGTGGAAAAAAATTTGGAGAAAAATCTTCATATTTAAAAAGCCTTAAGGTTTAAAAAAAATCTAAAAAAAAAAAAAAAAGAATTATTTCGATAAAATTTTAGGAGAGAGTTATAGAATACTATTTTACGTAAAATAAAAGTAAAATAAATTTAAACATTAAAATTAAAAATAATTTTTTTTTGAGATAACGTGTTGCCTTAAATCATTTTATACTTACAATTGTAGAGAGAGAAAGAAGAAAAAAAAATCTAATTTATAATCTACAAATTCATTTGCTACTTTTTCACAGCTTAAGAGTAAAGTAAAATTCTTCATTAAATATTAAATTAAATAATATAATTAATTAAAATAGTATAATAATTACAACAAAAGGAAAAAAAATTAAGGGTTCGATGAAACAATGAAATAGCTTTGAATTAAATTTAAACAATGAAAGCTACTGTTGCGAATTCTATTTCTTTTTTTTAGATTGCGGTAAAATTGTATACAAACTAAATTGATATAATTGAAAAGTTAATTTTTGGAATTTTAATTAGATGCAAGAATTATTTCCAAGCGATAATATTTTCTGAATCAATTCGCTCGCACGCACGCACTTACACAAGTCGGAAATTTTGTTCTCTCCCCTTTTCTCCCTTCTGGTATACGCTCCCATTGTCCATTGAGATGGAAAACGAGCTTTACATTAAATAAATTTGATTTCGATCATCATATATCTTTAACATAAAACATTTATTTTTTTGTTTTGAGAAATCTAGTTTGAATTATTTCCCAAGTTATAAAAAGAACTGTGCTTTCTTCCTCACTTGATTGGAAGCAATTTAATTTTTAAAAGCCTGTGGAATAAGAGAAAAATGTTTTTCTTTTATATTCTGCTGCCTCCTCAATTCTTCGCCCCCTAATAATGCCATCCAGAGCACTTGCTTTGCTATCCTAGTTGTGCCACTGTCTACATGATTTTCCATAATGCAAAAACGTTTAAAACTCGTGTACCCTATTGTGTGGCTATTTGGCCATATGTTTCTTGGTTAAATGCCTTATCGAGAAAAAAGTAAATTTGAATTGCATTGTCAATGCGAATGTTCAGCCTACAACAATTGTTGCAAAGAGAAACCACAGTATTTGGGAAGGAATAAATCTTTTCTGAAAAGGGGGCATTCTCTCTTGTAAACTGCTCCCCCCCTCCGAGGGAAAATGGATGGATAGACTAGATTGTTGATGGATTTAGATGTTGCATGCAAGAATCAAATAAATAATAATCGATTTCATTTATGTATTGGAAAAGATCGGGAGTGCTGCAAATCTGCGGAACATGTATACGAGCCGTCCCGGTGATAAGCGTTTAAAAATATTCACAATCTAAGTTTTCTGTGAAAATAAAGTCAACAGTGCTTGTTTTATCGACAAGAAAATACATCATTTCCTTTTTTTTTTGCGGTCTTTCTTATCCTGCATTCCATTTCATTATATTAGCCAGTTTTATTTTTCCAGATTATTTCAATTTTTAGACATGCAGTCGGGAAAGTGAATTTTTGTTGAAATGATCGACTTCTAGTCTAAGGAGAGAAAGTAATAAATAAGAAAAAAATAAACTGAATAATTGCAAATCTCTCATTTACCCCGCGAAATATCAAAATCCTTTTCTTTCGTAGAAAAAAAATAAGGAACGATTGAAATTCAGTAAATAAATGAAGTCCAAACTAAGTTAAATATGAATATTTTATAGCTAATCTAAAATGATCTAGATATAAGATCACGACCATACATTCATTTATGTTTCTAGCTTAATATTTATTATTATATATTAATCGATTGTTATTTATGTTTGATTCAAATAATCATCTGTTGAAAAATTGAATATAATTTTGAATATCTGTAAATTTTTAATTTGGACGTCTAGTATCTCTTCCTTTTTTCGATTTTTTCCCCGGAACCATACCATTCATTGCCTTTTTTTTTATTAGGAATGATAGGATAAATCATGATTTTTAAAACACCTTATTTTTTGCAGGAATGCATCTCGGAAATATTTCCTGCTGAAATATCGAATGAATCATATTAATCTTATATGCTGGAATAATATCACTGATATCGTAGTTCAGAAGTTTTTCTTTTTTAATATTTGATGAGTACGAATTAGAGATAATAATAATTGGAACGGTTTGAAAAAGTTTGAAATGCAGTTATTTTCTCAAATTGTTGATAATATAGATTTTTTTGATCAAATGAGTTTTCTGAATATTTGAGTGAATAGTAATATCCTTCGCTGTTATAAAATACAGAATAAATTAATTTTTAACAATTATTTTTATTGTATTTTATTACAGAGGTATAATAATTTTTGAATCTGGCGTAGTACTTTAATTACGCCAGAAGTAAATTTTTTAAATAAAATTTTGTGAAATATTTTTAGTTTGAATGAAATTTTTGCAGTACCACATTATTTGTTATACGAAAGAGAATATCAGATAAATATTTGTATTATTTTTTGGAAGAATAAATCTTGTCAGCAAAAATGCCCTTAGTAAATATATATATATATCCATCTATCTATCAAGTAATTCTTATATGGTTTGTTATTCAGGAAAAAAGGGTGAATATTAAATGCGAAATTAACATTTTGTCTCATTTATTATGCCTGATGATTTTTTTCTCGATCACTTTCATGTCAAAGGAAAAAAATTTAAACAATCGATTTTAGAGCTGTTTATTTTCATAATTTTTTAATTTATTTCTGATGATTTTCCGGAAGAAAAAAAAAATACTTCACAAAGTGTTAAAATAAAGAATGTCAAATGTTAATCTGTGTTTTAAAGCTCATTCTAAAAAAAATTATGTTAACAAAAAAAAAAGTTAGTGAATTTTTATATCTCGCCTTGGTACCTACCGCCCAAAATTTTTAATCTTAATGGTAAATATATTTTTCCTCAAAAATTAAAAGGTTTATCTTTAAATATTAAATGTTCTTTATGGTGTTTTCTTTATATAAATATATGGATCGATATATTGAGGTATTATGCATTTTTTTATTAGTAATGGTAAGAAACTGTAGACAAGTCGTGGGGTTGTTGCAGGCATGTGACTTGATCTCTAACTTATTTTTGTTTTAAACATTTAGATCAAAATTTTAATTAAATGTACAATTTTTTAATATCCTAAATTTCTCTTGAAATTTGTAAATTAAATTATTTAAAACTGAAATTTATTGATAAATTTCCAGTTGATTTTATTTTGCCCCCGGTATAGAAAAATTAAAACTTAACCCCATTACAACTTTCTTTCTAGTTTTGTTAAATATAAACGCTGCAACGTCTTCGTATTCAAAATTTGTGAAGCACTTTTTTTTTTCAATTAAAGGAGTATTTTCTATATTTTTTTTATCAAGCGGACAATAATAATATTGTATTTTGAATTTATTAGAGCACCTAAGCAGTATTTTATATTTTGGCATTCTTTTACAAATAAATTGAATGCTATATTTTACCTAATTTATTTCAAGCTATTCAATAATATATGGAAGAATTGTTACTTTAAACATGTTTCAGTTATGATTTTATTTCCAAAAAGCAAGAAATAAAATTATAGGAGCAAATCTGCAAGCTAATATTAACTTTTATAGATTTGCAATGGATTAAAGCTTATTTTCTTTTTACCAAAAAACGAAAGTAATCAGTATCATTTTACTTACAGGTACGTTAGAATTGTTAGAAGATGAACTGATGAATGAAAACCCAATGAATCGGACTATCCGTATCAGCTTGCATATATGCGGTACAGTTAAAAAGGTAGGCATTTTGTATTAATCAGAAACTAAAATTTTTCAGATTATTTCACGATACCTTGTTTCATCTGCATATAATTATAGATTTCTAGTTGCCTAATACAATTTTTTAACCCATCTTATTAATAATAAGCATTATGTTATAGACCTCATAAATTATTTATCTTAAATTTACATATTTAAATTTTGTTAAAAAATTCTTTTAAAAAAGCAATGGATTAGGAAGGAGATGGTGTTTATAGAAAAATATATTTGATCTAAACTTTGATGACATAGAAGAATGAAAAGGGATATTTTTTAATTAGTGAAGTTAAGGATTTAGATACTTACTTTCAGTTGTTATTAGAACTTAGGCTGAAAGACTTATGAAAGATTATGAAATTTAATCAAGATGTTTTTATTTTAATCGCATAATTCAAATTCAAATTGTATTACTTACAAGTTATTTATCTAAAGTATATACAGTAAAGTAAGATCAATAAATAATACAACCATCTGAAAAGATTATCTCGCCGTTGGTGACTTTTGCATCTGAATATTTTTAAATTAATGAAAAAACATTTAAAAAACTGTTTTTCATGTCAATACTAAAAAGGAGGGCAACAAAGGTTTTATCGAGTAATTTCAAAAGTAAGAAAAAAAAAAACGTTGACCTTTATTAATTGTAGAAATTGATTCTAAAATTTTAAATCAGAGCCGCGATATCCTGGTGGTAAGTTTTCGGCTTCGGAACAGGAGGGCTTCAAGTTCGAGACCCGATTTCACCGAAGAATCGTCGTTTAAGTGAGTCTGGTGCACGTTAAATCCGTCGGTGACAAATGTCCTCCCGCTGGTGTGGTGTGGGGGTTTGGAAAGGGGGTACCAGCTCAGATGCCTTCCTCGGCATCTGTCCGCGGTTCATAATTACGAGGTTCGACCCAACATAGCCCTAGTGTTACTTTAAAACTAGATGTTAATATAACTAAACTAAAAAAAAATCTAAAATTTTAATTTATCCTTTTTACGCGCCTTTGTTATTTTGATTACCTCCAGATTTTAAAATTAAAAATTTTGCTATTTATTAAAATGAAAACGGATGGGGGGTTATATAAGTTACCTAGGAGATTACTTGCTAGTTCTCTTTTCTCCACAAAGAAAATAATTACGTAATTAAAAATAAAAAGTAATTATTTGCAGGTAACTTATCTTCGAATAGAGTATTTTTCGCAGTTACTGTACCTACGGATGATGCTTTTTTTCTAGTTGGCTATTTTCTATTCCATATGCTTCTGTGGAAATTTAAAAATGCTCTTTTTATATTTAAAAATTATTAAAAGGAATATTAATGTTGCTTTTGCGAGAATTTTCAGTATTTTCCTGGAGGCTTGTGATGTTTTCCGTTATTTAATTCGGATTTGAGTGCCGGCTCAGATTCCTTTGGTTTAATTTGCAGCAGATAAAATTTTTATTAAATTTTTCACTGACAAATTCTTAGTTCTTAAATCTTAATTTAATTTTAATTAATTTAATCTTAATTTTAATCATAATTCTTTTTAAATTCTTGGCACGTTATCGATAGAAATAAAATTTTCAA
Organism: Argiope aurantia; assembly: GCA_026543865.1. NCBI lineage: Eukaryota > Metazoa > Arthropoda > Arachnida > Araneae > Araneidae > Argiope > Argiope aurantia. The sequence goes on along the minus strand of JAPMOR010094133.1, from coordinate 80,892 downwards.
CCTTGATGAATTCGGTAAATTCAAAAGATGTCTTATGAAATTTTAAACTGCTCTTTTCCGGTTCTCGGAAATCCAAAGTCAGTAGTTTAAATCTGCTTATAATTACGCTGACAAAATACAAATTGACATTGAAAAATTCATAATTAAAACTGGAATTAATTGGACCCCCCACCAAAAAAAAGAAAGAAGAATAACTCGAACTCTTTTTGTGACCATGCCTCATAATCGCGATACAAAGTGCCGACTTACTTGCGCAAATATCATAGATTCGATTCGAATCCAGCTCCCTCCTTGTACCTTATTGAGTAATATGTCAAAAAATTTCATTTTACACAAATCACTTTTAAAATTGATTCCTCTAATATTCAATATTTTCTCTCTCTTCAGATTTAGTTAATTTTCAGATATATTTAAATTAACTGTATTCTTACTTCTTTCTTCAATATTTTTCTTGTGGGAAATATATAAATATTTATTTCAAGACTTTTTGTATGGTACTTCTTACTATTATAGTACTTCTTTATAAGGGAAATTAAATAGAATGGGGAGAACGTTTATAATATATATAATATCGTTTTTTCAGTTCCTACAAAGTTCTTACTATCCGAAAATAAATAGCATTTTCACATCACTATCTTTTTATAGTTAAAATTTGTAGACAGTTAAAGTTAAGCCTAACGACGAAAAATGTTTTTAAGAATGTTTTTATTTTAAAATTAGGGAAGGAGCCATGGCAATTTATTATACTTAAACTGCAAGTATTTCATCCGTAAATGCCGTGCTTGCTGTAATCTAGTATAACTAACAAAATTCATGCATAAGACTCAAAATGGATGCAGATAGTATGAAGTGCCCCTAGGTGGTCACCCTCTCGAGTATAAATATAAATAGCAGTAATCAGACCAGAACGCGCGCTGCATCTACAAATAGCATTTATAAACACTGTAGTGTTTTATAAATGCGTACTGTGCCTGCAAATAATGATATCGTTAAAAATAAATTAAATGATATAAAACAGGTAACAAATATTATTTACTGAATTTGTGTTGTTAGTGAGAAAATTTTTTACATTTCAGCTTACATCGCGAAATAAATAAGATTGAAAAATCTTTCACACGACTTAATAGTTTGAAAAGCTATTGAAGAAAAAGATAGATCGGCAGAAACAAACACATTGTCTTCAGTAAGGATAGAATGATTTTCATTGTCAAAAAACCCGCAGAATGTGAAATTTCTCCGCGCCACAGTGATAAATAAAAATCAAAGATAAAATTTTTATATAGATATGATCAAAACCTAGTGTTAATTAGTATTTTGCTCTAATGGAAATCGGAATGCAAATAACATTTAACGTACATATTACTTAAGTAACCTTCTGAAAAACTGTTTGATTGTAACATTGCATTACGCTGCTGAGATTTAATAAATACTGTATTCAACTGAAAATATGTGAAATATAGTATCTTCCTTTCAAAAATTTCGTACCATAGAATAAACGTGCTGCTTGGCAGAAATGCTTTCGAAAAGTTCTTTGCTGGGGAAAACAAGGGTAATAACAACAAAGTACGATTCCAAAAAAAAAAAAAAAAAATCATCAAAATCTATTTCTAAAATATAATTTTCTGTAACTAATTGCTTATCTATAGCATAGGAGCTCTCAACATTTTTAAATTTATAAAAAAATCAACCTGAAAAAATATATATATACCTTCATAAAACCATTTTCCTGTTTAAAATCAGTAAAACTTAAATGGAGTGTTTGTAATCGGAATTTAAGATATTTAAAATTTATTTGTAGTTGGAAGAAGTAATTGGGGAACAACCAATAATTGAGAATGATTATAAACACTCATTAAACAAATGATTACAACCAGGATACACCAGAATAGCTTTAGAGAGCTAGGATGCATGTGCCTTCTTAAAGGTATTCTAGCGGAAGATGAACAAAATGAAACAATTTTTTTTTTCAATGAACAATTTTTTAATGGAACCATTTTTTAACAAACGTTATTTTCTAACGTTTGTTTACGTTAGTTGCAAACCATGCTTTAAAAAAACTTTTTTTCAAAGTTTCATTGATCAATTTCTACCGCGGTTTTTTGCAAGGTAAGTTGCAAATTTATATATTTCTTGGATCTGTAAGATATAGCGGTAACAAGTAAGATCCAGTTTTCATTTTCGTACTTTATACCAAGGAAACATTATGGTGTTCTCAGTTGGCCATAAAACACTTATCGACTTGGGTACTTGGGAAAATGCTTCAAATGTAATATAAACTTTAACTTTCATATTTTTATTATAATTTATTATAAAAAACGGAGCGATATTAATTATAGGAATGTGGTGAACTTTCTTCCCGCCTATAGAGTTTATTAACATTAAGAATCTACCCTGTGATCTGCATATATATTACTTTTAACGTATAAGAAATGAGTGTTAATAATGATTTGAAGCCTTTGACATCAAATATTGAAGAAAATAATTTTAAAAAAAACTCTTGGTGTCAAGAGAACAGACTTGATGCCAATTTGAGAATCTCAAAATGATTATTTTTACCCTTTTTAAGAAAAAGTGGGATTGTGAAGGCAGAGGAAATAAGTTATCTCGAATTATCCATGCTTTTCAACATATATATTGATTGAGTGATTACATTGGAGTTGTCAGAATAAAAACCCCTTAATTGTATGTCTACAAGATTGATGAAATTGACGATGAATGCGACAAATTTTAAGAGCACAAATGTGACCAAATAAAAATTTATTATCGTGGTTAAGAATAGTTTGCGATTTTCTGGAGTCAGATAAGTTATTTTTCAAGATTTTGTCAATTAAGATTTCCTCAAATAATTTATATGTTGAATACGGGATTGAAAGTTCTGCTTGAAGCAAGAGCTGTACTCTCAATTACTAAATTGAACTTATTATTCATTTTAAAATACATTTCTAAGTCTTAGCTATTTCCTTCTCTTCTCTCATAAAGTCAAATCTTTTCTTATAAATGTTCATTTGCCGACTTTTTTCCGACAAAATTGGTGATAGAATGTTTATAAATTACTTCAAATTGAAAGTATTAAATAGTTAAGATAATTTTTATGCAATATTCCATGAAAGAGAATTTATCTTTATTGAAAAACGGTACTTTTTGGAGTAGTTGGGTCCGAGTGTAAAATAATTTCTGTTACAATAAGCAATAGTTTTTTGTTGTTTCTAAACAGTTCGTCTAAATCAGTTCGTTACTCTAATCAGAAGTCAAAATAAGTGTTCCCATTCTTCACCCTTTCTGAGGCAATTACGAACGTCCTTGTAACAGAGCGTGGTTGATTAATAAATTAATTTGGGAAAAATAGCATAGTTTAATTAGCCCTGCTGAACATGAATATGCCCTCCTATAAATTATAGTTTGTTTTTAAATTGAAAAAAAAATGATAACTTTGGTAAAATTAGTCCCCAATCGACCATATTATGTTCGCAAATATAACTCCATAATAAAATATGAATATTCTATATATTGTAGTAAACAGATTATCGAGTTTGTATTCATTGTCGGTATGTTGAATTTTGTTTATTTCCGGTATAAAACAGGTTAAGATGCAATTATGCTTTATATTTGTATAGTATGATTGAAAATTAAGTTTCTCAAAGTTATGATGTGTTGAAAGACATCAAAAATTTAATTGCTTTGTCGGAGATATACTTATATTCATCTCTTAATTTTAATCGGAAAGAGCATAAGTTATCTTTTATGTCCGTGGTATTTCTGTTGCCTAAAATATCTGAAAGATGAGTCTTTATTGAGCACAAAAGTTTATCATGCACAGTATCTAAAAATATAAACGGATCTTTTATCCATAATTTTCGAAATCATGTAACGGCATGTAACGTGTTAACAAATCCTTTGTAGTGATTTTTCTGTAACCTTCAATTATTCCTTAGTCAGTGGCAAATTGAATTTCCCAGAGAAACTCTTCTAATGTTGACAGTGAAGCAATTTTCTTGTTTATTATTTCTTTAACTATGCGTTCCAGTTTTTTTTTGCGGCTACATTTATTTTATCATGTTTAATCAAGACTTTATATTGTTTCCTAACTAAATTATTTCAGAAGTCTAACTTGTTGCAGCAATAACCGTTACTAGTATATGGCCAGTGACCTGCTACCATATACGTCAATTTAAGGATGACTCTAAAACGGAAATATAAAGCTAATGTTATCTCAGCAATAAACATTATAAATTTTTAAAAGAAGGTTGCCATTTTACAAGTAGCTAAATTGTTCGTGTCAAAATTGTACTATCAGAAATAGAATGTGCCATTTATTGCACATGTATCATAGTATGAAAACCACTGCTATAATAGAAAGATTTTTAGTATCTGGATAATTGATCTGCCATTTTTAAGGCATGGGTCAGATTTACTTCGATCTCCATCGATTCGTCAATTTTCATACATTAAATTAATTTTTTTTAAAGTTAACGAAATTTATATCAAAATTTTCATAACTTCTGCAGTTTTTAAATTTCATTTTTTTCGGTTCTTAATTTGTACGCATCTTTAATTAGCTATCTAACTTTTTGCTCTAATGCATATCGAATTATCGCACTTTTAATTCACTGAGTCAAAGCGACAATTTAGTGACATTTATTTCCCAAAACAAGTGACAGCTAAAAGAATAATAAGACATATGAAAGAATAATAAAAGACATATAAAAGAATAATAAGAGAAAATAGGACGGTTGAGTTTTTAATTTAAAATAATACTTTTCTTACGGTTTTGCAATGTTGACTGTATCTTAATTGCATTAAAGAAATAATAGATTTTTTTCTTCTTTAATTTCATTTTCCTTAAGAGGTGAATTCGTATAATTTCTTTGTGTATACTTGGAATTTCAGTTTGTTTTTGTTTTGTTTTTTTGTTGTTGAAGTTTTTAGATTACAGTACCACCACTTTTTCTTTCAGGCCGCCATACCGAATATAATTAATCTTTTCATATCTGGAATGTCCATACTTGTCTCATTAAGTGGGTAATTGATGTTAAGGTCGTAATGGCAAATACCTTCTTTTGTCTCCCTTTCTTTTAAAATTGAACTGAATGTAGTAATAACTTTAATTCCGCCTCTCCCAGTACTTGAGTCTGCCACTGCTTAAGGTCATTTTTTTTCTGTGAAATAATTTGATTCTCAGTCTGTGAATATTATTTCGATTCTAAAAGATTTTGTATAAATAAGGTTATTTCTTTAAGCATCATCCAAGTGAATGCATGATGCTTTTAAATGGAACCTATTCCGCATTTGGGTATGTTTTTATTTACACAATTTGTTTAGAGATTTTTTTTTCCTTATGAATTGACCAAAAGGAATTACTTATATATACATACAAATGTTTTGAAGAACTTCATTTATTTTAATATTTTATCCATTTAAACGTAAATTGCGCAATTTGTTTATTTTACTGGTGTCCTTTTTATTTTCCTTTTAAAAACTTTTTCTTTATTTATTTTCATTTACTCAAAGTTTTGTTTTTAGTATTGAGGCTCTTTCTGAAAACTTCAGTAATCCAGTCAAATTTTAATTTGTCGCTTTAGCACGCAAAAGAACTTGGCAACAAAAATGAAAGATGTCTACATTATTATTAGATTAGTCTTAAATTTTAGAATTTTTAACTTTCATTAATCTCAAACGGAGGTGATGTTTTCATTTAATGATTGTCGCATTAAAAGTATGGGAGGAATTATCAAAGTATTGTTTCTCATATTTTGTGAGCATTTATCCTTCTTGATTTGTTGCAGATCTAAATAACTCTGAAAAGAAGTAATTACATCAAACTCCTTTTTTTTTTTAAAAAAAAAAGCTATTAACTTCAAAAGCTATATATTTTTTTTATATAAATTCCACATTGTAAAGTATTTGCTTTAAATACAAGTATAAGTTTTTAATGCTTAGGTTAAAACACTTAAGACAATTTGTAAAGCATTTATTTGCATTAGAAGACTTGAAGATATAATAATTTATTTAGAATGATGAATTTTCCCAGATTAGAAAGTGTTTTTCTGGCTATGATTATGAAATTTCTTTGAAGAAATTGGATAGTAACAACTGTCACATTAAGGAAATTTTGCATAATTTTATTTTCCTTTTATTTAAGCTTATCAGATATGTTATGGCCAGTCGTGCGTTGTGATTATTCTAAGTATATTAAATTTTAATGAAAGGCTTACATTAATTAGCTGCTAATGCTTTACTGTACCTACATTTAATATTTTTTAGCTGATTATATATTGTTTATCAAATGTGTTTGAGTTATTATTCATTTGTTATACTTGAATACTTTGACTTCAATATTCAGTTATCAGCTTTTTCCATTCCGTTGGATTCTACTAATCATTTATTAAATGCTACAATGTTACCCAGCCTAACACACTGGATTTTAGGCTTTGCATTACATCTATTAATAATCAAATTCCATGCATTCGAATGAAAGAATATTAGAACATTGAAGCTTTGGAAAGTTTTGATTCCTTTTGGTATTACAGTTTGCAAGATTAAAAATATCTTAAGAGGGAGTAAATACTTCATAGCCATGCTCCGCAGGTTTTCTCATATTTACTGCCAGCAAACAAATATTCAAAGAACTGACTTTTCTACTGATGGCTGCGTGGTTTCAAATATAAAAATTTGTTAACATCGATTTATCGATTTTTTTTTCTGTGTGCAAATAAATGATTTTTTTTTGTTAAAAAGTGTCTTCTGTTTATGCTTGAAAATGTAATTCACATTTATTTTACTTTAATAAGCATTACTTATTTTCAGGATCTCATTCCCATTATTTGTTACGGGAAGGATCAGGAGGTGGTGGTGAGTGCCACAAAGTAAGTGTATTCCCTTTTCTCTCATTTTATTTTTTGCATGCAGTTGAATGAATGGTATCAATTTGGAACTGATGAAAGCATTCTAACTCCCAGGAATCATGAATTGACTTCACGTGAGTGAAGATAAAATATGCGTTCAATTAGAATATTTGAGTTCCTTTATACATGGGCAACCTAAGTTCAGCTTTTAGTATAATGAATCTGGGCATGTAATTGAAAAACAGAAATCCATGCAGTATCAACTCAACATTGCAGTTGAGAAATAAATTTGTTTATTCGTAGGCCATTAAATTTTAGATTGAATGTTATCGACCCTTTAGATGCATGCGTATTAGTAAATTAACCTTGATGACCTTGATCTTAATATGTCGCCACATGAATCTGTCCAACGGTCACGTGTTTGAAGTCTTTCGACCTGTTTTAAAACTTCAGAAGAAATTTTAAAAACGTTTTCTTGTCTAATTGCTTTTACGTATCTCTTCTGAACTGTCAAATGTTTTAAAATTCATCAACTGTTTATCAGCAACCTCACTTTGTCACATGTTTTTCTGTTTCACCTTTCAAAATATATTTTCATCTTGTCTGTGCATTTTTTTAATCAATCGATGCTTTTTTTTTCTTCTGGAAGTCGTTTACTTTTGTATACCTACTTTGAGGAATGAAAGTTTTGTCTCATTTTGTCTTATTTACTTCTGTATTTTTGGATGAACTTGAATTCTTATTGGAAGATTGAAAGTCTTCATAAAACCTATTCTTGATCTATATGTCCGTAGAACTTTTTTTTTTGTTAACTTCGTTCGCCGAAGTATGCAGGGCCGAGGTGGCCTGGTGGTAAGGTCTCGGCTTCGGAACCGGAGGGTTTCAGGTTCGAGACCCGATTCTACCGAAGAACCATCGTGTAAGGGGGTCTGTTGCACGTTAAATCCGTCCTGACCAAACGTCCTCCCGCTGGTGTGGTGTGGAGAGGGGGGTGCCAGCTCAGGTGTCGTCCTCGTCATCTGACCGCGGTTCAAAATTACGATGTCCGTCCCAAAATAGCCCTAGTGTTGCTTCAAACGGGACGCTAATATAACTAAACCTAAATCGCCGAAATATGCGAGTTATGATGCGTCAACAGTTTGCTTGCTTTTTTGTTATCAGCTTATATCGTAATAATCGATGTTTTAATTCTGTTGCAGTTATCTATTATTTTTTCGAATGTCCCTGAATTAGAATTAAATGATGCTAATTGTTCTATTTTTGTGACTATATTAGGCTTTAACATCAGTTACTAACATAGTCTAGTTGCCTGAACTTCGAAACGTTCATTTTTCTTATCTGATAATATTAGTGTTAAATGAATGTGCATGGAATCATAATGATATACTTGTCCAGTAGTGATTTTAGTATTTTGCTCTCATATCTTATTAGATTAATCCTTTTCTGAATTACTTGATCATTTTTATTCATCCTTCAAATATTTTTTCCCCTTTTCACCCGCTTATTCGGATTTGGCTGAAATCTTGTATTACGCCATCTTGTGTTAAAATGTACTTTTTAGGGAATATGTTCAAAACCATGTGAAAAATTCCCATTTATTTAAAGAAAGAAGGACCAATAGATCATTTGCAGAAAGTCCCTCCACGCGTATTGATTATCATTCTTGTTTCCCAGTCCAGTAGAGCTATTTTGATTGCGCTTCATGCTGCGAAACAATTTTCTGCCGAACCTATAAAACAGCTCAAAATGACACTTCTTTTATGGGTAGACGATATCGTTTACGTAATATTCTTCTTATTTATTTTTTAAGTATTGCTCATATCAAAGTAAATACATTTACTTTTAATCTTGTTTTTCTTATGGGTTGATGTCAGTATTAACTACTTCACTAGCATTTCAAATTATTTCAGAATTAGACTCGCATTATTAATGAAGAACAAAATTTTTTAAAAACCAAATGAGAGATTTGATATTTATTTAAACTAAAAATGTTTTAGTAATATTAATTGTTCCATGAAAATGAAATAAAAATTGAAAATATAGTATTTCCTGTGGAGTTTCTTTTGCAAGAAATTGAACAATTCAAAGTGTTATTTTTTTCATCCATATTATTGACTTGTTCTGACGTAGGATTTGCTTTTGCTATTCTCTAGATTGATCAACGATAAAATGGAATGCAAACGAAATCTATTTAAAAATGAATGTTCTCGAATATATTTTGCTAGCTGCCAAATTCTTCGGAATCAGTATATATAATTGTCCACCGCCGTCTGTAATGAAGGACGGAGTCGAAAATATCCTCACCTCGTAGTTATCGGATGCGAAGCTCCAACTTCTGTTTTGGCTTCGAGCAACTGATTTTTATGTTTAAATTGACTAATTTATCAGTGTGTGAATAAACTTAAGCTATATTTAGCCTGACTGTATTATCCCTCAACGTTCAAATGTGCATTCATTCACCCAAATAATAGATGATTTAATGAGAGGTTCTTTGAAGTTTAGATTATGGGAAAATGGTGTTTTATAAAATGAATGCTTGTAAATTATTGTTCATGCCCTTTAAAAAGGAATGTAATTGAAATTTAGCTTATGTCATTCTTTTGAAAGGACTCTTAAACCTATATCTTGCATTCATCGATGTAAATTTAAACTTGAATCGTACCTCTGTTCGCAAAATATGCAAATGTAAAAAAAAAGTTTGTTATTAGCTGATGTGTTAACATATGCCTTTAAAATGTTAAAATCATCTGCTGAATTAGTTAGTATTCCTCTGTGTCTTTATGATTTTCCCTTATGAAATTTATTTTCTTTGAATTGGAATTTCGCCATACACTTATATATTCAATTAATTGTTAAAATAGGTTTCTTCTTCTACTTTTTTGTTTTGTTTATTTTCATGGTTTAATTCTTGTTAAACATCGTTGCAGCCTGATTTATAAAAGAGCATTCAAAGATCTATATGTTAGGAGAAAGATGACATTTGTTTTGTTTCAATCATTATGCCATCTTATTGCTATGAAAAAAACTCATTCTTGAAAAACAATAAAATAAGAATTTTACAAAGTGATTTATTTTCATTGCATAAAAGATTCTGAAATACTATACCACGAAACAATGCTAATCAGTCTATTCTTATGTATGAATGAGATTTATGATAGGAAAAGGGAACTTTCATTCTTTATGGACAGATATAAGCTTAAAAGAAAATAGGCAAGATTTTTGTGTGACAAATAGCAAATTTGATGTCAAGCTAATATATCAATTCGAATCCGATTCGTAGATTTAAAAACACTTCATTACAGCCTTGGAAGAAGTAAAAACCTTTTTTTACTGTTAATAGAATAGGCCTTTTGAAGCAATGAGAAGAAAATAGAGAAATTCTGTGTCGAGTGTGTTAGTGTATGCAGAAATTAGTGAGTAGACAAAAACGAGGAAGCTTAACCGGTTCTTTGTCATTGTGTGTTTTCGATTCGTCTGTGTATCTTCCTTTTCGTGACGTTCTTCTTACGTTTGCGCCTCCCTAAATGCTAATTATCTTTATCCTTTTATAAAAAATCTCCAAAACAGTATTTTGAATACAGAACAGTATTTTGAATAAAGAAATTGTGCAATGTAAGATTATGGATTTGTGCAACTTTAATTATTTTGACTTGTATTCATTACTACACGGCTGTTATTTCATTCTTTTTCTTTCTATGAGTGAACACAAGCACAATGAACAAGTACTGACGTTTATAAAAAAAGGTTTATATTCGTGACATTTAAAAGACAAAAGTTCTTTAGCTATAATTTTTGTTTAATGTGAATTCGTAATTGGAATTTTTCACATATTTTGTTCCCCTTTTTTGCTGTTTAGTGACTAATTATAATTCGTTTCATATGCCAAGGAATTTTTTTTCTTTTTTTACCGTTCCAGATCTGATTTTTTTCTTTACTTTTTTCTCAATTGGAACGTGTCTTTAACTAACTGTTTCATTTTGCAATGTGGCTGCAGACATTAGATAAATAGTTTGTACTTGAAATCTCATTTTCTAATTAGTAACTGTCCACCATAAGGACGACGTAATATAAGTCAAGGCTTTGTTTGTAATTCAAGATCTCTAAAAATATTATATATTGGTATTATTTGTGGACAGTGAGACTACTGCGATAGAAGACGTCTTTAATAAAAGTATTTTTCATCAGACTATTTGCATTAAAATTAGAAGTCTTGAATCAAAATGCAATCCCTCTTCGACAATCAGTATCGTTTGTAGTTACGTAACCTGTAGAAATGTACCTCAACTCTCTTGCATATATCTCGTTACAATATATATTCAAATAAGAATAAAAAAATAGCTCATTGAATGTTTTTAGAACATAGATTAAATCCAATAAAAGTGTAGTTAAATCCTTTTTAGAGTTTAGAAAAAAAAAGAAAGTGTAGTTTGGGCTAAGAGCACCGTTTGTTTACATTTTTACAAATGGAAAAAGTGATTGAAGTTGTGTTGACATTTTAAAAACGGGCATTACTCCCTTTTCCATATTTGCACTTTAGTATACAATAGAAAAGTTTGCCAGCCATTCAGTATTGGAATAATTAAAAATAAAAACTCCCGTCGCTCAATCAGCTCAGCTCAATGACAGTATTTTTCAAGAATTAGTTACCTAATAAAATCAAAACAATGCCTCACAAATTTAATCATCTTAAAAAAAACAAGGAAGTGCCTCGTATTATGAGATAAATACGAAACATGAGAATGACGCTGAAGTTCAAAGAAAAAAAAAATTCTCCTTGCAAATAGAACAGCTATTTCTGATTTTACTGCAAGCACTGTAAATAAAGCATATCGGACTCAAGGCTCCGATCATACTACGGATACTTTTATAGCAGATTCAATATAAATACTTGAATACTTGTAAATTTCTATACAAAGTCTTAATTGTAAGCATTATTATTTAAACTGAAAGAATGTTGCTCGTACTTTTTTGGAGACTAGTTCTCTGGTTATTTTAATAAATATAAAATTAATACCCAACCATATGGATGGAAAAGATTTATTCTACTTGAATGAAAAAGGAAATTGAAAACCTTATCGAAATTCCAAATTTTCCGGAATTCTGCCTTCCTGATAGTAGAGAAACAATTGACTAAATAACTGGACGATAATTAATCATCATTAACTACGGATAACATTTTTATCACTATTGTATATTTAAATGTTTCTGTTTTTCCCTTTTTTTATTTCACTATTTTTCTTATTTTCTATTTGATTCTATCGTTTGACTTTCCGAAAGACCTAAATGTAAATGAACCGACTGCAGGCCCACTGTCTTGCCGTTTGGTGACCTAAGACTTTCTTTGACACTTTACTACAGGATGGGGGTGTTCCTCGGTTACCCATTTTTTTTCCCATTTGGCTTCGTCTTGTAGAGGGTTTGAATCTTGTCTACCTAGCTATATGTGCATAATGGTAATCGAGATGAAGTACATTTCTTGTATAATGTAAATTTAGTTGAGATGGGGTGCCATGTTTGAAAACAAATTTCGTACGTTAAATTATTTTTGTATTTACTCTTGGAGTTAGCAGTTATTGACTCGTATAACAAATTCACTAACATTCATCTTAAGTCAGTATGGGATGTATTTATTGCTAATAAAATGTCTCCCAAAATAAGATGACAACAGAGAACAGATGTGAAAAAAATATTAGTTTTGCTTTTACGTTTTTCCTTTCAAAATAAATCTGCATTTCGATAAATATTAAGGATTTTCGAAGCTCATTAAATTTAGAACTTTTTAGAATTTAGGTCGGCTATGTTAATCTTTTGGGTGTAACCTTCTTGTTGCAAATATTTTCATTAAAAAAAATGTTTTAACTTGAATCGAAATGAATAACATAAAACAGTTCCTATTCCATCCTATCAGTCATTTCATAAAGAGGAATATAAGATGAAGAAAGACTCGATCTGTTATTGAGAAGAAAAATAGTATGAAATCGCAAATAAAAGTTAAAATTTTGTTTGGAAAATGTGAATGGAAAAGACCTTCCGGTGAAATTTTGTTCCATTTCAAAGTTTGATGAGAAATAATAGGAGGATAAACTTAAAAAAAAAAAGAAAGAAAGAAAAGCAAAAATAACGTTTACACCGCGTTTATAGCTCGAAGAATTATTTAAACTTTTCATTTATTATTTTTATTTTATTTTTCATAGGATATGCGAGATTTGCCTCACCTCTACTCTTCTTATATTTCTTTATCTTCTTGTTTCGTTATAAATGAATGTATAACAATTTTATAATGCAAATTAACTTTTTATCATAGTGTAATCCATGATTAACTTGGGCGATTTCAGATTGTTCTTAAAATTTCGCTTTTTTTAAAAAAGCATTGTTTCTAGTAAGTATTTTGCTTTAGTATTATTAACATGTCTTTATTATTTACAGTTTTGAGATGGTCAGAAATAATATTTTTTCACTAAGCTATTTCTGGTTTTATTATTTTGCTATAAGTACTTTGCATTACTTTAACTGAGATTAATTAAAATTTTTAAAGAATAAAAAGGTTAGTAGGGTTTTATTCTTTAAATCAATTTTTTCGATCATGCAATTTAATTTCAGGTTCTCTTGTGTGATTCTGCAAAAAGAGAGAGAAAAAAAAGTCATAATCGAAATAATCTTTATTCCTTCATACGAAGCCTTGATAGGGGAAGGAAAGGAACTCTGCTAATATTTTTATTTTAAAAGCCATTCCCTTTTCAATTGATATATAAGAAATTCATTTCTTAACATTATTTGAGTACATAGCGGACGTGTTTTTGGTTGTCACTTGGTTCTTTGTTTACGAATGTAATTGTGACCAATTGGTTTTGCATTTCAGAAATGCATAACGATGCATATATTTTCTGAATAGTTAATAGAAACTATTAACAAGAGTGACTTGTGAAAGCTAACAAGAAACTGTTTCATAATTTGCAAAAAAAAAAAAAAAAATGATGAAAAGGATTAAACATTTCGGATACCGATAAAAAAAATACTTTAAAAAAATGTTCTCTTAAAATTTAAATGTAATGGAAAAACTTCCCATTCTAGTCGCGAAGTTTAGAGTGCTAGAATTTGATCAACTGGTTACTGATATGTGAATACTGCAAGTTGTTTGACCTTCGTTCTAACAACCAGCGACAAGGACTAACAGGAAAGTAAAGAACTTAGAAAAACGCACGACCTGGTTTGTCATCTGCCGAGTAAATATTTCCCACCTCCCTCTACATACCCTCTGTATGGGCATGCGTAATGGAAATGTGACGTGATCTTTCACAGTTACCGTAGCACGTGTTTTGAACTCACGTGTAGAAAATTTTTCGATCGGAGGCAAATGAACGTGTTCTTTGATTGGTTGCTATCATAAGGGAATCTTGGGGACTTATTTACTGAAACTCTTTGCATATATTTTGATTGAGTTATTGATCATTGAGACATTGAGAAGTAGAAAATGGGAAATCGGTTTTATGTCGCTTAATGATGCGCTGTTAGCTGTGTATATGAGATGCAAATTTAATATATATTCTTTATCTTCCTTATTCAACCGGCGAGGGGAAGTTTTTTTCTATTCGTTTTATTAGTATTCATTCGAGTTACAGAAAAACTTTCCAAATTAAATGTGATTTTTCGCATTTCCTGTCGTTATAAATTTTAATTTTTTCAGTTTAAGATACATTGTTGGAGTTGAAGGTTATGTACGCTTCGAATATTTAATGTGTAATTATAATATTAGCATGGTATTTCTTGGAATATTTCGTTTTTCTTAGTTGGAGATAATGAAAGAAATCTGCCGTAAAAGTAAAATTATACTGAAGTGTTAGTTATTTTTAATTCGCTTTCTAAACTAATATAAACTTTCTAAACTAAACCAATATTCGTATTACTAGACATTTTATACATTTCGTGATGCATTTATATATTTTAGAAAATGAATATTTTCTGTTTAAAAATTTATTTATAGTTTTTTTTCTGTATAAATAAAGTAAAAGCAAATGAAATTTAATTTCAAATAATGTATCTTTATTACTTATTGTTCTTAACTTGCACGGATTATTTCGTTAATTTTTTTCTTTGTTTTTCGTATGTTTGATAAGACCTTTATTTTAATGGAAGGCATTCTAAATTATTTTTTCTGAATAAATTTTATTGATTCAAAATTAAGGCGAGTTTTTGAAGGAATTCCTTAAATTTTATCATTAGCTTGATCAGAATAATAACTTGTTTTTCTGATTGTAGATAAGATACATTAACCATAAAAGTGTTATATAAAAGGAGCAGATAAAATATGTAATCATTGAATAAACAGGACACTGAATCGCCTTTCTGCCTATCAAATACAATTGTCTGAAATTTCTATTCATTATTTTCGTTCTTTCCTTGTTTTCTTCCTCTATGATGGCTAAGAATAATATATTGATTAAAAGAATAATTTGGTATTTTTTTGAAATAATATGACATTTTGATTCCAGACTTACATCCTAGCTAATAAATTTAATTAGAAAAAAGCTTTTAAACCACTTTTATTTTTGTATTAAATAGCGGATTTTTTTTTATTTTGATTATTTTCTACCTTCTTTTCTTGAGATTTATTTTTTTTTAAATTCTCACCAGGTGGTGCCACTGGCATGGAATCAAATTGAATGATTAAATCCTAGTCCCGAAAATAATAAAATACTATTTGTCGTCGAAATACTTCAGTGTTCAAAATTACCTATCTTTTGTTCATTAGGGAGTGAGGGAAAGTTGTTTATAAAATTCAATTTTTACAAACTTGAAACATGTCAGTTTAAATATAAGTATTTAAAAAGTCACTTGCTCATTCCCACGATACATCTTAAACCGCTTACAATTTTCGCAGATGACTTAGTCTTCTCGATGGTAATAAAATTATAAAAAAAAAAATTGATTTCCTTGGAAAACTATTTAATTCTAATTCTAATTTTGATTTTGTTCAAGAGCCAAATAAGTTTTTGCTCCATAACATTTTTAAAAGTGTATTCTTTTAATTTATTAAAGATTCATATAAATTTACCAGGAAGATGCTAGGAAATCTTTTACCAAACCTATTGACTAGTACTTAGTTCATCAACAAAATCAGAAAAAAATTGTTCTTTTATTTAATTTCATGGCATTTCAACTTCCAAAAACCTTACTGCTGCTGGGGATAAATTATTGATTCTGCAATTTTGAAAATTACATTTCAGGTTTTCGTAAATGAATATCGAATTTTTTGATATACTAGCTTCAAAAATTTGTTTTCGGAATTTTCTTTTTTAAATTATGTCTTTGCTGTAGTTTAAAATCGTTAAATCTACAAATTATATATATAAAAAAAAATTCATGTTTTTTACCTATTTATTTGCTGATTTTAGTTTTAGCTCTTCAAAAGTTATGTTTATAATTGTTTTCGTTTATTTCTTGCTTTAACCCATTTTTTTTCATTTAAAAAAATCATTTTAGTGTAGAGTAATTAACGTTTTTACTACAAAATTAATATGGGTCCTGATTTATTATTGAAGTTTTAATTTCCTAACTGTACTGTAAAGATCTTCCAAAAAATAGATTTCAAGCATTTTAAAACTAGCTCTGAATCTTTTGTCCGTATTTGTTATATTTAGTACTTAATATGTAATTTGTTATATTTGGTACTTAATATGTAATTTGTTATAATTTTCATTTTATTAGATTTTTTTAAATTCATTTTTATCTGTATGTTTAAAACAAAGACTTAGTTTCGCTGAATTTGGGACTTAGTTTTTATGCGTCACATGTATCTGACTCTCTCAGATAAGATATGAATGTAGATATATTTTACTAAGAATCTATTCTTCTAAGAAATTGTTTTACTCTGAAATACGTTAACTTAGTAACTCAGCAGCAAACAAAATTCCTTGAGAATGATCAATAAATGAACAACATTAAACGGAGTTTTAAAGAAAACCAAGTCGTGGTCTACGAGAGATGCAAAAGATTTTCATTGACTGATTTCGGACTACAATAAAAATTGGAAAAACTGGAACAACTGTATCTTGAAATGAGTAATACCAGAGAAGATACCTAAGAAGGGGAACAACAATTTATTTTTAATTTTTATCAGTTTTGGTAAATAATACGTAAGCAGTAAATAAAAAGTAATTTTAATAAATGAATAATAATAATAATTTAATTTTTAATGATTGCGAAATAATTTCAATAAGTAATAAACATCATGCAGTACTTTGCATACAACATTTGTACAGTAAAACTTCAAAACGAACTTTCATATTTAATGTGCACAGTTTTTTTCTGCAAAAAAAATGAGATTTTTTTTTTATTTGAATACATTTGAACTGTAAAAGCTGTCGAATGAATTAAAATTGAACTCTAAGTGATCCCTTAGAAACACTGTTCATGGGCGATCAATGATAACACTAGATACAGACATATTTTTGTTACAAAATAATGCAAAAATAATTTTTTTTTACTGTTTTAGTTTTGACTTCGAATTAACCAATATAAAGTTGAATGATAAGTGATATTTTATATGTCATTATGAAAAATAATAGGAGCAGAGAAAATCTGAATACTAATAATTAACGACCTCTGCAAACTTTTTAGGAGAAGGGGCAATAATACTAAATTAGTGCACATTTTAGGGAGAAAGTGTCAATTTGAATTTTTTTAGCGATATTGAATAACTGCCAAAATCTACAATTCGCAGTTTGAACATGGAAGCCTATTTTATGACCATAAACACATTTTTTCAAAATATAAGGCTCTGTGTGCTGGTAGCTCTGAAATCGAATATAATGTAGGAGCAGTCATTGTCGTAGCAGATTCAATTACACTTGAAAGATTTATTATTTCTGTTCCATTTTTATATCCGAAATCTATGACATTTATTCAACTTTACTTGAAATGGATGGTATGAAAATAAATTTTGTTGTGTATACAAATACAAAAAGTATTATAGAAGCATTAATAAACAGAAATTGGTTCAGCAATCATTTAGCGCTTAAATGTGTATATTTTAATGATGTACTAATATTTGACATTAAAAAAGGTTTGTAATTTGTTATATTCTTAGCCATGCTGTTATTTTAGGTAATGAATCAGCCTTTAAATATTTAACATGACTTTATTGATTCTTGAAAGTTACTCCCCATTAAATGATGCTCTACAATATGCTATTATTAAATGCGGCTTGAGCACTTTTTGTTTACACTGGAAACAAGTTACATATTGATTATTCAAAATTGGCCATATCCGGTTTACACGAAAACGTACTTTTTTTAGAGCCAATTCCAGTTTACTTGTAATGAATTCTTTCATTAAAATATATTTTATTAGAATGTCCAAATTTTAACATCTGTAGAATTAATCTATTTAGTAGGAATAACAACACCAGTAGAGAGTTGATAGAAAATCGCCATCAAACATTTTTCTATTTTTGATACATAGGTTTTGACAAATTCATTTGTGCATCTTTTTTTCACCACTCACTTTTTATTGAAGGCCACTTAAAATGTATTGAAGTTTTTCTCAGAACTGATTATTTACCCTTGAAATATGAAAGTGCCTTATGTGTGTTCAGCATAGTCAATTATGGCTGTTGCTCAAAAACGCACGCACGCACGCACGCACGCACGCACGCACGCACACACACACACACACACACACACACACACACACACACACACACAC
>JAPMOR010094133.1:0-62337 GCA_026543865.1 Argiope aurantia | reverse complement strand
ACACACACACACACACACACACACACACACACACACACACACACACAATTAACCATCTTCTCATATTTTAATGCAGAATGTTTGAAAAAACTTTCATACACACATTAACATAAATTTGTTGTTGATATAATTTACGTTTTACTTTTTATATTCTTAATTATCTTCAACAGAAGAAGTAAAAAATATTTAGAATAATATTTTTGAGAAGGAAAAAAAGTTGTTAAATTATCTTCCTGTATGGCAAAAAATAACCATTTTTTTTTTTCAAAAATTGTCATTTGTACCTTGTTAAAATATGTGTATCAGTGATGGATATTGTCTCTTCTGAAGAAAAAAAGTTGATTAAAAATAATAATCTTAGGTTTTGCGAATAAAAAGAAAGAAAGAAAGCCAGCCACTCCTCTTTCAATGCATGAGAAGTATTCTATTTTGTAGTACAATGCACAAGATTTCAGTAATTCTGTGACATTATACTTTGAGATCGAACAAAGGAAAGTTCTTAGCCGCTGAGTTCTGTTGAAAATGCTTTTTAACATCTGTTTAAGAAAGCGTCCTCCCTCCTCGAATCTCTTATAAAAGCACCGAGTTGAAGAAAATCTTTCATTTTTCTTTTTACATTGTGCAACGTTTCAATTGCAATTGTTATTGATAACTGAAATTCTGAAATCCATTCAAGATTTAAGATGATGGGAAAATGGATTCAAATTTTCTTTAAAATTGATTGAGGAGCATTGCTTGGCAAAATGATATAATATTAAAAAGATATTAGGATATTTTGTGAAATTTCCGAAAATACTTTTGCATGAGTTCCTGATTAGTTGTTCAGTTTTCTTAATTGTTTCAATTCGAATGATTGACTGATTCTACTCCGTATAAAAAGGAATTGCCAAACATTTGAGTATTCAGGATGGAATTCAATAATTTTTTTAATACAATTTCAAATTAATACAAAGAATGCGTTGAAAAATAATATTGATTAAACAATTAGATTTTTAATCTTAGACTGTAAAAACTAATGTTGTATAGGAAATTATTCATTTATGTTCATGTACAAAAATTGAGCAAAATTTTAAAATGCAATGTATCTATGTAAATAAAAGCAGAATTCGTAATATAGAAACTCAAACTACTAAACCGATTTTTTTTTAAATGCAACTCTCAAATACTATAAAACATAAGAAAGTTTTTACTAAATGTTTTTTGATGAATAATGTATGATTTTTTTATTAATGAAAAACTGTGATTTCATATGCAGAAAAGATTTTTTCCTTCATTGTTGCCATTTTGTTCATTGAACATATTATAGTTGTTGTGAATCATAATTTTCATTTTTTTCTCAGTTGCCACCAGCGGTGTTTAATTGAATTTATATCATTATTAATAACTTATGAAAAAAATTGGTCTCATCAGTTATTGAAAATTATTTGGTACAGTTTGTATTTTTTTTTTGAGAAAAAAAATTGATTGATGTGACTGATGCTCTCATTACAACTAAAAATTAAACTACAGATGGTAAAGGGGCGGTCACTGAAGAATTAACAATTGAAAAGATTGAAGTAAAAATAAAGGAGAAACGAAAAGGCAAACTTTATTAAAGACATACCTCTTTGCGTCTTCTTCCTACTACCTTAAACATCTAATGAGATAATGAGAGAAACGTCTAATGAAATAATGATTGCAGTGCACTGCTAAGCAACGGAATCGTCCAATCGACAATTTTAATGGCTGTCTTCAGTGTATTCACTGAATAAAATTGCCTTCAATTCTCGTATACCTTCGCAGACGTAATACTTCACACGTTCTCATTTGGGTTTAAATCAGGACTCATCAGTATCCGCTCAAGAACAATAACTTTACCGAGTTTAAATAATCTTTCTTAGCGTTGGATGTATGTATTGGTGCATTATCCGATATTTACAATTAGATCCCCCTGTGTTTTCTGAAAATGGCATAAGATGATTTTCTAGTATTTCGATGTATTTAGGAGAATTCTGTGGGTCATCTAAAATGTGAAACTCATACCAACTGCTATTTTATAAATTTTTCAGAAAAAGAAAATTTGCTTTTATTAAATAATTGACATTTTGTAAGTATGTATAATTTTTCATGTACTCATGACTATGGCAAGTAAATCAAATTTTTACAACTACAGTAATTACACGCTTCAACAATTGATATCAATTTCTTTTTCGCTTGCAAAGTGTATCAAAAACGGAAATATGAAAAAAAAAAAAAAAAAAAAAAAAAAAAAAAAAAAAAAAAAACGTTCCTTTATTAAAACCTAAAAACTGTATTTATGTTAATTGTATGCAGTTTACACTTTTCGTAAATCATGTCGATATTTTATATTTCCATCTGGTCCGTCGAGGTTTCTTTTTTCCCCATCACTGAAAAGGACAACTATTGATTTATCACCATATGACATATGATTATGGGTCCATAGTAATCTCTTACTAATATGAAGTTTTGGGAGTGGTAATCTGGGAGCCATTTTTCCGTGGACCGTATCACCAGATTCTATTATTCGTCTATGTTCAGTGTTCTTGGGCATTTGCATTCGGGAATCTTGAGTAATTTCGCGAACCCATATTTTCTTTTACTTGAAGCCATTTTTTTATTCACGTTCATCACTGTGAATATCCGTCACACGTCGTCTTCCCTGATGAGGTTTTGGCTCATATGGCGTCTAACGAGTTAATACACGATAAATCTTACTTTTAGAACGATTTAATTTTTTTTATATTTCCTTAACAATCTTATCTAGTAATTTCAAAGTCAGAATTTTACTCGCTTATTCATTAGAAAGCTGCGAAGCTTTAGACTTCTTGAAACGCAGAATAAACGACCTCTCTCCTTTTTCTGCAACGCATTTATTAGGCATCAAATCAACGTTCATAACTATCGATATTTGTGTAACATTTCATTTTTCTATTAACTATTGAGACAACAGTTGGGATTTTTATTTATTCTACAATTTAAAATTTGACATTAAATATACGCAATAGAACTGCTCTTTTTTATATAATGGGTATAATATCTATACAATAAATTGTATCGAAACTCATCATACACAACAAAATATGTAAGCAGAATACAAGATTCTATAAACGTTTGGGACAGAGTGTATATTTATTTTTTAAGTCAACCAAGTTCATCACTGGCTGACATTTTTAGTCTCTCTCTCTCTCGTTCTGTCTGTAGAACGTCTTGTTCTAAAGTCTCGCGTCCATCAAAATGATTGATTTTTCTTTGTCCATTGATATCTGTGCATGAATGATTCTTGTTATTTCAATGTCAATCTGAACTACGGATTATTTTTAGATTCATATTTCCAGCTTCCCTCTAAATCATACTAAGATTTATTTTCCATTGAGGCTTGCTTCCTTCACGCTTATTTCTCTTTTTGCCTTTGTGAGAAAACTAAGCTTTTATTTAAGATCCTCATTATCAAGAGTTCCACTTGTTGTGCATTAAAAAAATTAACATTTTTATTTTTATCTCAATCTCTTATGTAGATTGTAATTTTTGTTAATTTTTTTTCATTCGAAAAATATTTTGATAAAAAAGAATGAATGTATGATTGTAAATTCATGAATTTGGAAGTTCGAGAAATCATTATCATGCAAATAATATTAATGGAATCTTAACTGCGAAGTTACTTTCTTTTTTACTGCTCAATGTGATTTCTTCTGTTAAGGAAAAAGAAAAACTCGAATTTTCCTTTTTTATGTTAAGAAAGGAAGCTAAAATTTAACCATTTTAACTAATATTCCTATCATTTTAATTAAGTAATCGTAATCAGTTGGGCGATAACATAACTAGGAAAAACATTTTTATACTATAGTTAAGAAAAATTCGTTTCTGAAAATGAGTAAATTTTCTGTTTTCTCTTTAACTTATACTTTTTGGAACTTCTTCTTAAATACAGCTATTTTAAGTTTTAAAGCCTTTCTATAAATCTGTTTAAGTTTCAGCTGTTATGGTGCTACATGATGGAACTGTGTTAGTTGTGAATTTTTTTATTCTTGTTCTTTTTTTAAGTACAAAGTGGGCAAAAAGACCGTAAAACTTTAAAAATTTTATGAAACCTGAAAAAATAACCAAAATAAAAAACGGTTTGCAGGTTTAGCATTGATAGGTCACGGGATTTTTTAAGACAAAAAAATTCGAAGAATAGCCGATAGATGGCGCTGGTACGAACGACTAAGGTGGAAATATGCAAATGAGATAGGTGATTATAAATACTTACGCTCTTGATTCAGAATAACAGTCTTGTCATGAACTTTTACTGTCGGATACCGTAGAGAGAGAAGAAATAGCGAGGTGGGTTCTCTTTCCAAAATTGAGTAAGATTCCACCAGAGTCATTAAAATCTTGTGGGCAGATGAAGCACATTCTTCGCTCCATGACAACGTTAGTACACATAACTGTCGCATCTGGGCGAAGTCAAATCTACGAGTGTACACTGAGAAATCACTGCATTCCCCCACAGTCACAGTGTGAGCAGTCGGCCACTACAAATCCTGTCGATACTGCTACGTTCAGTGGTTGCGGGGTGGTCGGCTGTACGCAAGAAGTCACAGTGTGGTGTGGGTTCATAAGTTCCTTCATGACAGCACCCCTCATCTTTGAAACACAATGTCCAGTAAATGGGTGGAAAACGGTGAAAGTAAATGCTCAGCGTTATTTAACGCTTCTGTGCGAAAGGTTTATTCCATGTTTGCGTGAAAAAGAACGCCTTCTATACTGCTACGGTTGTTCAAGATGGAACAACAAGTCACACAGCTATCCAGTCGAGGAATGCCCGATACAGATATTCGGAGAAGAGAGAATCATTAGCAAACGTTGCAAGTTTTCATAACTTGCTCGGTCTCTAGATCAAACACCAGAAGACTTTTGGCCATGGGAAAATTTAAAATCTCCGGTTGTATCGACCCCGTTCATCCAATCTGTTCGGAATTGAACGATACAATCCGCTGAGAGCTGTCATGTATACAACCGGACATGCTGCACGCTGCCATTGCTGGATTTGTGACTCGCCTGCGATATTACCTGTGACGGTGGACATGTTGAATACATATTTCTATAGTAAATAATTTGGTATTTTTGTTATTTTCGTGTATTTTCTTCACATCTGTTCGAAATGCCACCTATTGGCCGGTTTTTGAATCTTTTTTCTTATCTTAAAAAAAGTACCGTGACTTATCGATCCTAAACCTGCAAACCTTTTCTTATTTTGCTTAATTTTACGGGTTTTATGAATTTTTAAAGTTTTTACGGACTTTCTGAACCACCCTGTATATGGTCCGAAGCACCTTGATGATAATTAAAGTTCGGTTTAAAACGAAGGTCCTTGCCTGGTAATCAGTGCAATTTTTTCGTTTGTCATTATTAGAATTGTAGTTGGAATTCGTCTGTTCATGATTAAATATTATGATTTTTTTAAGAATAATTATTTTTTGATTACAGAATCCTTGTGAACTTAAGTCTACCAATTGAGTATCTTATACTATCGGAGGGATCAGTGATGGCGCCGAGATATGAGAATATGAAAAAACAGCTTGCTATTTCTTCACTGGCTATCAAGAAAGCCTTTCTAGATGTATCTGCGACATTATCTCTTGTTACCGTTCTAAGGGAAACTATGATAAAATCTGTGAGTATATATCTTGTGTTACATCTGTTATGTTTTGTCATACCTTTTATTGCTTAATATTTAATTACATATATGAATCAAAAAGTAATGTACAATTAAATTGTGCTGGATAATGTTAAGCATTAAAAAAATATTATTTAAAAGCATTTTATTGGTAGAAACATCAATTATTTGCCATCTCATTTCGAACTAATTCCATTTTGTTGCGGTAATCTACTATAGATGATAAATGCCATACCCGCTACGCCAACATACAGTGATCAAATTCCTCTAAGCTGTTTCGGAGAGAAAGCTTTCTCAATCATCTTATCTAAAGAAAACGCGATTTGCTAGGTTACTCAACCAATTGATTGCGACATTCTTTTGAAATCCGTAGTTTCACAGACTTTCTGGATCGTAGAATAATTATCATTTAACAATATTATTCGGCTTCGGATAAGGTGCCTCATTTCCTGCGAACAAATATGTCAGAATTATACAAAACGGACAACAATATATTAGGTCCTTGCAAGTATTTTGATCATTTTTTCACTTTAAAAAGGCATTTACTGAAAAAAATTTGTACAATATATATCATTCAAAATATTTTCTGTCATTTTCTACGACATTTTCTCATTTTCATCCAATAAGTCTTGCAATTGATTGTCTTTGTTTTTGGCTTTCCAAGCCGTGCTTTGTCATTGACATCGAAATCACCACTCTTAAATCGTTGAAACCAATACCGACATTTGGGATATGACGGAGCAGTATCACCATAAGTTTTTAAAAGTGTCTGATGAGCTTCGGCAGCAGATTTCTTCTAATAAAACAAAAGAAGCAATGAATGCCGAAAATGCAATTTGGAGCGTTCCATGATTGGAATCTTCAAACACTGAATAACTCAATAATACTAAATGGAAAACTTTCAAAATGGTAACTATGTTGTATTGTGGCTTATCCCACCTGGTCGACAGTAACATCAAACCAGGTCCATGAGCCCGAACGCCTTCATACAATGTAGCACTGCCTCAGGACTCGAGAGCAGCTGGCTTTTATTGAAACCGATGCAGGCCAAAATGTGAGCAGGAGCAGCTTGAGTCGCATGGCATTTTGGACACGGGAGATAAACTTTGTTGCCCGTCACATAACGTTGTACATGAATGTGTCCACTTCGAAATCTAGCGAGTGTTATCTGATCGCGCCTGTTGCCAACTCCAATTAAAACAGCACCAGAGTGAGTTTCTGCATACCATTCATGCACGGGGGCCCTCCTCCAAGAAGAACAAATATCTTACCTGTCCTGGGTGGCAATTTCTGAAAAAGTAAGGCAGCCACCATGTGCAGTATCCTTATGGCTGCCCTCTCGGACCAGACCATCAGCAATTTCATTTTCGTGAACATTCACATGCGACGGAACCCACTGAAAGGTGATCTTAACATTGGTAAGCAATTCAAAAGCCGGACGATGTTCCTAGTCGTGCGGTCCCCATTCCTCCACCATTCAGATAAATGCTGAATGGAGCTTCGGCTGTCTCCCAGAATCAAAAATGTTGGTGCAAACATCTTCAGTTATGAAAAATTTCAAAGCCTCCTCAGTAGCTGTTAGTTCTGCACGGAACACTGAGCAATTGTCGGGGTTTCTTACACAGATCCCAATGCCGTTCTCCTTTTTAACAAAAAATCAACTACCCAAAATAGCGCCTTCATCCATGCTGCCGTCAGTATAGCTCTGTAACGCATCACAAGAGATTTTATCGATAGTCTCCCAAGTAAGCTGTCTAAGATATTCCCAGGTGGTGTGTGCTCTTGTTAGTGTATGAGCTCAATTCGATCTTGAAAAAGACCCGAACATAGAATGAATCAGTAGCATCCGTACCACAAGCTAGTGAGACGCATTTTACTTTGTTATACAGCCAACCCTCACTTTCAGCATGGCCAAGCGGACTTTCTCTCTTGAGGCGGCGATTATTACTCCAACTGCGCACATAACTAGACGTTCTGTGCTGGTCACCGTAACTGATGAGTTTGGCAAAGTATTTAGCTAAGAGGTATTTGCTACGTAGTCTGAGTGGTTATAAGTCAGCTTCATACAATACAATATCCCTGGGGCAACTATTGCGGAGGTCAGTGATGACTCTGGCAGCAGAGTTGAACCCTTTCTAGTTTATCGAGGTTGCCAGAAAAAGCAACCTGATAGACCTGTACACCATATTCAAGGATGAGACTAATAAGGGTAATAAAAGTATTTCGAAGGGTCCGAGCATCTGCTCCTCAGTTTCTACCAGAAATGTATTTCAAAATTTTCAGTCGCTGTTTTCCCCTGAGAACCAGGTTGTTTATATGGACATGACCGAGAATCTTCTGATCTAGGATGAATCCCAGATATTTCGGATATTTTTCACAATTCAGTCGTCTACCCAGTAGATAAATATCAGGATCATAGTTGTACAGTTGTCTATTGGTGGTAAAAAGGCTTGAAACAGACTTTGAGCGATTAAAAATGATTTTATGCTCCGCAGCAAACTATTCTAGCCGAAGAACAGAATTAACATTATGCTGAGCAGTAGTTAAGCTTATATTTCTACTCCAGATTATTATATTATCAGCATATAATCCCATAAAGTGATCAGAATTGGCCTCAGCCTCAATTCCAGCAATAAACAAAGAAAACAAAGTAGGGCTGAGCACAGATCCCTGCGGGGATACCCTGGGTCAATCTAAATTTTCCTGACACGGTTCTCTAAACTTCACTCTAATGTATCTGGTCTTCAGGAAATCAGCAATCCGTGGCAGAATTCTCCCCCTTAACTTAAAAGTACTGTAAAGTTTGCAAACAAGTTTGTACTTTCAGACCCTGTCAAAGGCTTTGGATAAATCAAAAAAGGCAGCCACAGTATGATTTGTGGGTTTGAGATTGTGAGCATCCCTAATTTTCTGTCTAAAATATAAAACCTGATCCATCGTGCAATGACCCTTCCTAAAACCAAACTGTTCGGAACGAATTAAATTGTTTTCATAGAGAGAGTTAGTAAACCTACAAAGGACAATCCTCTCCATGAGTTTGCACGAGATGCTAGTAAGGGCAATTGGCCTATAACTGTTAGGATCATTAGCCGGTTTATCTTGTTTTCTAATAGGAATGATAAGGGCTTCTTTCCAATCCGTAGGGAGTTTTCCAGCATACCAGGAGGTATTAAAAATATCAAGCGAAAACTCTTGCCCAGTTCATTCAAATTGACTAACATTTGACCTATTTGACCATGAATACCATCCATGCCAGGCGATTTATTAAAATCCATCTCATGAAAAGCGATTTCCAGCTCATTCATTGTAAAATCCCTGTAAAAAGCAGAATTACAACCACTGGGGTTACAGTGGCATTTATGAATAAAATCTCTTGCTGATTTTGCAATCAGTTTGTTTTCAGAGTTATAAGAAAGTCTGCTCTCCTTCTGATAATGTTTACCCAAAAGGTTAGCAGCTTCCTTGTCACTACACAAAGAACCATCAGTGTGGTAAAGGCTATTGATTTTTTTCGACTTGGAACTGCATTCTGTCAATGTTCTTTGCCAGTTTCCAAAGTTTTATGTTAGAAGTACGTGAGTCAAGACCTTTACGCAGATTATTCCAACGTTCTCGTTTGATTTCTGAGTACAGTTGCTTAATCTTTGCATTAATCAAATTTAAGTCGGTCTTAGTGCCGGGAGACTGAGAGGACAAAAAATCTCTCTGTAAAACATTTCTCCGATGTAAAAGAGGCAAGAGTGCCTCACTATTGTGAACAAAGTTAGGTTTATATTTTTTCCTATTGCCTCTGGGAAAACCACACAAGCGGCACTTAATATAGAATCCCTAATAAGCTGCCATTTAGTGTCAAGGTCGCAAAGACGCACAGCCCCAGACAACGAACTATCCAAAGAGGTCTTGGAAGACTCCTAAATTCCTGAAAATTCCTAAAAAGGGCATTTTTGCGATTTGGAGTTTTGTGCAAGTGACCAAACTCTATGAGTACAGGCAAATGGTCACTCCCGACCGAATCCAGCATAGTCCAGCTACAACTTGAAAATATATCTGGACTCGTAAATGCAACATCTAAAGCATCATGACTGTTATAGCTATATGAGCAGTAAGTTGTTGTCCCGTCATTCAGGATATGATAACTGTAAAGTAATAGTAAATTGGTAAAATCCAAAACCATTGTCATTTATTTAGATACTTCACGTGTTTACGAATAAATGTCGCTTACTGAAATACATGCAAGCACCTACTATATCACAGTAACGCAAGAACACGTGTTGTACACATGTACTTCATAAAATTAGTCGGAAATTCGCATTGGTATCGCAGCTCCCAAGCAGAACTGTTATGGTGCCATCGTCTTTTTCTGTGGATGATTGAATGATTATATGTTTGGAAAACAATTTCGAGATTACAATGAGCTCATTGCATGTGTAAAAAAAAAAAAGTGCATAACCAACTTCAAGAGGTTTACGAACTTGCATTCTTATTTTGGAAACAAAGATTCTACAATTCAGTGAAACAAATGGATCATATGATGAGTGAAATTTCCAAAGAATAACAGGACCAATGCTACTACCTGCGAAATTTCTCTTCTAGTACTTACCTATCATTACCGATCTATAATGAATTGTGTATTACTTTTTGACCTCGCTTTGACTTAAAGAGGAAATACGCGTATGTATAGACGTTAATATATGCTTGAAATATTTCATTATTTCATATTTGCAAATTTCTCGATAGAATTAGATTATCTATATTATTTCTTTAAGTAGTTTAAACGTATAATTTTATAAACAATGTATCACAGAGCCGTTAAATTTATTTGTTTAGTAAGATAATTTAATTTGAAAATGCTTCTAGAAAGTTCTAAAAAGCTACAATGTATTTCGATTTTTAAAAAAATATTTTTAGTAATTTTTTAAATTAAAACTTAAGTTAATATCAGTTTTTTTTATTTGGCCTGCATATTTTCATATGAATAAAATATACCCTCTGGTAGCCAAGGATTAAACAGAGAGAAATAAAAATTATTTTAAATGAAAATTCATTTGCAGCGTAAACCGTACTTACAGGTTTTATGATTTTACTATTGCATTCTTTAAATACTTGAATTATTAGTTCCATCTTTTTACTAAAAATGTGCTTTATCCATACACGTTTGACATTCATGTAAATGTTCTTTACAGTTAAAGAAAAGGATGTGTATTGAAAAAATTTCGATTTCTGCTAATATTATTCCAACAATCTTATTTATTACTGAATATTCTAATCTTTCTTGTATTCTGAATTTTAAAAATATTGAAGCACGATGAAAAATGGGAAAATAACTGCGTTGAAGAATCTGCTGGAACGTTTCTATCTCTTGCAATCTAAAAATTTAAAGAAATAAAAAAACTTAATACTTAAAATCAAAATTATCAAATGCAAAATCAGAGCAAGATTTAGTAAATTCGATACTTAATATTTCCCCTTTCATCAATTTCATTTTTCTTATGAATCAATATTGTTAATTGTCTGGTAGAGGGCATCTCCTCTATTTTAAAAATTATGCTCTCACATGGATATCAAATCTATCACTGGCTGCATTCTCAGGCTCATTCAGCTCATATTACTGGCCACTAAACATCCCAGTCGGAAATTTTGTAAGCATATTTTCCTTTCGTAAATGAGAATAAAGTAGTTTGTCTGTAATTCATAATACTCCTAAATAAAAAGAAAAGAAAGAGTGTTACGACGTGAATACATATTTTCATAATGAAATGGAATTCAGAAAACTCATTCTGTCTAGAAAATAGATACTATTTTTTTTCCCTTTATAAATTCTATTGCACTTTAGACCTGGTCACCTTTTGAAACTCATCGAAAGCGAAAACAACAATCGTATTGAATAGGTGAATGACGAACGAAGTAGTCAGGCAACATTATATAACCTAATGAATCCATAAGGGAGCTTGCCGAACACTTTTAAAATTTAAAAACATCCATTTAACACCCCTCCCCCTCCCTCTCACTCTGTACTTTTTGTTACATGATCTTTAATTACCGTAATTTATTTGTAAAGTATTTAATTTAAATGTATCCTCTATGATCTGATTTCTAAACCATTATAGATGACCATGTGCATCTATTTAAAAAATGCTCTAAAAGATATAAAAAATTAGATTTTATGGTTTTTGAATAAATAAATGTACTTCTGAAAAAAATTACGAAGTATAAATTTTTTACGTTCTGTCTGTTCTATTAAATTCCCATTAGTATAATTTTAGACAGTTTCCATTTCCATTTGCCAATTAAGGGATTTAGATAGTTTCCAATTGTGAAGATCCGCCAATCAACCCACGGCATTTCATCAAAATGGTCTGGTTAACAATTTGGCTGGCGTAAAATTTTGTAACAGAAAACTTCATAACTCGATCAGTTTGGGTCACAAAAGTTTATTTTTTTAGCTTTCTTTATTGTTTAAAATGTTTAACAAATTGTGCCAAGAATATTTCACTAAATTAGGACTGAATAAAAATTTAGATTTTCGTAAATTTTTTTTGCAGCAGTACGTTTATCTGTCCAACATAAAATTATGCTGCTTGCCATTTTGAGACTTTTTCCAAAGGAAATAGATGTCTATCTCTAACAGTTTAGAAATTAGCTGTTAGGCCACTATTCGAGTATGTAATAGTTGCATAAATAATTATAAAATTATGAATTTTTTAGTAGTAAATGAACTCCACTAGCCTTCAAAAGTTGAAATACGTTTTATTTATTTTTGAAATTTGCCATTAAATAAATGAAAATAAAAATAGCAATAATAAATGATATTGGTAATAGTAAATAAATATTTAAATGAAGTAGGATGGTTAACATTGATAAAATTGAAAGATAGATCTATCGTTTTTTTAAGGAAATTTTAATTTTTATTGAAGCCGGAAAAACTATGAATATCTTGCTTTCATAATTTATAAAATGTTTCTATGAATGATTTCTAATCAATTTTATTTACGAAGATATTATGGTAATGTGTCAGAGGAATCGTGGACCCAATTCGTTAAAATGGCAGGTGATCGTGTGGATGGAAATAAGTTTGACATGTAACGTACAAATTGCTGAAGCTAGAAAGCTCAATTATCTCGCATCCAAAACTCTAGAATCAGTTTCAATCCAAATTTCAATTTCGAGAAGACATTTTCAAATCAGCCATGTGTGACATCCCTTTCAGGAGATCGCTTTCTAGCGCTTTCGATCTAAAAAGGACGGCCACTACCAAGTCTTATATCGTTTTAAATAATCTCGCTTCAAATTTTCGCCAAAACTGAGATGGGAATATTACCTATAATGATACGAAGATGTCTTCACAATCCAGAACTGCTTGTAAGACAATCACTTTGCGCGCGCGTCTCTCTTACTCGACGACAGGAGAATGCCGGTTTATGTTGGACCAAAGAGCACGTTGAATGGATCCACTGCAGTGTGGCCCCTGAGCACTTCGCAGGACTACCTCAGAAGAGAGGTAGCTGCTGTAGTTACCCCCCCCCCAGGTCGTTAAATGAGCTTCGAACAAGCGCTTTTTGAATAATATTTTATTCCCTTTTTACTTTGTGGTATACAAAATATAGAGAAATTATTATAATCGCCAAAAAAATTCAATTACGAGATTGTGACGTATCTCCAAGTTTTAAACTTTCCTGTGTTTGAAAAACACATATTTGGAAAACGTCTGTCTGTCCATCTGTGACAAAGATAACTCAAAAAGGTTTTAGGCTAGACGGATGATATTTGTTATATGGCTTTTGCACCAAATTTGTAGATTCTTATCGATTTTTAACCAAAATTCATTCAGAAGAGTATGCCTGCCCTGCTGTTTGAATATAAGTTAACACGATAACTACAAAACGAAGAAAGTTTGAGGATAAAATTCGGTACACAGATTTAACATCTGTAGGAGAAACCTATCAAACTTTGAGTTAAATTCGACTAGAGGTTGAATGTCTGTTGATCTGTACTTCCAGAAGCATATAAGTGCGATGGCACAAAAACGATATGACTTAAATATATATCATTTTGTATGTGATTTTGTGACTGCAATTGTAGCTCTTTGTCCAATTTTGGTTTCAGTTGGAGAGTATACGAGATAGTTTTTGAGAAACCATTCCCGCTGGTTGATATTTATCAACGTAGTTGAAAGTATTAAAAGTCATTGCTGTCAATGCTTTACAGTTAGTGGAGGACACATTCCTTATCAAAATTCATTTATTTAGATTTTAAATAGATATTTTTTTCATTATTTATTGGCATGGAATTTTATATAATAAATACGTAATAAATTAATTATATTTAATGCTAAAATTGGATAGAATTCGATAAATAACTGTCTAATATGCAATTGCCCCAATTTGCCTGTTTTTATGTTCCATATTTTGCAAATTAGACATAAAAGAATTGGTTATATCTCTAACTTTTGAGAGATAGTGTAATTTAACTTGCATAAAGAAATGATTTTGAAAATAATATTTTCAAAATCTAAGAACACAATACATGTTCGATTATTTTTAACCTAGGAAAAGCATCAGATACAATTGAAGGAAGAAGACTGTAATTATCTTAAGAGTTGTCTGCTCCTCATCAGAAATCTTTTACACATACCAGAGCGTAATGAAATCTTGGATCCAAAATTTTGTGAATGGCGTTCTGTGCAAAGCAAATTGATATGGTGAGTGTTTTTTCCCCCTCTGTTACTTTAACCTTAAGGATGTTTCTGAGTGGAATCTTTTTTTCTGGCATTACTTAACTTTTTAATGTACGTTGTTTTTTCTTATTGTTTTAATATAGTGTTTCATTCATTTTCTTGTATACTATACTCGAAAAACGAAACAAAAAAATGAATGGAAAAAATTTACATTGGCTGATTTGTTTTCTTCGTTGCGAAAATTATCCCTTTCAGAAATAAAGAAAATTGCATCGCTATACGGCTTTTTTTCAGAATTCACATTGTATGGAATTATCGGAAGGAAATATATAAATTATGAAGCTGTATTGATCACTAAATTTCAAAAATGAAAGCATAGCACATAAGGAAAGAGTACACTAAAGAGGGATAACTTTGCCACATTTTATTCTCCTTTTTCAATTGCTTTGTAAGCCAACCAAGTAGAAAAATAATTCAAAATCATCAATTGTCCGGATATATATTTCTACATTCTTCGGAAGCATGACAATTTAAGTAAGCATTTATATGTTAAAAAGATAAATAAATAAATAAAAAATATAGCATTAGAAATAGAGGTGGAAAATGGACAATTTTGAAACTGTGTTAAAACCGTTTGAAATCCCCGAAAACATCAGAAAAGTATTTTTAAACAATGAAAATACTTCACGCATTTGTATAAATTTATTAGAAAGAAAAATTCGCGAAAATATTCGAAGCATAAAAATTGGACTGTTTAAAATTCACCTGCCTCAGTCTTTTTACAATTTCGCAATAAAGATAAATTTCTGGCATCGTTCATCCTACAATCATAAAAAAGGTATTTTTAAGGGCCTACCATTAAAGAATTTGGAATTCAAGAAATTCGTAAGAGGCCATTCATATATTGAAATGAGAGAAAGCTTCAAAATTTCCTCAAAGCTTCAATTTTTCTCATCAAATTTTAAAACTTCATAAGTTATTCTCGGAAACCAAATTTCATTACTTTAGCTCAATTCATTTCGAAGTTATGATCTGATAAAATTTTAACTTTCTAATTTCAAAATTAAATTTTGAGCTTTTATTCATATCTTAAAAACTTATTAAAATATTGACCTAAACTTTTTTTGATATGAAAATATAAGTTATTCTACACGTTTTGCATACTATTTAACACGAAAACGTTATTTTCAAATTGCAAAATACTAAAATTTTGCCATAAATCGGATAAGACCATTTTATGTGGAAGTGCCAAATTTCGTCTCATTCCTATGAATAGTTCTTCAGTTACTTTAAATTTTCTGTGTTGCTTCTAAAATGGTACATTTAGGGGCACATTCATCATAGAATGCTGCTGATCATGCATTTTTTATGGTTGTAATACAAAAATATATTTAAAAATGTCGTCAGCGGGAAAAAATATGAAATCATAGTAAAAAAAAAAAAAAATCCATTGTCATAATATTTTATTAACAGTAGCTATTTTTTTAATGCGGTGGATAATTTCTATCCTTGTAATAAGCTAGCATTTTTACTCGTCAGCTGATATAATGTCACTTACAGAATATAAAAAATTCCAGAGAAATGGGAATTTTATTTTGTAATAAATGCTTGATAAGATTTAACTATTTAATTAGATAAACATTCTGACGAATTATTTATCTTAACAATTTATGGATAACAACTCCATATTTCTTAACAAGAAAAGGGCAATTTGCGTTTGTTTAAATTTATTGATGTTCATTTAGATGCTCAGTATTTCCTAAATAAGTTTCAAATTTCTTAACATTAATCTGCCATAATTGTAATTACTATAATATTGTGTATAATCACAAATGGAATTCAATAAATTCAGGCATCAAAACATTATTTATTAATGCATTTAATCCTACAATGCATGGATTTTTAATTCCATCTGAAAAAATTATATTTCCTTTATATAACTGTATAATCAATAAAAAATTGTTTAAAAATGCTATGTTTTTTGACAATAAACTAAAGTGTATCAATTGGCTATTATATTATGCAGCAACACCTATTTTGTGTCTATTTATTAACTTTCCAAATGTTGCGTAAATATTTTTACCTTTTTATGAATTTTTATAGCATAGATTTATTATTTTACTTTCATATATTTAATATATTATGTTATACAATAAGATATGTTAAAACCATCAAAATATGATATTTAAATATAGTATCAACATAATCTTTTTAATATAATTCAAATTGCTAGTTTAGAACGAAAAATAGCTTTGAAGTTTAAACCAGAACAGACAATTTTATTGTTACATAAATCAAAGCAGTACTCTAGTTAATGCAGTTTTATATTGAAATTAAAGAACATTCTCTTTTTTAAAATCTATTTTAGTGATAATTTATAAAACAATTTTTGTTCTTATTCAAGCACAGAGAAACATTACATTTTTACTAATTTGATTCTTGTAAAATCTTTGCAAGACGGCATTTTATAACGTAGTTTATTGTCAATATGCTCGGCTAATGGCCAATTTTGTCAGATCGAACATTTACTGATGAGTTTCTTGAAGAAACAAATTCCCTTTTTTTGGTGTCGACTCTTTCTCGTCTCCATTTGAGGGAGGGGAGTTCGAATTTAGTTCTGAAAGCGTATTGATATCTGAAATGCCAAACACAGAAAACACATGATTTGAAATATGTATATAGGAATTTGAGAGGGAAGGGGTGCGAAATTCTAGAAAACAATTTTCCTGTTTTTCGACAGACTGCCTAATATATTATGAAATCGAAATGTAATATAAATTCACATCTGAAAGTGATTCTGAAATAGTCATATGCTTTAATAAGCAAAGAAGTATATATTTTTACCGACATTAATGAATGAGCTATTTGAATCACTTAAGATGAGTATCAAAAATACCTGTTCCAAAAGTTGGGAGTAAAACGCTTATTTAAACGTAAATCAATTGGTAAGAGTTAAATCGAATAAAAAATATTATTGGCACCTTTATTGCTTGTTTCAGGAAATTCATAGGGCGCCTAAATTTATTTTTTCAAACTGCCGAAATTGCCCTGATTTGCTGTATACATAAAAATTGTTGGAGGCTTTAGACATCTTACGGCTTAAATTTGATAAATGTTATTTAATTTTTCTTTTGGTAAATGCTGTTTGTTTTTAAAAGCTCTTCTCTTTATTTAGTTTTTACTGTTATTTTGTATATTACTAGAAATACATTTTATTTTCAATTTTAGTTACAAGTTTATATGAAGAATATAGGTATTTTGTGTTTTGTATCTGATCAAAAGGTAGTTAAATTTTTCATAGATTATTTGCTCTCTTCTACGCAAAAATAAATTTTAGAGGTACTAATCCATCATTGGGAAGTTTCTCATTTACCTCTAGATGTCCATACAATAAACAAACTGAAAACTATTTACGTTCTTCTATGACATTTCATAAAAGAATATTGAGGCATTCATCACCCCTTTTAGCGAAAATGTTTTGAAATTTAGCATTTCATTAGTTTTTGTATTAAAAAAATACATCAGATTTTTGACAGTTGTGTCACTTGCTTGAAACTCTTATTAAAATAACTTCCTGTGCGAGTTTTTAACTTTAACTTTTAATTCTGATCATTTTATGTTAAATTTCAGTTGTCGAATATACCTTTATTTCTAGAATAGATGGAAAGTATTGAGTTTGGAAGAATTTATGTATTCTTTTTTCTTTGCTGTTGGTCAGCAGGATATTATTTTGAAGTGAAAGGACGAGAAACCAGTCATTCAGTGCTAGGTTTCAAAGTGATCATATTATAAGAGAGTATTGGTAAATTCTTTTTTTTTTCCTTCTACTTTCTTCATTGTAAAATATGCAAAGAAAAAATATTGTAATCGCCTGAAAATTCTATCACAAGATTTTGATGAATTTCCGTTTCTTACATATCCCCGAGTCCGATTTTTTAAAAAAAGTTATGCCTGCCTGTGAACAATATAACTCAAAACGCAACAAGCTAGACGGATGAAATCTTTCATGTATACTAAACACAAAAATTCTTATTCCTCGCAGAATTTAGGTAATCCGTTTTCAGGAACTCTATTTGTCTATGTGCCTTTGTATATGATAATTCAAGAAGCCAAAAAATAGATATCTGAAATTTAACTTCCTATTTTATCATCAGAATTGTAGGTTAATATACTTTTTGAATGAAATATATTCCTTTTGTGGGTCTGTATGTCTGCAATAATTCATAAACACAGTGTCTTAGCGAAATAAAATTTATGTATAGGATTTACTACCTATACATAATTATTATATACTATTGTGCAACATTTAACTATTAACTTTTTTGTCGATTTGTGGGTAATTTTCAAATCTGAAGTACAAGAAAAAGCGTTTAAAATGTACACTCGACTTTCTTCATAATACTATGAAGAGCGAAGCTAAGTTTTCTTTTAAATTTCTTAAAAGTGTTCTTTTAATTAATATGTTCTTTTAAATCGAATTTTGTGTCTGTTATTGAATCTTCATTATTCGCCAGAAAAGCATCTTTTTGTTATTGCTGCATTAATTTGTGTTGCATGTTATTATGCTGTATGTTAACTCATTGAATACGGGTTACGAGATTTCTCGTTTTTAGCAGGCCGATCGTTGTATTCTGTTCACGAGATATCTCGTTTTCATGTCTTTTCGGCTAAATCGATGGATAACCAACAAGAGGCAAATATTTAACATATTTAGTACCTGTAAGACATACGCCTAGGGCAGCATATTTTTGAGCAAACATGTACGTTCTAAAATCATCACAACTTTGATATTTATGAAGCATTAACAGACGGGACACGCGGTCCTGTAACAGATGGGACGCGAAACACGAGAAAATTCGTGAGCGGTCCTTAATGTCTGAAAACAAGATACGGCTGCAAATCGTACCATGGCACTAGAGAATATGCTTTACCAAATATCACACTCTAAAGCATTATTCGAATCTGTGAAATAAATAATAGTTAAAATGTAAAAAATCTTATATAATAAATACATGTATAAAATATATAGTAATATTTAAGAATACTTTATGTGAATATAATACAAAATTACAAATTAAAAATGGGCATATATGCATCCTATTGCTTACCAAGCATGCTTTTAGAGCGTTCAAAAATGTGCGGCCCCTGGGAGTGCGTTGAAGGCTCAGAGCGCCGTACGCAATGTATTAATATGGTTTTATTTATTTTTTAACTTTTCCAATAAAGCTTTTTCCTTGTGAGAAAAATCACACTGTTATGTTGATTATATTATGGTTGCTATTATGTTGATTCATGTTTCTCTGTTATGCTAAAATGTTCTTTTATACTTTTCAATCAACAACCGTCGTTTATTATTTTTATTTTTAGGAACTTATTTGTTCAGGGAATCGATGGAGCTCTTTTGCTTATGTTCAATAGCAAACACAGAGTAAGCTAATTTTTAATTAAGAATAATATTAAAAAAATCGTGTATATTTTGGATATCAAGAATTGTGTCTTTTCTAATTTCTTTATTTTCTCTTTAGACTTACTGGACCGTTCCATTGGCTCTTATTATGGCGCTTCTTTACAAAAACCAGGTTTGTTCCATGAGTACTGGTCTAAGGAAATTCTTTTCTTTTTACCATTTTTCAAAATAATATCTAAAGAAATCGATTCGAATTATCGAATGTTCAAAACTTGTTCAAGTTCTGAACGTTTTCTGTGGAATTTATACGTAATTTTCACACGATGTATAAACGATATACCAGTGGGAGATATTTATTTTAGCATAATATTTATTTTTTTTCCTTTTTAAACAGGGTGCGACTCGCCGGGTGGTGAATCGGTTTATCCTGGTGTACCTTTATCTTCTGAGAGCCAGTGAAGTTTCTTTAAATATAATAACGGAAACATTAGACATGAAAATGATTATTATTGAGATAAACTAACGTACGTCAGATATGTTTTTACCAAGTTAAACTATTCATTGATTAAATAAAGACTGAAGACCAGGACAGATTTAACTAAGAAGCTAGTAATATAGATGAAAGGGATGACGGTTGGTATTGCTTATTAACTGTTTAGACGGTTCTGCGAAGTTGGAAAATGTCCAGCTGAACTCGAAGATCAAAGGTTTAAGATTGTTGCAGGAAGTAAGTTTAAGCCTTAAATCGATTTTGAGCCACGAATCACTTAAAAATATTTGTGCTCAAGGAAATACTTTTTGATAATTACATTTGTGAATATTACTTGCTAATTTTTTATATCATACTTTACTTTTTTTTAACATAATTTTTACTTTACTTATATGAAGAAATAAGATATAAAAAGAACAGTTTCGGTTCGTGCGTGCTCTCAGTTCAAACTAGTACGTGTTTTGAGCTGGGGATGGTCTTTAGAATTAGCGAATTTTCCGGGACGCGTTTGGTTCGACACCGGCTTCAGAATGTGGTGCATCTCTTTTAAGCCGCCTACAATGGTCACTTGGTAAGTTTTGTCGTTCCTTTTGCAATTCACGATTAATTCAGTAACCATTAGACAGTAAAAAAAATGAAGACATCTAATGAAATTTTTAACGTAAATACGTTTTGTTGATGGTTATTATTTATAGATTTTCATTATATTGCGTTACAAAAAATAAACGTATTAGAAATAGTACATATCATTTAAATAAAATTTTTTTTAAGTAGCCAAGAAAGAAAAAAATGTTTCTCGGTGTACCTCCATGTGTTGAGTGTATCAATTTTCATCGAGATCATGATTTCTTTGAAGTTATGTGCTTTTGAATACTGTTGTTTTGTTTTTTATCAAATCACTAGTTATAAAATATTTTTTTAAACTGATTCTTCAGAAATATGAGAAAGGCCCTATGTATTCGTATAAAAGCTTCTTATCTGAATAAAACTTTCTGAAACCCAAACTATTCCCGTAGTGTCCATGTTAGATTTTCCCGCTTGAAAGAACAGTTTTAATTACAGTTCCCAGAGAATCATGTGAAGATACAGAGACTTATTTTGAAAATTTGTTGGTAATGTATTGAAATTACTCCACAATTCTTTGTACGTGTTATTGTTTCTCAGAATTAAATGTAAAGATTTTGTAATTAAGGGAACAATCGAAATTGTAAAGCATGTATGGCTATTATTCGTTCCTTGTAGGCAAGTAACAAGATTTCCGAAATTGTTTTCTTTAAAAGTTTTGTATTTAATTTTTTAAAAAAAGCAGGCATTCTTATAAAAAGAAAATTTAAAGGGATATAGAACTCTTATATTTTTTACAATAGGATAAAAGGATTACTAATACTGTTATCGGTATATGAGCAAATGTTTTGAGTAGAGGAGACTGTTGTACTGTAAATTGCTAACCCTCATCTAGGAATGTGCTGCCATCTAGTAGTAAACAGTGGGACTATCTTGAGTAATACTTAGGCTTGATAGATTGCGTTGTTTACTATTAAGGTCTTGATTATGAGTGCAGATATGAAATTATTCTTTCTATATTAAAAAATAAAATTTTTAAAGAATCGCGTTTCTTTATCAACAATCTTTGCGGATTGTTGACGAATTTCCCAATTTTCTTGTTTGTGCACTATAATTATGTGGTAAAACTGTTTATAAATTCGGATATACACAAATTATCACGTGTTACAATTGTAAATTGTCACCTTGTTTAATGGACCACATATCCAATATATATAATGCTAATTACCGTTATCTTTTTTTTTTCTCTATATGTTACGAAGTAAGATGGAGGGGAGTGCGCTTGGAAATATTAATCTTGAAGCTATAAAATAAGCAATTGAACTTGTTTGTGGTAAAGGAGACACGGAAATTTTCGTCGGAGAATCATATAAATTGTTTAATATTAAAATTACAACATTAATTCGGCGATTGATGGCCTTCAAAAAATCTGGAAAGAGAAATTTAAGTACAACAGTCGAGAGACAATTGAGATAAAGTCTCTTCCCTATTCATCATCTTTAAAATTTCGGACGAAACAAGACTAATGATAGTATGATCGAAAGCACAAGATGGTTAGATCCAAGATAAAAGACACTCTTATACAATTGATCATTTTGTATGCCATTATATTTCTTAAAATTAATAATCTTTATCTGAATGTTTATGAATTTTGAAAGCTGGCGTTAAAAAGAAATTACATAAAATAGGGTACCTATAATTAAAATAAAACAGTAAATTATAATTTTAATTGCATAATAGAAAAAGTTACCCAAGGTTCAACAGCCTCCTTTATCAGAATTGTTTTCATATGGATATCAGACGACAAAACTTACCGAGGAACCACATGTCTAAAGCAAAATGTAAAATCATTAAATAATTACATCGGCAAGTCAAGAAATATGCTAATAATTATTTCATGTTGCATTCTGGTTAATACTCAGTCCTTCAAAAAAAGTATCTGGTTTCTACCTGTTATTCCGAAGCTTGTTATTGCACAATAAAATTGTAAATGTCTGTAGAAATATGTTCTCTATAAATGCACGAAATTTGTATTATATAAAGGATCATCTCTATGTCTAGATTTACTCACTCAATTTTTTTCAAGTAGTAACAATCGAATTTGTATATAAATTTTCCATATTAAGAGATCGAATACATATAACATTTTGTAATTTTGAAAAAACGGTTGATGAGTTTTAAATGATTGAAGATTTCAATTCTTAATATTAAACGAGAACTCGCATTTTTTTCTGTATATTTCAGGATATAATGAATCTTTGACAGTAATTCTTATTTTGCATTAAAAGGCTCAATGAAAAATATAAAAAAATTAGATTCTTCTTAAAATATGGAAGCATATTTTAGATTTTTAAATAATTTTTCAATTAACCAGTAAATGTTTTTTGAATGGAGAATAATAAATTTTGAATCCAGTTAAAGGGGCGCCATCGTTCCAAATCTTATTTCCCTCAAATTCTCTGGCAGGAATAAAAAAAGCCCCGATGGAGTGGAAAATAAAGCATGTTTTCATTGTTGCTTTAAACTGAGATTATATCTTTTATTTTTAAATATAAACACTAAGTTGAGGGAGGAATATCGATACGTGTAAAAAAATTCTGCTCCGCTTACAGTTTAACCGAAGTATCGTTACAAATAGAAGCCGAATACAGTTGTAAAAATGATTTGCGAGATTTTTAATTAATAAAAAAAGATAAGAATCAAAATGCTATACGAAATATAATTTTTTGTAGCATTAAATGTGTAATAAATAAAACATCATTATTGAATAAGATGCAAAAACAATTTATTTTGTATGTATAATGCAGTGTCAATAAACTTTGGCAAAATACCTTCTTTAATAATGAAACAAAAGCTTAAAAATGTTTCAGTAGATAATTGTTCTTAGTTAATTCACCTTCTGATTAAAAGAGATTATGAAGAATTTTTAAAAAGCATTAATTTATCATTTATTTGAAACCAGAGTATGCAAATCAACTGCGTCGTTGTTTGTTTCAATTGTAAACGAATGTTTCAGAAAATAAGCATCGATATCTTTTATTTTCTAACTGTTTCAAAAACTTTTTATTTAGTTTTTTAATATTAATTGCTAATATTATGCAGAATGTATTTTTTAAATAATATATCTCGAACGTCCTTTGTGTCTATTATTTTTTGTAATTAAATATAGAAACAAAAGCATACGTTTCGAATACTTATTTAATCATGTTTCATTATCATTTAAAGGTAACTTCAAATAGGAAAAATACAAACTTTAAGCATACTTAGTGCAAAGTTATCGTTTTAACGACTGAAATGAAAAATAAAGGAAAGCATTAACAAGGGGATTTGTTTTTTATGTTTGTATTTATTGAAATAGTCTTTTAATCTTTTTTTCTCATATATTTCAATTATTTGAACCGATCTGTCAAAGTTTATCTTGGCATTTCTCATTATAACATTTTAAAAGAGGATTATTAAAAAAATTAGGATTTGGTGCTGAAAAATTTGGAAATATACAAATATAAACGTGTATATGAGATAAATTTTACCCTTTACAACTCCTTATGCGAATGCATTTCACATATTTTTAAAGAGGACATGTCTATGTCTAGTGACATTCCCCCCCCCCTCCCCTTTGAATTTCTATAGATTACGAACAATAAAAAGTATCCGGATATTTTTTGATCGATTGTGCATCATTTATTTACTTTAGAAATTTGATTTGTGGGCAGTTATAAAGAATTATAAATTCATTTCCCCAACGAATATTTTGGCGAATAATCGGTCTTAGAAAATGTTTGAGAAATTTTGTTGAAGCAATGAAAAAAAAAAAAATAACATTTTATGTCTACATTTAGAGTATTTTCAGCTTTCAAAAATGTACTATTAAATTCATTATAAATTACGACTTCTGTCTGATGAAGCTAAGGTGATTTTAGATATATTGTTTTGAAATACAAATGTATTTTATTTAAAAAAAAAACAGACGATTTTGTTTTACTGTAAGCAAATGGATTATCATTATCATGAAGAAATAAATAGAGAATTATATTAAAGAAATGAAAAAAGAGAGAAAAATAAGTTCTCCAAAAAATCAGTGGATTTATACAGTGTAATTAAAGTATTTTTTAATTTGTGAAAATTTTAAATTAACTAATTTGGGGAAATGATACTTTTAGAAAAGAGAAAAAATGGGCTATTGTTGTTTCAAAATATTTCTGTTTATTAGAAAATATATAAATGAGAATAGAAATAAAATACAAATACACATGAAACAATCAGTTACG
This sequence comes from Argiope aurantia, assembly GCA_026543865.1. Lineage (NCBI taxonomy): Eukaryota > Metazoa > Arthropoda > Arachnida > Araneae > Araneidae > Argiope > Argiope aurantia. The sequence continues at coordinate 37,275 of JAPMOR010094133.1, read as the reverse complement.
TTAATTTATTTAAAACATGTAATAACATAATTTGGATTTAATTCTAATATTTCATTTATATAGTTTTTATATAATGAAGAAACTAAAATTGTTATGGATTTCCCTTATTGAATGCTAGATTTTTATTCATGACGTAGTTGACAAATCTCTGTTGTTACATGAGAGGTGACTTCCGATTGTTAAGGTTTAAAATGTATATTTTGCTGCAGCCGTATGAAAATAGTTTTAGAAACTTCAAGGACTTAATTATCTTTTCAGTTCAACACCTCTTTCGAAGTTTGGATATAGTATTCTTCTTTTATTATTATATTATATCAACTTATTTTCAGTAAAATTCGCACAAATATTCAATAAAATGAATATTTCATGATTTTGTATTACAATAGACCCATGTATTATTTAACTGTCCAGAAGTTCATTTAATTCAGTTTGAATTATATAACATATTGATAAAATAACATTGATTGACTGCGTTTATCTGTCTTAAAAACTCTTCTCGTTCAAGGCGAAAAAAGAAATTACATAATCGGCATTTATGATTAAGATGAAATGTAGAAAATAAACCAATAAATATATGCTGAAGGAACCGAGATAATTCTTCGAATTTTATATAATATATTTCAACCAACTTTTTCAGTTCTTTGCGTAGTAAACTGAATCTATTTTAGTCATGCTTTGGAGCCTCAAGAAGTCAAAATATCAAGTATGCATTTGCTAAGAAATGATCATCATTCCTTTCATTTCTCGGTTACTATATTTTAACGGGAAATTTTCTCAAATTTGTATAAAGTTGAGAAATCTTCCAAGCAAAGGACCCAAGTGGGAAAATTAAGTTCAGGGTGAGATGCAATATAATGAGAGTACACCTTTAAAGTGACCATTCATTACAATATTAAAGTGCAATACTCAATCAATTCCGAGAAATTGGTTCTTGAAATTTTCAATATAGATTATATGCTAATAATTTGCCATCATTACTGAGTGTTCAGACAGCGCCCTCGGTAAGACATCAGCGAGACCGGGGTTCGATTCCAGACAAATTTTCTTAAACCTTTTTTCAAATTTAATTAATAGTTCATTTGAAAAAATATTAAATACAATTTTTTATTAAGTTATTCATTTTTATGTAAAAATAAACATTCATTCACCCTAATATTTGAGCTATAGTTAAAATTTTATTTTAAAGTTATAAAGTAATTATTCATTATAAAAAAATTATTTTGAAGTTTTTAATTATTTAAAAAGAAAATTAATTATAAATATAACTTGTGATAAATGTTTGTAATTATCCCAATTACTCTCATAAAAAACTATTTGATTCAGTAACTGCCAATATTGATTGTACATTTATAAATTTCTTCACCAATAAACATTTCTTCATGAGAAATTGAATGTGAGGATCCATTTATTTTTAATTCGCATAACTTAATTATAAATTACTGCATCTTTTAATCTCAATTTTGATACTTCACTGTGTGGCGATTCCAGAGCGATTTCATCTTCAGTCTTCGATACATTAACATTATCTGTCTCCTCAAACATTTTCTCTTCAGAAAGTTTTAATTATTTATATTATGTTGAATTAAATAAAAAACAATATAAAATTCTCCAGTCGCAACAAAATCAAAGAAGGATTGGCACTTTTTCTTAGACTTTCTAGAATAACAGAAATAATTTATATAATTCCAATATAATAATCCAAATTATTTATATAATTCTTGTAAAAAAAATCTCCCTGCAAAAGAATTTCAAATTATTGTGTAATTTATGAAATAATGAACGGTCAGTGGGATTATTATTTCATAAACTTATCCTTTAGTGCTGTCACAGAGCGTCAGTTTTGGTAAGAATTCTTGGTCTGTATTCTTATTCGTGATGCGTTTTAGTATTAATAATCTAATTAATATCATCATAATCATAAACGTTTTCTATCTACGTATTTGATAATTTAACAACTGCTTACTACCGTTTGCTTATGTATTTAATTATCCGCTCTTTTTAAGTTATGTGAGAAATACGATTAGAACTGGAGTTAGAAACAGAGTTAACAATTAGATGAATGCAGTTAAAAACAAATAATTTCTTACCATTAAAATCTAAACATTTAAAACTTTTGATGGTTTTAAGACGATGATGGGTATTAAAATTTTTTATCATCGGTTAAATTATATTATAATTATTTTAACGTTTAAAAATTAAATTTTAATTATAATTGAAATATTAGATGAATGAATATTTATTTTTACATAAAAATAAATAAATTACTAATCAAAAATATTTACAAATTATTAATTTCTGAAAAAAAAGTTTAATAAAATATGTCCAGGATCAAACCCTGGCTTGATGGATGTTATGCAAATGTCTTGCAGAGTGCACTGTCAAGACCCTCAAGAATGCTAATAAATTACTAGTAAATATGCTATATTGAAAGCTTGAGAGCCGCATTCTCGGAATTGGCTGGCTATTGCGCTTCATTTTTTTTATTTTTTTTATTTTATAGAATGAGCGTTCGAAAGAGGTATTACCATCATACTTAGTCTCATTCCGAACTCAATTTTTATTGCAAATATTGTCCTTTTCAAAACTCAACTCATTTTTGTCACGTTAAGATGTTCATCTTTATTTCATTAATTAAGCAGGTATCAAAAAATAACTCTTTTAAGCGGGGAAATTTAATATGAAATCTATGAGAATAATTTTGATTTTCAGATCATTCATTTGTGTCATCTGTGTACTCATTATATGCTATCTGTGTACTCATTATATGCAATAAATGTATATTGATTATAGTCTGGAGTTAGATTTATTTTTTAAAAATAAAGCATTAGTTTTTGGTTTAAGTATGCAATTTATTTGTTATACTTAATCATATGAAAAATATTATTTTTGTAATACATTTTATCAAATTCAGAATGTAGGAAAAGTTCATCGAGCTATTGAGTTAATCTCTTCAGCTTCTGAGACTTCTGAAGACGAACAAGAAAGTGATGGATCCAAAAATTCTTCTATGTCTTTAAGCAGTGAACCATCAAAGAATAGGGATACATGCCTTGATTCCGGCTGTCCTCCTGAAGCTACTTTTCCTTTGAAAACTAAAAGAAATCTGAGACAGTTAAAAGGTGAAAATACAAAAAAGGAACCACTTGTATCAGATATCCATACCAAGCTTGAAAAGGTGCAGATTAAGGAGGATTGCACTTCTAAAACAACGCAAACGAAATCCCAAAAAGATAGCGAAAACAAACAAAATATTATTTATGCAGATGGAAATGCGTCTGAAAGTTCGAGTTGCTCCGAAACACCACAGCATAAAAGAATGAAAGGATATTCTTCTCCGGGTTTTGCTAACGTCGATGATATGGCTAACAATTCTAAATCTGATTCTGCTGTAAGTATGAGAGGCAGCTCTTCTGAAATGATGAATATTAAATCTTCTGATGATGACACTTTTGAAGAGACACAGCCATTAAAAAATCTGATAGCTGTCCAGAAGTTACGCTGTATGCAAATGAATTCCAAAATGTCAGAGAGTGATTCAAGTAATGAAGAGATTCATAGTAAGAAACTAAAATATCGTAATCACCCACCTACTGGGCGACGTGGTAAAAGTCCAAGAAGAAATACTGGTTGTTCTCCTTCAATTTGTATGAGTTCTGCTTTTGAAGCGTCTTCTTCCAAGGGGAGAATACGATATCCTTTGTGGGAGAAAAGGAATAGTGTGTCAACTTTAGTAGCAATTACATCACCTACACCATCGGATGAAGATATTGGGTAAGATTCTGCTTATTCTTTTTTTTACCTTTTATTTTCTTTATACATGTGCATTATTTTGAATTGACATATGCAGTAGGACAAAAAAATGTCATACTTTTTTTTGTGTTGATAACTATCTTACATTGTAAGGCAACTTACTATATATGTGCAGTATGATTTATCCTAACGATCATAAATCTATACTTATAATAAAGCTCAATGTGTGTGTGTGTGTGTGTGTGTGTGTGTGTGTGTGTGTGTGTGTGTGTTGGCGCTCTACAGGCCAGACCATTCAACCTACAGCTACCAAATTTGGCACGTGTATACCTTGGAGGCCGGGAATGTGCACCTGGGGGTTATTTTTTCGAATTTTTAATTAGAATTTTATTTATTTAAAAATGAAGCGAAATTTTGACGTGTTTCTGCTATAACTGCCGAAAATATTACCGCACAAAAAGGATTTTTACATGAAGTTAAAGATAAAAAATTTATCTTTTAAATGATACTACTGTTTTAATCTTAAAATTAAATTTCTATTTTTAATGAATTTTTAAATAAATATTTTAACTATGTTTTTCAATAATTTTTTTCGTCAAAAATAAAAATGAGGATTAAGCACGTTTCGCATTCAGGAGAAAAAAAATAGCTTTTTTCAAAGTGTTGCCATCACATTGATTAAAGCTCTAACTGAAAATAAATTAAATCTTTTTCTAAATGAAATCTGCAAAAATATAATTTTCGTCACGTGTCTGTAGGAAATGAAACAAATATGAAATATTATTTTTTCTAAAAAATAAATTCAAGAAAAATTCTTTTATGATCTTTTACACTCTATATATTATTAATCCAATAAATAAGTTTTATTTTAAGGCAAGTTTTGTTTAATATGAACAGGATATCCATTCAAAACATGGCCACACAGCTAATTTGTAAACCTTTAGTAAGACAAAGATCTGTTGCGACATAAATCGTAAATATTTTATTTAAAAGTAGCAAACGATTATTTTAATAATTATAAATTTTATTTTGTAAATAGTTGTGAAATTCAGATTGACAACAGTGATATTTTTGGAACTTTTAATTTGTTATTTAAAAACGATGCTGGAATTTTGAATGAAAATAAGTTGATGTAAATTTGATAATATTATCTATAATGTAATAAGTTTGTCTGCATTCTATTTTTGCTGACGCACGAACACAACAGATTTACTAAAATGGTTTAAATAGAAAAATGATTATATTTTATGTAACTTAATTCAATAAATGCTCTAATAAATAACGAATTTTTGATTTTACATAAAGCTTCTGCTGTCGAAATCACGAATAACAAAATGCTCTTGAAACACTAATATTTTAAATAAAAAGAGTTAATTTCCATTCAACTAAATCAATCACTTAAACTGACTGATTTATGAAAATTTGAATATCACTATTCAATAAAAAAAAGGATAATTTTAGATTTTCCATCGATCGTTTCAAAAAAAATACGCCAATCAGCGCGCAGGTTTCTAAGAATAATTGGCCTAAGATTATGAAAATGTTGAGTTTTTCTAGATTTTTAACATTCAAAACTTCATAAATAAGTCTTAGTTGATCGTGGAAAATAGAAACATTCATTCATTTATTTAAAATTTGGTGTGTCCAGAATATTTCTCAGAATATGATACCTTACTGCATTAAATTTAGATTTCATAATTTTTGAAATATATTTATAGGCTGGAACAAAATATTATTATTGATTTTATTTCAATCCTCTTGAAAGCAAAACTAAAAACTGAATTTTATGCTAAATCTGAGAAATTTTTGTTGAATTATTCTTTGAGATATTACATAAATTATCAAAAATATTTTGTAGTTCTTAAGACTTAAATACCGAGAGATTCTGTTTGCAATATTCATATTCAATAATAATAGTAATAAATAAATAGCAATAAAGATGATAAATAAAATAAAACGCTTGGTTTTATTAAAAAATATCTTTATATTAATTGCAATTTCATCCTTTTCACTTTAAATTAAAGTTGACGTTTTACCGGAAATGACAACAAATTAGCAAAATATATAGAGTAAATTGAACGAAACGATCTAAACAACAGTATAAGTTTGGTATGACTATCAAAATTTGAAGATTAAAATTGTTTTGTTTGAGAATCTATTAAGAGACCAGTTACTTAAAATATTTAATTGAAAATTGTAGCGAGCGGTAATATTGGCGAACCGGCTGGTCGCCAAAGGCGGCTAGTATAAATATAAATTACTAATTTTTAAATTAAAAGACAAACTAAAATTTGATTGTTAAATGTGAGGGGGTATTCAAGCAATTTCATATTATATGGAATAGACCAATATATTTAAAATTCTGGGTGAAATTTGATTTTGAATCGATTTATGCAATAAAACGTTTATTAGTATGTTCATGAGACAGCAATAAATCGACTGTTTGTTTAATATGCAATAAACTATTTTAGCCTTAAGGTGTAAAAGTATATGACTATTTTTAATAAGGCTCGTAGTCACTTAATATGTTATGACCATTATGTACAATTTTAATAATTTCTTAAGAAAATAATTAAACAATACATGATAAAAGGTACTGCTTTTTTTAATCGCATTATTCCTTTGTGGGTAACCATACTTATACATTCCTTATTTCTTGATTTTTTTTAATCTTTGATCATGTAGTAATAAACTATAGTTCTAAATTATTGAATTGATCATGATGCTTTAAATCAGTTTACAATTAATAAATATTAATTATCAGAAATTAAATGGTTACCCTTAATCTTAACGGGAAAAAAATGTTTTAATTTCCGTAGGACGGATTTTTGTTTCTTATAAAATCACTCTGAATTGAATTTCTCTGTTGTCATGATAAGATACTAAAAAATTCTACAATGACTCGAGGATTTTTATGGATTTTTAAGAGAAAAGAATGTTTTTTTTTTCAATTTCTTCATCATTGCTACTATCCTTATCAAGCAAACATTGCTTAATCAAGTCGTCACGCATGCGTAGTTTAGATATAATTAAAGTGACATTACAAATCACGTAATCAAGAAAACTCTTAAATACATCGAGTGTGACTGCTTCATCACCACACTAGAATCATACTCCAAAAATCCCAAAGAACCAATTCATCACTGTTTTAACCAGATTTTAAAATAAAGGACAATTTTTATTATTTCTATGCATTAATTTTCTTTTTAATCCTCCGACTATCTAAATTTTGGGAAATCAATTTAACTAAGCGCTTCCTTATCACATTTTAAAATTTTTGATCATATCTAAGTCTAAATATTACTTCTGCAGCTCATAGAGAAACGCTCAATTTTCGTATTTTCTGAGAACTTTGGGGTATTTTCTTTGTATGCCAATCATTGACACTTACAGAACGGGATTTATTTTTGTCACTTCTTATCACAACTCATTTTTTTTTAATCCTGTCTATGTAACGCATTGTTATCCAAGCTTTGTTTCATGAGGTAATAGCAAGGATTTAACATTTGTAAAGTATCTTGGATTTTTAGATTTTTCGATGACAGTCGTCTGTTTTCCCCCTCTATTGTCACCTTTAATCTCAATATTCTTTCAGGTTATAAAAGATACCTATCTCATCAGCATTAAATATGTTAAGAAATTTTACGCCCATCTATCTTAGGGTATATTCTTCAAATGGAATTGTTTTGTAACTAATGCCATAATATGACATTCCATGGCATGTTTTAACTTTTTGTCAAGCATTTAGTTGAAAAAGCACTTTTACGTTCAACATCGATGCGATTTGATATGCTTATTACATAGAACCGCTAACTGGAATATTTAAAGCTCTATTTTGATTTAAAAAATTCTATAAAATATCCTTAACCTTGAAAATTTCCTTTCTTGAACTCGATATTTTTGGAACGCAGCAGTAACAAGCAGATGGACTTTTTTCGATCATATTTCTTCTTAAAGAAAACTGCCTTCTGTATAGTCATATGCACATCTAACTTTATAATTTCAATTTTTGTCAATTCAGTATCGTTTTTTTCTTATAATCAAGTGTACAAACATAAAACGGCGCTTTGGGCAAATTCCAAATAATTTTTGTATAAAAACTGCTATTTGTATTATTACCTGCTCTATCCAAAATTTGATGCCACGGAGGGCGGGTAATGAAATTGCAATTAAACCTTAATAATACAGAAAATTTTTTTAAACCAAAATAGATGTAGCTGCTTTCGGCCATTTACCAGTTCATTTATAAATTAATAGTGTTAATTTAGTATTAAAATTAAAATTAAAATTAAATTTAATTATTTTTGGTAAGCTCAAAGCATTGATTTCGGCGAATTACAGATATAGAATTAAAATTATTTAATTGCGTTTGCAAGCCTTCTAGTTTATTCGGTTTGCATTTCTAGTAAAGAAATGGATGAAGGTAATATTTTGTTACGTGATTTTCTTTCTTATTTCACCTAACAATTAGTATATCAAATTTTCAATTGCCTTGTTTATTCTGCGATGAAAGCTCGATTTCTTTGTCTTTTCTAAAAAGGGATGAAATAATTTAGTTTTCACCACTGCTAGTAAAATATTGCTGATTTATTTTGTGTATAAATGATGTTATTGTAAAATAATTTAAATTCTTCTGCTATATTTATCATACAAAATTTTTTGTACATTACACTTAATTTAATATTTTAAAAATCTGTACTGAAACTATGTATCGCCAGGACTGTCTTAACAATTTTGGGTGTCCTGGGCAATATTAATTTGCCATCTCTTTAGAATCGTAGCTAGGAAATCATTTTAGATAGATGATATTTAATTGACTGAATAAAATCTTGACTTTTTTTACCCTAAGATATTTTATTAGTAATGTTCAATTGTTATTTCATCTACCTGGATTCCACTATTGCTGATTGGATAGCTTCATATTAATCTGCAAGGATTTTTTAACAGCGAAGGTTTATTCAAAACTTATTCAATTTCTGCGTTTCATGTAAATTTATCTACTTCATATTAACTATCGAATTTCTTCATTAATACTGATCTGTGATGCTTCATCCATCTATTTTTAGAAATCTTCTGAAGGAATTCACTTTAAGTTTCCTGCATAGTGGGTTTTCCCATTTAGTTTTGGATTTAAAGGTAAGTAAATTTCTCGTAAATAATGTATACAATTTCAAATAATGTTCCTAATTACTGAATAATTATTTTTCTGCAATAGATATCCTTCTGTTAATTTTGTGCGCAAATCATAAAAACAAAAGTATAAGTTTTAACAGATGCAATGAAGAATGCTTTATTGTTGATATAAATATATTTCACATAATTTTTAATGTAACTTGATTTAGGTAATATGCTGTATTTTTATTTCATTTTCATGCTGCTTTTCATTGTTAATTATATTTTTCACTTTTAATATTTATGATCTGGTTTTGGGAAATACGTCTTAATTATTTAAAAACTGTTTGCATCTATTTAGTTTTTTAGCCACACGCTAAAATTATTAATCTTTATTGTCTTGATTAGAACTTACTACTGGAAGGGCCTTCTCTTACAATCGACAAATCTTTATTTTTTTGGATTCTTAGCTACTTTCTGAATCTTGCTACCAATTCACACATTTGCGTGGACCATATTAGGTAAGTATCAGTCCCTTTGACAGCATTGCCTTAAACTGGGTTAATGTTTATTGTTATTGCACTTTGTTGCTTAAGAATTGAAATCTTTTCAAATCGGTATCTCAAAGTAGTAGGTAACGCTAAACCACGACCATCGTAAAACAAGGCCTCGCAACTTATTTGTGACGTCACACATAAGACGTCACATGAACAGAATCCCGTTTTCTTCCTTGATGTTTAGGTATATTTTAAATTCACTTAAAATTCACTTATTATTAATATTAAGACATTTACCTTGCATAAAATTCAAAATTATTTATTTTTTCCCTGTGTGAATAAAAGAAACGGCATTTTAGAAAATCTTAAGTTCCTCTATAGCTTATTGACCATTTAATAACATTCAAACTTCATTTAATAATATTTAAATCATAATGTAAATTTATTAGATGTATACATTGGGATATTATTGTTAATTTTTCTTGTTTTAATAGAGATTTTTTTTTATTTTATTAAAAATCGTTTTGTTTTTTCCCTGGAAATATTTTTTTAAAGCTTAAAATTAAATTAATCTAATACTTTTAAAGCTTTTGATGATTTTTTTATTGTAGAACATGTATTTTATAAGTTAACATAAAATTGTTTACTACTCAAATTACTTAGGAACTTTCAAATAAAATATTAATGTACTTAATATAAAATTTAAATTTTACACAAACTAATTCTGTTGATAAAAAAGAATTACTTTCACAACTTGTTTTTTCACATTAAGAATTGTTTTCATTTAATATATTAGTAATTCATACAATTTAATAAACTAGCTTTTATTATATCTGATTTTACATTTCAATGCATTTATAATTAATTTCAATTCAATCTGTAGAAACAGTAAAAGAAAACACACACACGCACGCACGCACGCACGCACACACACGCACACGCACACACACTATTTGAATCATAACATTTTATTTACAGAGATACAATAACCAAATACATTTTGCTTTCCAACTTTATTATAAATTTCACACAGACAAATGAAAATAATTATATTATTAAATAAAGTTAAAATACAAACTTATAAATTACTTCTAATTTGGAAGAAATTAATAAAGAATGACTTACTTTAGGAGCTTGAGAAGTGCCTAGACAAATAATTATTTTGTTTGCTTTTTGAATTATACTCCATGTATTTTATTTAAAGTTTTTACATTTTAAAATTAAATCAGAAAAAGTGTTGATTTTTTTCTATCTCCTCTCTTTTTGCTATGTCCTGGAGACTGCTATTTAAAGCTGCCTTTTTTTCCTATTTTTTTATGTGTTGCCCTATTTATTGGAGTTTCTCTTCTTGCTTTTGATTCTGAGCAAAAGTATGAGGGTAAATTAGGGAAAATTGAAGGTGCAGCATCAGGTACAAGCCTAGGAAAAAAAAAGTGAAATTCTTTAGATAAAAAAAAAATTAGTAATTTATTAAAACTTAAAATCAAAAACAGAATAGATATTTTCTTAATACATAAATTAAAAGCTAACGTATGTTGGACAGTATTAAATAAAATCATATTGAGCATTAAATAATAAAATTTAAAATCAACAGAAACATTCATTCATCCAAAATAAATACCTAGTTCAATATTATGTTGAAATATGTATAGTAATTATTTATACTATCATTCAAGTAATACAATATTCTACATGAACTTATCAATTGATTTTACACGGTATGAAAAATTGATTTAAAAACGGTAACTTTTCATTACTTTTTTTAAAAAAAGTTTCAGATATTTTGTAAAAGTTGCATTCATTTATAATTAAAAATTGTGTATATCTAATGATATTTAAAAATAATAATAAATATTGTTTTATACATATCCTGATGATTTATAGATAAACAAATAAAAACTACATTTTCTAAACCTATATGAGGATGCAATTCATATTTTATTACGTACTATATCTTACTACTTACAAATATCATTTATATTGTTTTTACAACTATATCTAACTTTTTTACATAATATTTTAGAATAAAATATGTTTAATCTGCTACAATCTATAGTCATGATATATATAATTAAAAATTAAGTTTTATTATTCATTAGATGATTTTAAACTTTTTTATAAGAGTATAATAACAATAAATCACTTAAGTGCTTTGTAAGGTTTTGGTGATAATTATTAAAAATTTCTAAAAAAATTGCCTTTTACACTCTAGTGGTACTTGAATAAATTCTCCTGTACTGGTATTAAACGCTTCTCTAACTGTTAAAAACTGATTTTCTTGAAAATGTTTTGCACAGACCTAATTGTTAGCAACAAATATTAGGCCTAAATCAGATTTTAAAAAATATGTATGAAGTATAATTAAAAAGATATAGAAACAAAACATTTTAAATATTAGGAACAAATAAGAAAAAGACTATGAGAAGTAACAATAAAACAAAGAAGTTTTTTATTTAGCTCAAGCAAACAATACCAAAGTAATTAGAAGAATAAGCAACTAAATGTAGAGCAATAAAATGACAGAAGATAAATGGAAGGTATACATAATTTTAAATGTTTCGCATTTCAAAAGAATTAACTAAAAACTGTACAAAAAAATCAAACTTACCTTACTATATTTAGTTGGTACGAAATCGTCCCGCCTTATTACAGAGATCCATGCTTTTCTAGTCTTTTCATCGCTTGGAAACGAAAATACAGAAACATTGGTGCTATTTTTTGTGTAATTACTTTTACAGTTGGGAACACAGCACGCACTAGGCATCTTCATTACGATAAATTAAAATTAATATGCAAAAAGATCAGAAAACTTTCAAACAAAGCCAATAACACATTACCCGTTCTTCACTACGATTACGACTATCGTTTTCTACAGAATTCATCCAACCTCATGAGGGCACGGGCTGAAAGCGTTGGGAGTTGTGAGGCCTTGTATTACGAAGGTCGTGGCTAAACACACTGCGATCGGACAAATGATCGTTTTCCAATAGCAGTTCTCAATGCATTGATGTAGTGTCAATACATTAAGTGTTAACCATCAATATTATGCTATTCCACGAATGTATTTTAGACAGGAAGCTGAGAATATTCTGCTTCGAGTAATCACGTCTGTACATCTGTTCATGCGCTGATAAATATTTCAATTCAATATTTAAACAAATGTTACCTTGCAATACAAACTATTCTCACAAATTGGGTTTTAAAATTTTTAACATATGAAATATTATATATAATCTCTAATTTCAGTCTGAATTAATTTCTAAATTTTTATCTTAAATTGGTCCATGCTACTTTATTCTAAAATTTTCTCTTATTTCCTGATCCAAATCCTACTTTTTTATTTAATTATTGCCAACACGTGCTGCTAAAAATTCTTTTTTCTTTATTTCGCTCACCACGAGAGAAGGGATAAAAATCTCGGTTGCCTACGCTGGTGCTTCAAAGATACCCGAGATTCCCTTTTCCTAACATGTGCCCTTAGTCATTAACTATTTCCCTATAGGAATCTCGTAATAAAGCGTCTATGGGGAAAAACTGTCACTTTCGCTTTTGTCTTCTGGTGCTATGTAAAAATTATAAATTGAAGTAAAATAAATTGAACTTCATTGAAAGTTTCTTCCTTGCGGTCACTGCCGAAATTATACTATTTGTGTGTGTGTTTAATTGAATTTAATTCCAAAATATTTGTTAATAGATACTTATTTTTGCTTTTTTTTGCTATGAAAAGCGTTTCTATCTAGAAAATATATTCGAAAATTTTCGTTTTTGTTTATTTGAGCTAAACAGCTGATCGATATTTATTTGCCATGAGAAGGAGGTTACTCTGATTGCAGATATCAATTCCTGAAAATATAGTGTCGGAATATTAAAAAAGACACTCATTAATTAAGCCTTTGACTACGAATTTTTTAAAAAAAATCCTATTCTCTTCCGTTGCGGAGAAAATAAAATTTTAAACTTCAAGTAATTTTTAAGTCAGAAGCTGAGACATGATGGCCAAATACCTAGATAAAAATTACTTTTAATAATAATTATTTAAACTAATTTTAAAAAGTTATTGGTATGTATATGTCGCTTTAGTAGTCGAAGGGTTTAAACCAATCTTGTATCATCATGATGATATCAAATATCAACCATTTCTTACTAAAATAATATTGTGAAGACGTTATACTATGCTTTTATGTCTGAAAACTAACAGTTTGCATTTTTATATGAGTTATGGGTATCCTATTTTATATAATACCTATCCAACTTTAATTTTCACCATTTATGAGGTGTTAATTAATAAACTTTTAAAAGAGAAAATTATAACCGCAAGCAAAGTGATAGGGTTGTGCAAGATGTTTTTGAACTTTAAATTATACTGCTGTTAGTGTTTCGCCTTTGAGATTAAAAAAAAAAAAAAAAAAAACTCGATGCTGATAGGAATGAAAACCGTTACAAGACAAATTTGTCTTTTCTGACTTTCCATTGGATATTTATGCAGTGTGCCTTTTCAATAATAGTTTCAACTGTTCTTCAGCTCATCATTCTGTTTTCTCTTCCTGTTGATAAGTTGAATTTCATTATGACCAATGCAAACTCATAAGCCAAATGCCGAACTCCTTTCTTCATCAATCCGTAATCTGTTATTGTTAATTTGTTTATACAATTTTCTAAACGTAGTTTTTTGGGGGGGAAAAATCGGATGTATTTTATAAATTTCTCATTTCCAGATTTCTTAAACGCCGACAAATACTGAATTAATCCTGGAATGTATGATATTTTATATTTCTTTTACAAAATTTATAAAAAAAAAGTTTTCTGAATAACTACATATAATTTAGGAAAATTATTACCTTTTTTTCCTGAAGCTTAAAAAATATATGTATACTAAATGGCTACATTATGCATTAAACAATATCCCAGTGACGCAAATCACATTATAAAACTTCTGCTATAAAATTAAAACTCCTGTTTTGCCAATATAATTTTTACAATGCAAAAAAAAAAGATAATATTTTTTTAATAGTAGAACAGCCGTCTTGGTATTTTGCCAAAATTCCTGTTTAAATTCAATTCTAGGACCATTATACCCATATATTAGTTTTTTCTACAAATGATTATCAAAAAACATTAAAAAAGGATGCATTGTTGCTCTTTCATGTGAATTTTATAAATGAAAATAAAAACATGTAGCCAAATGACTATGCAATATAGTGTAAGGTTAATATTGTAAATGTAATGTTAAACAATTTATACAATTCTTCGGTTGAAAATTTCTTTCTTCTGCGTCATACAGATTCAGTTGTTTAATGTTTAAATGTAATGTTAAACAATTTATACAATTCTTTGGTTGAAAATTTCTTTCTTCTGCATCATACAGATTCAAATGTTTATTCTAAATTTCTTAAAGATGAATATTTTAACGTTTTTTTTTCCCTTGATTCGTGGCATGTTATTTTTCCTGGAAAAAAAACCCCATGATAATTAAGATGAATCATGAATCTCTGATCCGACATATGTGACATTATACGTGTGTGTGATCCAAAGCATAAAGAGGTAATAGTTAACAGTTCTAATGTGTGATAATCTTCTCAGATCAAGTTCGAATTTAGAAACATGTACTTTTATTTACATAACTATAATGCACAAAATGGAAAATAGTAAAAATCCTGTATAATTTTTAGAGTTTGTATATAAGGATACATAATTTTTTAAATATTTTGCTTTGTACTTATAAAAAAACAATTTAATATCTTCACACCTATAAAAAGCTCTGAATTGTAATGAAACAGGTTTTTTTTTTTTACTACCAACTGTTCGTAACCGAGGTGGCGTCACATGCTGAGACAAAAGTTACTAACCCAAAGTACACTGTATCGGAAGTACAGCATTTCTTCCAATTATGCCTATTAAAATATTTGAAATTCTTTTTTTGGAATTATATTGAGTGTTTTATCTTTTATTATTTAATACAATTTTTGTGTTTATTCTGACCTGTTATTCTAATTTCTTTCTTTAGTGACATTCTTAGTGTCGACATTGTCAGTTATCTTGTATATGAATGTACTGATGCTTGTGAAAATATGGAATTCCATACACAGCAAAATCGAAAAATTGCTCAATACGTCGCTGTTAAGTAAGTTAATTTTTTAAAAATTTTATATGAATAAATAATTTATTTACAGTCAAACTAAATAGTGTTTTCGAAAAACATACATATTATTTATTTCGTAGTTTTGCTTCACAAATTTGTCTAATTAAATGATATTTATTCCTCAAAATCGGTATTCTTACTAATTTTGTCCGGACATTTAAATGAAATGATTTATTGTTGACTCTCTGAAATTGGCAAACTGTTCGCTGAGAGGGGAAATGTCGATTTCTGCTTTGTATAAGTGTAATATTCTTATTCGTCAAACATTACTTTTTATTCAAAAATAAGTTATTTTTGTCTTGTTGAGCATGTAGCTCATATAGCTGTTTTAAATATTTTCAAAAATCGGCTTGTATCCAATTCCTGAAATTGGTACACCAATTGACAAATGATAATGATCTTAAATACAATTTATTATATGGAAATCAGTTGTATGGATACTTGTATTTTACATTGAAATTCTTGCCCATTGAAAAAAAGTAAGATGAGAGATTTTCATGAATATAGCTACGATTAACGACTTCTTTTTTTAAATATGATTGTCATTCTCTGTTAAATAGAATAACTTAACTAACCAAACTGCTCAGATCCAATATAAAATATGTAAATAATGTAAATATCCATCTTGGAAATTGCAAAATAGTTATTAATAGTTCCAAAAGTTAATATTTACAAAAATGTTCGTTCTCAGCCAGTGGCGTGTCGAATGAGGATTATAAGGGTAGATAATGCCCTAGAGCTTGTCTGAAAGGCGAAGTGATCGCAACTGTTTGTGATGTTTACAAACTCAGAAAATAAAAATTATATTGTTAACCGTCTTCTCTTGATTCTTAAATTGCTCACGTTTTATTTCAGATCTTGAAGATATTATATTTACAATTGAATTTGTCTAATTAGAATTCAAATTTCTCTAATCTTTGTCTCTAATTCGAAAATATTTTAGTTAATTTGAGATCAAAACTAAATTATTGTATTTATTTTTTAATTATTTTCGTTAAATATTTCCATAGCCCGTGTCTTACAAATCGCAAGAATTGTTATTTTTTATTTTCTGAAAAATCTTAGAAAGTTTTGTGAATGGGCAAAATTGATAATTACCAGTGCGCTTTGACATTGAAAGAAACACTTTTTTCAAGTGATTAGCGCGAATAGAAGTTGGAATGATTGGAAAATCTATTCTCAAATTTATATAAAAATATAAAGTTATTTAGTAGAGCAATGGGCACTGTATGAAAGAGCACACATATTACAGACAACAGAAACAACATACATTGACTATGAACTTCTCCAGATACTCTTTGATCGAAAGACTCGTTGCATCCAATTTATATATTAACGGTTGCATATCGGTTGAGTAACAAAATAAGTTAAATGCAGTATACTAGATTAAAATAAATCACAAGTAAGAATTAAACCATTAAACTAGAAACTCTCTCTAATTCTTATTTATTAACATGAATAATACAAACAGAAAGTGCATAGAGGAAATTTCAAATTTTCATTCATCAAAACAGTTTATTAGTTTTAATTTTTTAAATTTGTTTCGGAGTAAAGCCTTTGTGAAAATATCAGATAAGTAGTTGTTCTTTAGTATTTACATATATACTGCTTTCCCTTTGGTCTCGATATTTTTCATGAGTAAAATGAAATTTTATATCGATGTATTTGGTGAGGTTTTACTATACTGTATTTTTACATTAATTTTATGACACTTTGATTTTCAAGATAATAAATGACATTTTTGTTGCGCATTGATAATTCATTAATGTCAAATTACCGTTGATGAAGTCACATAATTTTTTTCACAATGGTAGATGATATGTATTTAGTTTCTGTGCTGGATGTTGATTCAGAAGATTGCTTCATAGTGCTCTAAATAATAGCACCACCTGGCATAAAATCACCAAATGACCGCATATCTGGATTCTTTGCAGTACCACTGACATCTTAAAAACATATCCAGTGGTAGTCTGTGTGACGTTCAAATCACCAGCAAAATCTGTATCAAAATAACTTACTAGACGATTCAAGTATATACTGAATACCATGAAATTGAGTAGCTTGTAAATACTTCATGTTCTTTTAATAACGTTTCAATGAATTTGGCTGTATTATTCTAAAACCTACTAACCACAGTTATAGCATACACGATATCAAAGCGCCTAGTAACTGAAATAAATATTAGTGATATAACAGACCCCTTTAAGCATTATTAACTAGGAAAAATTCGGAGGGAGGGCATCACCATATTTCTGAATATTTACAGTGATTGGAATAGAAATTATATTTAAATATACAGGGCTTGAACGTTATCTATTTTTATTATTATTTGTTGCCGTTTTCGCAAAAAGAAATAATGATTCAACAGCAGCAGTAAAATAAATTACAGAATCTCTTCAAATTTTTTTTAACGAATTTAAATGTTTATATGCTGAATTGTAAATGGTCCCTATTAAATCTCCATAGTTTATAAACCTATGATTTGAATTTTTTTAAAAACAGAAGTTCATATAATCTACTAATATTCATAAAAAATAAATTTATCTTAATCGAAATCCTTTGTATTTATTTTAATTCAAGAAATTCAATTTACTTTTACATTATTATTTTTTCTTTATTTCAAATTATACTTTTTAAGCTTTTTAGTTATTCATTCTTTCATTAATTTCTATGTTCCATAGATCGTACATTTGTACAGCAATATATATGCTTCCAATTTTCTTGCGAAAATAAATTTAATCGAGAATATAATTGTACTTCACATTACGCAGATATTTGTATGTTAGACACAGTTTTAAAAAATGATTTTTTTTTATTTAGTGAAGTGTATTTTTTATCGATCTTTTTACTTGTGATTATAGACCTTAGAAATGATCATCACTTCAGTAAAATCACTTAGTATTGCCGATAATCATGCTGAAACAGTAAACAATTATGAACTAGGATTTAAAACAAATTGATTTTTTTTAGAACTTAAAATTGGTATAATGAAAGAAAATATTTAAAATAATATAACAGTGTGGTTAAATAGTTGAATATGTGTTTTTGTGTAGAAACTTTTCCACTCAATCGAAAAAGTAACTTTTATCTAATTTTTTTTTCAGTTTGAATTTGCTAGTAATAGCTTTGAAAG
This sequence comes from Argiope aurantia, assembly GCA_026543865.1. Taxonomy (NCBI): domain Eukaryota; kingdom Metazoa; phylum Arthropoda; class Arachnida; order Araneae; family Araneidae; genus Argiope; species Argiope aurantia. The sequence continues at coordinate 18,644 of JAPMOR010094133.1, read as the reverse complement.
AGATAATGTGCACTATCGATATGTGTTCTAGAAGATGCACATCACCTAAAGACAAAGCTTTGTTTAATGAACTTAGTGGTGAGTTTTAATTTTACTTACATTTTAAGCAAATTATTTCCATTTTTTAAAAATATTTTTAGCTTGTTTGTTTAAAATTATACTTTGCTGCTTGATGTATTATTTCAATGATTTTATAATTTGTAAGATTAAAAAAAATGACGATAATTTTTTTTTTCTTTTTACCGCCTTTATTACTCAGGTTTGTCTGAGATAGATTCAAATTAATGTTTATTTTACAATAATGATTTTTTGATACGATATTTTAATTTTTTTGTTCAAGTTATTTGAAATACAAATATATTATATTCCACCATCCACTTTTAATACTTATCCACAAGAGTTATTATACGATATCTTCATGGTATTGTATATCTTCATGGTTCGGCATTCTAGTGTAATGAAGAGATCGAAATAATATAACATTTTGCGGGAGTGTGTGGAATCAGCCGGAAATAACCGAAAAATTTCGGAAATGATGGGATTTTTTAAAGAGTAATTTTCGATTCAAGTGATCTGATTTGCGCATTATAATAAACTAATCATGAAGTCAAATATTTAAAATTACCATAAGCTGTCCTACGAAATATATTCAAACCGAATGTTCTGAAACAAACTGTTATTTTTTTGTAAAGATAAAAAGTATGTTAAACATGATTCAAATTAATAACTGCTATGATTGAAATAAAAATTTTGATCTTCAAGTATATTTCCTTGAATTTCAACAAATGTATATTTTTAAAATTTATCTAATGTTGTGACAAATGAATGCAATGGACAATTGCAATTTCTCAAATATTGGCATTGTTTTTCTTGTCACTAATTTAAAAAGAATTTCATAAGAAATTAATTTAAGAATTATGTAAAGTATCTTTTAAAATAATTAAATAAATCCAAGGGAGTAATAAAAAATAAAATTAAAATCAGCCGGCAATATCAACAAATGAAAATAAACGACATTCCGATGCATTTAATTAAAATTCGGGGCGCAGGCTCAAAAGTTGGAAATATGTCTTATAGCTGCTTTCTGTCCCCCCCCCCCTGAATAGTATCAGATAAAAGAAAAAGAATTGAATTACAAATTATTGTTATACTATTAAACGCTCAGCATCACCCAGAAAAGGAAGATGAGCAAATATAAGTGCTGCCAGAATTTTCTCTATTGGATTTTCCTTCCTTCAATAAAAATGACAAAATTGTAGTCTGAAATTACCTTAAAATACTCATCAGATGACAAATTAAGAGTTTTGTCCTTAAAAATATTAATTATTTCGTAAGACATTGTGGAAAGTTAAGCCAACAGAATGTTGAATATCCAAGTCAGTTGTCGCCCATTTAGCTTGTAGTTTGCACTGCAGTGGCAAAATAACCGGCTTGATAAATGAATCTGATATTGTATTTTGTTGATTATTTTTAATAGCTTGGCTAAGAAATCAATGCGATGGATACAGTCGACGTTAAATTGGCAGAGTGAAAATTTGATTCAATAATTGTTCATTCTGACTAATTTTATTCATTTCGCAAAATAACCGACATTGTGAAAAGTTAATCAGGTGACGCATTTTATCGATTTTGTTGGTTGGTCAGCTAAGAAATTAACATGATGAATGAAAATTCATATCGATTGTTACTTTCATCGGTGGAAGTGTCAGAGAAAATTATAATATTATCATTATATAAGATTTGGATGTTGGGATAATATTGAAAATACATGGGTGTCTTTCGAATTGTTTTCCCTCATTAAATTTTTACTGAACCCATTAAAAAAAGGAAAGAAAAAATGCTACATTTTAACGCGCATCAAACTTATAAGAAACTTTTGTCAACAATTGGAATGATTATGAGTATATTGTAATACATGAATATTTCCTTTAGTACTTAAAGGAATTGATACTAAAACTGAAATTTTTATTTGATAACTTCATTTTAAATTAGTGTTTATTAACTTTTTCAAAAATGCTAGAGTAATAACTATAAGTTATTATATTTTGGTAAAAAAAAAATCAAAATTTGATCTGAAAAGTTGTGTAGCAATTGATTTGATTGATTTGTTTCATGTAACGATAATTTATTTTGCATAATTCATTTAAAATATCTTTCAATGGTCAAGTTTAATAATAAGTTAATTTTTTCACTTGTTTTGGCTATCAGTTTATTTCATTATAAAAATTTAAATATTGGGGAAATCGGCACATAAAATACTTTATTTAATGGCTGTGACAGGGAAATTCGGCCAAGTATTTTCCTTCACAAAGAATGCACAGTGAAGTAGAGTTTCTGACATTTCTCTCAAAAATGGACGATGTTTGAAAGCGGGGGGTCTTATAATACTTTTAGATGCCAATAACCTTAATTAAAAAAATAATTACCGAAATCAGTTCTAAATTGTTATAACTGAGGAATTGGTTTTTTAATTTTGCTAATTATTTTAAATATATAGATCGTGGACGAATGTCTGATCTCCGAAGACGGTAATGATTTTTTTATTTTCTGTCATTAATTGTTGTTTGATCTACGATTTTTATTTCCCCTTACACCATATAAGCAGTTAATTATTACATATAATTATTATAATTAAATAAAATGTTAAATTCTTATGGAATAAACACACTCTAAAAATCATTATGTTCCAATGAACGCATCTTTTGTATATCCAGGTAAACTTGCTGGCCTTCAAGATTTGCGAAATATGCCAGTTCTGCTGTTTCGAAATTGTTCTCAAGTCGATGCCCTGCGGTTCTTGGAAGACGTTATTGTGCTAAACCATCAGATATTGCTCATTATTGGTAGAGGGTCAGATCATTGTCTTGAACCCAAAAAAATAAACTTTTCAACACACTTAAAAATGTAAGTACTTATTTTTCTTTGCTTGGAATGAAAATTGTAACTCTTGAGTTTTATTATTTTCATTGTCACATAGGAATTATTACATTTTTTTACTTATCCCTCAATATTAAGTATTTTTTTGTTTGTTGTATTGCATTCGCATTTTCTGTATTAATTTTGAATGTAGATTTCAATAGTTATCATATGTGCTTCAGAATTACGGCGTGACAGAAACGTAGAGTTTTGAATGTTACCTTCTTTAGAGACTAAACATATTGAGTTTGCAAATGTTAAAAAAGAAAAAAGAAGCCATTTATTGATATCTTTTCTGCATATGATTCAATAATATGATTATTTTAGAATTATTATGCACCTTTAAAAAGACATTGATAGAATCATAATTATTTTTATAAAACATTAGAAAATAATAAATAAAATTTTGAATTGATTGAATGAAAATAAAATGTATCGATTAACTGGATAATACATATCTATGATTTTATTATATGCATATTACTTTTAGAAGTCCAGTTTTATCATTAAATGATCCTAGATGACTACCTAGGCATTAATAATGGTAAACTCTAATCCATCCAACGAAACTACCTTTCTTTATATTTTATTTTCAATTACAATTTTTAAATAATGTCTAGATAATTTAAAAAAAATATCAATAACATTTTATCTTTGCCTAATTTGCAGATATTTGATTATGCATTTAAATAGGTTAGCAGTTACTGATGATGATATCCGAGTTTTTCTTTGCCTATTATTCGGTTGGAATTCATGTTATGGTTTAAGTTGCATCTGATATTATCAATTGTGTTGTGGCGTACGTAACCATTCAAAGTGTATTTTGTATAGAGTGTTCCAAAAGGGTTGTGATGTATTTTAACTTTTTACTATTAGTGATAAGCAGGTACTATGTAATAAGGAAGTGTTTAAATTATGGCAGAAATTTTGTTTAAGATAATGTAATAGCCATACTACAATATTTTCAGAATTTACACATTAAAATTGTTTTTCCGTGTTCAAACAATACTGATCAATTGAAAAACTTTTTTTTGTTACATTTTCATAGTAAAAAAATGCATATCTGTATCATTAAAATTGAGTGTATTATGCTTACTTAGAGGTGTGTAATATATGAGATTTTTTTAAGAACTTGGAAAAAGAACTTTACTTGAACTTTTGAAAAGAAGGCGATAAGATATTGGAAAATCCTGCGAAATTTGCCAAAACTCGTTACGAGTTTATAGATTTTCTCTCCTTTCGCATTGAGGCATATCATTTTTTAAAGGAAAATGGTATGCGTCAGTCTGTATTTGGAGTAAAATTATCGCAAAGTTGAGTTCTTATAATTTAAATTCACAGATTATATTTTTTCTTTTATTGTAATGGAGACAATTCATGCTCAAATGATAAGTATGAAAAAAATCGCTGACAGTTCACAGTTAGAATTTACTGTACACCATGCATCATGTAAAATTCCACTCACGTCGATAGCAAAGAAAAAAAGTCGTTGATTAAATTTTTTTCCACATATTCTTTGACTGTTTTAATTCCAATGCCATTCTTATAAAGTTATGTGGTCTCTTGATCTTATTATTTTAGGACAGAACAACTAGAACCTAAAAATATTACTAATAGAATAACATGTTTTTATGTATGAAATATGACGCCAGAGCAAATTTCATTATCTATGTGGTGCGAACCTTGAAATAAATAAATACGTTGTTTCAATTGTTTATAAATGTACTTTTACTGTTAAAAAATATATTCAGAAAATTGTCCTGTTATAGATCTAAAAAACGCATTGTTTATTTGTATATTGTTTCTAGTTTCTCTATTTTAAAAGATAAAATAAAAATGTACAAAATTAATGTTCCTTTATAATTTAATGTTTCAAAGATGCGGGCATGCAGATTTTTATAATATATTTAGATTAAAAGAAAAAGATTCAAACTGGATCAATTTATCTAGGGAAATTGTATACATTTTAAATATATAACTTTTTGAAAATTGATAATCTGATTATTTCATAAAAATTTACTTTTTAAAACCTAATTTTGAATTTATATTGCTTACTTAGCTCGATTGGTGAGAAGTTAAAGTGAATTTCAATCTTTTGGGAACGCCTGTATTTAATCATATTTTAAATTAAATGATAGCAATAATTATGTTTATTGAGATTTGAAATAATCTGATTAATTGCAAAAAGGATTCTCTTTTGAAACTCCGAGAAAATTATTTTTCTCTTATTCATTTCTATTTTTATGATATCTAAACTTAAAAGTTAAGCACATGTAAATTTATATAAAATATTAATTTATGTTTATTGTTTATATTTTTTCCCGTATTTATGGATAAGCTATATTTTAACTTCCTTTAAAGTATCTATTAGCATACCATTAATTGAATATTCCATTACTTCGAATTGTTGCTTATTTCAAAATATTATTTTAAATCCTAGGTTTTGCACTGGAGAAATTGTGAGTTTTTATGGAAAAGTTCTGGAGTATTTCAAATGTAATAGGTGAGTATTATTTTATATTTGCTGTAAATAGATATTGTTTATAAATGTCATATGCAATCATTTCTTACTGTTTGTTCTTTTTTTATTATAATCTTTATTTTAATCTTTTATTTTTCTTCTTTTTCATAGCCACTTTCTGAATGATTGTGTTTTTACAATGATGCATCATATGGCTGGAGATATGCGCTCCTATGAGTTGCTGTTTAAGCCATCTATTCTGAAATTATTTTCTGAAATGCTTAAAGACGAAATGGAACTAGAACAAGTAAATTAATAATGCTTTTTGGTTCTTTTTCTGGATGTTTTTTAATTTATTTTAAACTTAAATTTTATACAGAGAATAATTCTCTACTATAATTGTCGTGTTGTTATACTCTTTTAAATATTCAGTGCAACATCAAAAATAAATAAAAGCGTAATTACATTTTTAAAAATAAGGGCATCTGGAAAGTATCTCTATTTAATCCTGCTGTTCTGTCCGCATGTACTATACGAATGTAACTTATGCTTACATGAGCTCCTAAAGTAGTTTTTAATGCTCGGGCAATGTGACTCAAACATTAATTACTAACCCCAGAAGTCTATGTTTATCATAATTTCAGAAAAGTATTATGCTTAATACTGAATAAGAATTTTTTTGCTGGAATGAACTTGTTATATTTGAGAATAACCAAATATCAAAATGTTATGCTCATGATTCTAAAATAAAAGTAAATTCTTTAAATCTTAACTTAACATTTTCTGTTTGAACAAAAAATATGTCACATGGATCTTGCAGAAATATATTTTTGCTCAGAGCTTGTTTGGAATAAATTCTTGCGCATATATTTTATTTATAATCATCGCTTGATCGACGTAATTCGAATCGCGCACGTTCGTTACTCAAACGTAAATTAATATTTTAAGTTGATGTTGAATCCTCTTATCTTTAATCCTGCAATCTTTCGACTATATATTTCTCTTAATTTCTGGGGTGATGTTATCTTACCAAAATTCAGAAAGTAATTAATTATTTGCTTAATTTTTCCAAAAACATTTTTTTTTAATCTGATATTTATTGATATCCAGAGAATGAATGTGTTGCAAAACTACCCGAACATATATTATATAAAATTAAGAAAGCAATATGTTTTCCTTTTACAAGTGTATGTATTCATAAGCTGACCTAACGTCAACGCAGCTCCTTTATTGGTGTTGTTATCTAACATTTCTGGAATTTTGTGAGGTCTGTTATTAATTGATTTATCATGATGCATTGCACTTGTAAGAACGACAATGTTATATTTTTTGGAATTCACAGCACTTGTATCATCTGTAAAGTAAACACTTGAACTGTATATCTCTTTGTCATTTTATCAAGAAGTTCAAGTTTATTTTTGCACCTAGTAATAAGAAAGAAATTTTGTTTCAGGAAATGTTGATACAATTTTTAAATAGGGACGTTATAACATATAGCATTCTGTCATCTAAATATATATGTTAGATTATTTACAAATAATACGCCTTACATTTTTTCCTGCTTTTGATTTAGGTTCTTTTCCAATTAAATCTGCACCCATCTATCAGAATAATTGGAAGTTTTACTGTCACGTAAATACAATATTTTAATTCCGTATTTAAATTTAACATATACTGTTCACCGGCCACGAAAAGAACTAATTTTTCGTCTACTGTAATATTTTCATATAAATGAATATTTTTGGTTGAATGTTTAGCCAAGTTACCCAAATATTTCGAATAGGAAATTTTTTATCTCTGCGGCTTCTTTCTTGATGAATTCATTTATTATTAAAGCGAATACTTTGCAGAAATATTTATTTTTAGTTGAATAGAAATAAGCAGTGTAAGTTTCTAAGTATAGTTAAGAGTAAACAGCGATGTAAGCAAAGCCTTAGAGACTCGGCATATCGTGAGCCACGAGTTTGGCTTGCCTGTAACTGTAGCGCAGTTTGTTTATGTTCAAAATTCTTGATGCTTGCAGCCTTTTAATAAATTCTTTTAGATTTCATTAGCTGTCCATAGCAGTATAGCGTCTTTTAAATAGACGCAAACAGTACAAAAACAAAAAAATGTGGCTAAAACTTTGGGTCACACCGACTCGAACGATACATTAATTTGAAAAAAAATTATAGAATATATATAAATAAAAAGAAATTCTTTTCGAAGAAATTGTGGCTAATGGTGTGGTGTGTGCTAATTGCTAAAATATTTATTTACAAACAGAAACAATTATTTTTAAATATTATAACGCATTCTTGCTAGCTTCTCGATATGGAGGTCACACATACGTATTTATTGACTGTGGAAAATACTGAACACCACTGTTACTAGGAGAAGGTAACCTGAAAAAGGCCCAGTCAGGAGAGAGAGAGAGAGAGAGGGAGAGGGAGGGAGGGAGAGAGGGAGAGGGAGAGAGAGGGAGGGAGGGAGAGAGAGGGAGGGAGAGGGAGAGAGAGGGAGGGAGAGAGAGAGTTTCAAATTAGACCGGCAGTATGCCTGGTGACCTTTTGGTTTAAATCACTTATTTCAGAACCGCTATAAAATAACATAATACCCTAGCTAATAAGTCACGAAACCTTTTTAAAATAACTTGATATTGTCGATTTTCATAATTCAAAAATGTTCCTGTCAAATAGACCCAGACTGAACTGTACAGTTAAAAAATTACTTGTAAATTAAAATTATTTTTCTACAATGATTTTCAAAAAATTATTAGTGCCTCATTATGTAAAAATTAAGTTGTATATGAGAATGGATCCTCTAAATGAATTTCTACTATTTAAAAATATTTTTATGCACGAATGAATTGTAGATAAGTATCCATTAATTGAATGTTTTGTGGTATCGGTATTTATATACATTTGTTTATCTAAGATGTTTAGACAGTTATTTTTATTAATCTTTGAGTTAAATTTATATTTCCAAGGATTTTGAATATGATATAGTGCAAGTTGTCCTGAAATGTTTACAAAAATGAATTGCCTAAAAGATACGCAACGTTTTTTAAACTTATATTTTCTAATAGAATACATAATTTGCTTTTGTTGCACTTGAATTTTAATAAATCTCTAAATTAACATAATCTTGTTTTTAATGATGTGTTTAGTATGTGTTGTGAATAATTCACACATTATAAACATGATGAATATTTTTTTACCCTTTTTACCAGTATCAAGAAGATTTGATTATGTATATCCTGAACAAGTTCAGTGTCCACGTTTGCCAAAAAGCATTAAAAGAAGAAAATATCGAGAAATCTGCTCCATGCTCTAGGTATTTAACAGACTTTTTTTTCACCTTTTTTAAATGAATGTCCTATTAATACACATTTTAGCTTAATGATGTAACCAGACTTATATGCCATTCCTAAAGTTTTCTTTATTCACAAGGCTCTAATTCTTCGTTTGGATTATCGTGCTACATCCTTTCATACCAGTTTATGTATTTTAAGTTTATGTTGTAATTCATTTCCTTATATATATATTAAAAGGTTCATCAAAAGTTATTCGAAAATGTATATTATTTGGCAGTTATGTTTCTTATGTAAATATTTGCGATTCTGCAAACTTATTTGATATTTTTTGTTAAAATAATGTTTGTTTTGTTAAAGTATTTGATTAAAAATGATTGGTTTGAATTCCTTGTTTTATGTGAGACTATAGAAAGTGGGGGGGATGATTAATAATGCATTGCTTTAACACAATTCTACTTGATATTATTAGCATTTTTGCATATTGACATAATTTTTTTCAGAATGATGATGCCATTGTTTAATTTTCTAGTGGCGTCGATTCTTCCATTGATAGTTGTACCAGCAGCAACTGTGCACTGTCTGAAGATGACTTATTTTGGTGGTATCTGCAATTTGAGGAAGACAATGATCCTATATCCAAAATATCAGAGCATGTTCCTACATCTAAACGAGATGCAAGTATTTTTCACACAATTTTCATGTGACTAATACGTTCTATCAAATCAGCTATTTAACTTCTTGAAGTTCTTAATTATGTGATTTTACTGTTTATGAAATGGCACTGCATGCAAAATATCTAGTGCCATCCATCAGTTTGTTAGTACTTGGTTTTTGTACGTATTTACTAATGTTGTACCACTTACAAAGGACGATAGAATAATAAATTATTTTAACTTTTACATTAGGCAAGAAAATTGAAATTATTTAATTTGTATATAAATTAAAAATTTTGCTGACAATAATGCTACATATGGTCGCATATTATTTTACTAATGTCTGTTCTGATACTGCTTTTTTGTTATTGATTCTATGATTTCCGTCGTTTGATTTTTCATGTTTGGAATACTGAAAAATTTGTATTTCTTTTCTTTTACAAAACTAAGTTTTTAGCCCGTTTGTCACAAAAGTAAAAATAATTACTAAATTTAATTTTGTTTTTTATGTACAAAAAGTGAATTCAGGTATTTATGAAATTTCATTGAAATATGTACGATTTAGTAACCTTTCGGCTGCTTTTTGTTATTGATTAATGACAAGCTAATTTTTATCTTTAGAAGTATTGTATAATGTATTTTCATTGAGTATGTTTTTTCTCTTGTTTTTTAAACATACAGTATGAGATAGACAACAATAAAAAAAGAATTTTTAAATTACAGTTAAGTCTTAAAAAATTGTCTTATTTAAGATTAAATTGGTTTTTTTTTTCAACTGAGCAATTATGAATGCTTATATGAAAAGATTAATTTGGGGCTGTTGTGAAAATTATAATAAAGTGGTAATAATTCTATTTTATATAATTAAATTTATGGAATTAATAAATTCTTGAACTTTTTTCAGAATTAATGATCTTTCCTTCTGATATTTTAGATATTAGCTAAATTGCAGTTAAAAGGGCATATATCAGATGATAAATACAAGAAGTTGGAAGAAATAATGGTGAGTGTTGTTTAAAATTTAAAGATTGTCGTAGAGTTCTTCATTTGATGGTTCATTTTTGTATTATTTTAAATCTCAGTAGATGTATAGAATTTATTTTAGTTTTTAGTTATTTATATGTGAATTGTCTCCATCTGATAATTTCGATTCAATTTAATAATTATACTATTCAACCCCCTAGATCATGAGACTTTGAAGTCTACCAGAGCTATGTTACTGCCTATATAAATTTCAGCAATTCGCAATGTATTAACCAAAACTTCTTTCGCTTGCGTATGTTGTCACTAGCAAAATGCATGCAATTTCTTCCAATCTATTAATTTCGTGAAATGAGTTAGGAACTCAAGAAATGCACTGTTGTAATTGTTATAATATTTTCGGTTTAAATGCAGTTTTCCGAAACACGACGCATATTCTCCAATTCGACTTTCAAATCGTATGATTTGCTGCAGTACAGTGGAACAAAAGCAATATCTTCTATCTTCAGAAATGTTGATGCCGGTAGTTCTAAGGTTTCTATGTCTAATAGCATTCAGAATTTGACTATCCATGTCACAGTAAATCTCATAATATCTCTGGTGAAAAAAAAAGGTTGCAAATAGGGGAAAAATCGCCAAAAATTTCTTCTCGAGAAGAATTTCCCTCACAAAATATTTTTCTCCCGACGGAAGGCGCCCTAGCACCCCACCATTTTTAAATTTTGTAGGAAACTGTTATCACTTACATTGTTTTGTTTAGTATATAATTTTTAATGTAAATATCTCACGTTGTGTAGTAAAAACAAATAAGATAATTAAAAACGAATAAAATTCAAATAAGTATTTCTAATAAGTATATTTTTTAAAATCTCAAATCACTCTGGATATTAGATTGAATGTTTTGTTACAATTCAGAACAGAAATAGATATTTGCAGTATATCTACGCGATTTTTTGTGTTTCATAACGTTAGAGATTTTAAATCATAATTAAGATATTCTGATTAAATTAAAAATATTTTATTACTTAATTTAATTATTAAAATTCTTACTGTACTTATGATTTTAAAGTGCAAATTTGCATATTTTTGCTCGCATAACCTACTACTATATTCTTCATCCTCATAATTGTATTTAGCTGTCGAATAAATATTTTAAAATTTCGTTTGTATGGTTTGTCTTTCATTCTGCTACTATAAAATTTTGTATACATTTTTAGTTTAATAATCTTCATATATTTTTTAATGTAAAATTACGGACTTTTATTATCGCATATAAATTTATACATTGCTATAATTTTTGGTAAATAAAACAAATATTACTTTGAACATGAAAAGAAGTAAAAATTTACCACAGATAATTCTAGTTCATCTAATGAAAACAACTATCTTATATTTTTCGTAGCATTCATATAGCAGCATATTCTTCAAATAAAGAAAGATGTTAAGGACTTTTATAAGTTTTGACAAAGCTTATTAACCTTTAATTGATGTTCATTAAAATTGACTGTTTTTCTATTCCTGTTTCCTATGATGAAATATTATGCACATAATAAACAATGTTATAGGAATGAAATTAGGATGGTATAAAAGTAGCAAGTATAGTGTACTTACAACTCATGCAACTTCCAGGTGCATGCTATGCTGCCCAGCGTTAGAGAGGAATGTTATTTTTATCTATAAAAAGATGCTGTTTGAAAAAATTCATCCTGTGGATATACGGTGATAAGTTCAACAGGTTCAATAATAGAAAAGATGCATTATTCAACAAGAAAACACGAAACACAAATAACAAAACACAGAAGTCTCCTCAAAGATATCATTTGAAAAAGTCATCAACACTTACCCAAACAACAAATCGGTATTTATATAATAGGACGGCATAATAATGCTCGGAGTAAAACAATCGAAGAACTTGCTCCATCATTAATACTTCAAAGAAAAAATTCTTCGACTGACTGTTTTTAGCTTTCACGATCTTATAATCTCCAGAACAGGGTACCAAATTCTCTTTAAGGATCCCGAAATCGTTAAAATTGCAACCATTTAGTATTCATTAAAATGTTTGTGAAACTCACTTCCGTACTATGGAGCTAACTGCGCCTGGTAACAGTGTTACAGACCCGTAACAATGATAATTCTTTCTTCATTTCAGTATGCAAATATCTTATTTAAAAAAAGTGTGTGTCTTTCGAGCACAGGTACATGACTGTTTTGTAAACTATATATGTTGCTTGCAATCTACATAAGAAAAAATACTCCTTTTTATGCCTAGACTTATTAATACTTATAAACGAAGTGGCGATCTTTCACTATTATACGACTTTTAACTTTTTTTAATGTTACATCTCTAGTTTGGATTTCTTACTAATGCCGTTTCCCAGTTTTAAATGAATGTGTCGTTCATTAGGAGGCGGTGAAAGATAACAATTCAGAAGTGTCGAATGAAAATTCTTCTAACTCCGATGATGATATTACACGCCTTCTCAGAACTCTTGTTCAGGCCGGAGAAAGGCAGCACATTATATGGTTGCAAGAAACGCTCCTTGAAGTCTGTTATATCAAATTAGGTAAATATAACTGTCTTTTTCCTTATTTTAATTTTTTTTTCACTTGGAAGTTTTAAATTTTTTCTGCTATTCATGTATCTTAATTTTTGTATGTTCATCTGATAACGATTAAATATTGTTATATTGCTTGCTTTATTGATATGAAATGGTTTAGTTACTTAGTTTATTTGATTTCATTTTGCCATTTGACTTCTTCCTATGTAATTTTGCCATAAAAATTCTCATTTTACGCTTTTTACTGAATAAATATATTTTGAAGTATCAATATTTTTTTAATATCATAAGAATTTTCAGATTGTTTTTTACAATTCATTGCAATTTTATTTAGTATTCGTGTAATATGCACTTAGAAGAAATGCTAAAATTTAAGTTGCGTATGCTTAACATCATCATTCTAGTAAAACTTAGTTTTTAAAAGGCGAAAAATAACATTTCATGCATGTATTATCAGTTAAAAATGCAACGAATTTCATGATAATTTTGATTTGCTTCAGAAAACAATTTCAATAGTATCCTAGTTTAACTGAATTAAAAAAAAAATAATTGTAGTATCTTTTCCGTTTTTTTTGTAAAGGTTCTTTATTTTGCAGGGTTGAATACTTACCTACCAGAATCTATTCCCTTTTATTGCATGAGTAAGTATTTTATTTTTTAATTCATGAATTTAAGATACATTTTTAAAATTTGTTATTACTTAAATCTTCTACTAAACGTTCTCTTGCAAGAATTGTTTTACACAGCACGCATAAAACATTTTTGTGTCATTCCAGCCTTAGACAAAATCGCATGATGTCAATTTTGATACACGTAGCTGCTGAAAGGCATTATTTAGCAAATATCAATTTTCTAAAGAATTTCATGTTCATTTATTAACTTAAATTGGGATTTTAACAACATTTGCAGGTAACGAAGTGTACCGTTAGTGCAATGAAAGGGTTAAGATTCCATTTAATATAGCAGCTGATAATCTTTAATGGATAATATTGCTGTTATTATAACAAATCAAGATTTCTACTTTTCTAGCAAAACGACTTTCCAAATAAAAATAAAGATTCTACTGCAATCCTTCTATAATATCAACATATTCATTTGATTTTCTTCTAAAATAGTTCTCTTCGGGCGTATTAGAACAAGAGTGTACATCTTTTTTTCTGGTAACTATATAAAGTAAAAATGATTATTGATTTTTTTTTCTGTTTTAGAAATGAATGTTTCTGTACCTTTGGTACCTTATACTGAGGAGCAACGAGCAATATTTCGAGACACAACATTTCTTCAGCTACTTCAAAACTTAGGTTTATATCTTGACTCAGGTGTTTGCCAAATGTATCCCAGAATACCTATCTCTTGGACTGCAGATATGCTGTTTAATATTGCTACTCGGCTAGGTCCTGTGAGGAAAGGTAAATTTAATTTGTGTATTTAATTTGTGGAATAAAATATTCCTGTGTTCTATTAATTTTTAAAAAAATTGTTATTATTTTGTGAAAATTTTGGTAATTAGATTTCATTTTTTAAAATTTTATAAAGCCAGTTTCCCTTACCAACTAAAATCAACTTAAATGTGTATATCCCTTTAGATATGTCCACTTTTAGTAAAGTGAATCTTGTTTCTGTATAGTGTCATTTTCACATTTGCTTTCATATCATTTTTGGAAACTCTTAAAGACGATCACATTTGTTCTTCTTTTATGCGATTATTTAATCTCTGGAAATAAATTCACATGCATTTCGAATCGTATTAAAAGAACATGTAAATAAAAAACACTGTAATTCTGAAAATATTTTCGTATTTCCATCATGATTTTAAGGATTTAATGCTTGTATTATGCATTATTTCATCTTATTTTGGGGCATATTATTTGATGAAATAAAATAACTACACAAAAAAATTAAAAAAATCTTTAACGTCCGGCATTGTTTATTTTTCTGCACATTAAATGTTCAAGACAGGAGAAGGCCTAAAAAAATTGGTGAACAATTCCATTATAAACTATACTGAAGTTATATAATTTTCTTTATGGATATATTAAACAAATAATATTTATAAAAATGTCTATGAAAAGCATACATTAGTTTACCTTTAACCACTTTCTTGTCGAAATAGATATAAATCTAAGGTTTTGATACATTTAAATTTCATTTATTTTTAAAATTCATCATTCAAAACCCTTTTATTTTTAATTAGTTAATTTTTTTTTCTGAATACTATAGAATGAAGTTGTAATGAAGAAAGTGAAGGACAAATTTATAAATTTTATAGAAAATATAAAATTAAATTTCTTCAAAAATTTAACAGCTAAATTTCCACAAAAATCCGTTGAATGACTAATAGAATTAAATCATGCTATTAACAGTCTTTACTACTAGTAGATGCATAATTTAGCTGTCATAATTGATTATTAAGAAGGTTCTAGTTACGAATGAAAATGATTATTATTTTTAATTCTCTCTATAATATCATTAATTAATTTTGAAAAAAATATTAGAAATTTTTGAATTTTCTTAATTATTTGCAATTAAATTTTTTTAAAAATATTTTTACTTTATGAGAAATAATTTTAAAATTTTAATTTTAAATAATTTGAAGTAGATTTTTTAAAAACTTTAACTAATTTATAATAATTTCACTATGAGGTATTCCTTTATTATGACCCTTTTTTATTTCTCATTAGTTATTTCACACATAATAATATGTACTGTTTTCACTTTTATATTTTGATGAAAGGAAATTTTAAAATGGGTTTGAATATTTTTTAGTTATTTAACTATATATTTTATTAATGGGTTTGAATATCATTTTTTTAAATATTTTTTATTTAAAGAAATCACTTACTCGTGTTCAAAAACATAAATTTTAATTTAAAACAAGGCTTAAAGCTCCCCTACTCGCACTTTCTAACCTTAAAGAGAAATTATTTTTAAAATATATAAGAATCAGATAGAATCCAGATGTTGGGATGGTGATGTCCAGTGATTCTATTACCCCGGAGTACAAAATATAAGCCTTTTTTGGTTTATGAAGACAAATACTCGATTTTAATAGAATTTTACATACTGAATTTAAATAAATGATTTAGAATCAATGAAATATATGTATTTAATTTTTGGAATGAAAAATAGCTGTCAAATCTAAGATTTCATGATTCGCTCCACAACATTAAAATCCTTTCTTTATCCATCGAATGATTAACATAATATAAGAGGAGGCCAAGCTTTTATCTCCATATCCCTCTTTTCAGCTAAATTACTGTTAATAACATTTTTTCTATCCCGAGGTATCATAAATTGTTCTTTTTTAAATTTAACTCTTCTACATTTATAATAGTTATCTAGAGAATTTTTACTTGACATATTTGATCTTCATCCAACACAAATAACTTCTGCTCTATATATAAAACAGTAGATAAGATATTATAATACCATACTGAGAAAATGCCTGAAGAGGTTGCTTTTTTATAATAAAATTGCACTATGTGGACTCAATAGACATATATCTGTAACCATATCACGATATGATAGGGAAGGAATCAATCGTTTCTGTCACTGTTTATTTTTAGAAATATATTAATTAATCCTTTTATAATTGTAAATTATATATGCCTAGTTTTAAATATCGTTTTAAATATAAAAATTGTCAATGAAAATAAGACCTAATTCCGATAAGGCTGTTCAAAAGTAGTCAATGTACAAACTCTGCGATGATTAAAAAATTTTATTGCATATTGGAATGCAGCGTAAAATGTTACAATACATACAATGAACTTTTCCTGAATCAAAACTTTGTTACCCAGTGTTTTCTATTTTTAAGATTCTTGCGAAGAATTAAACAGACCTTAAATTGAACATTCTGACTAAAAATACTTTTAAATTGTACTTAATTCCTTCTTTATTTGGAAAATACAAATTCGACTGGTCTTTATTGATGAAAAGAAAAAGCCTATTATGCAAAGTCATTGCTAATTTATTAATGCTAATTAAAAGGATGAAAAATTGATATTTAATGCTGCTTATTATAAATGAGGAAATTATAAATATGAAACAATTTTTTGTTTTAAAATTTATATAAATTATTCATTTTGATGGAGTAGTTTTATATTGCTTTTCAAATGTTTTCATCCGCAGTAAGTTATAATTTTCTACTTGTATATGAAAGAATTTTTTATGCAATGACATTGATAATTTGTGAAAATAATTTTAATTTTCAATTAATAAAATCTGTTTATTTGGTTTTAGATAAATTAAAATTCTTCTATGATGATCTGATGTTGTCAAATTCATGTCGTGATGCTGTACCAGTCAAGAATATTAATGGTCCTCCTCTCCCACCTTTATCTTCATGTCTCCCTTCCAGGTAGAGTGTGGAATTGTTTTATTACTATTAATGATTATAATCTTCTTTCCGATAAATGCGATTTCTATGCCGCGCTGCCCAACATTATTTTGTTTTATTTTAATTTTTTGCTTATTTTAAATCAGACTTACTAGAAGGGATTTGCTTAGGCGAAAAGCGGAATCCGATGAATTTAACAAAATTAAATTTTGTTTGTAATGATGTTCAGACGAATGAGCTGTTTTTTTAAAAAATATATAAATGGTTGTGTACGTATTTTATTTGTTAGGGAGAACAAAATGTTTAAGTAACTACATATGCCCATTTCTGTTTTTTTTAAATGTTCATTCGATTCCTAGTAAATGAAATATTTCGTCTTAATGAAACTGAATAGAAAACGATTTCATATTATTGAAAACTATTGATATGTAGAGTAGATCCAAAAGGTAATTTAGGTACTATGCTTACTTCTGTTTTTTCCCTTATTTTTAAATAGAATATTTATACTGTTCACAAAAAAAATCATCCTGTGCAGTTTTTGTATTAATTTTTTTTCTCCAATAGAACTTTAGGAGAAATTATCTTTATCAAATGCAAAAACTTTAAGGTATTTAGATCTATCTGCTAGAAAAACTACTGCGACATTCTTCATCATCAAGCGGTATCAATTTTTGAAATAAAAAATAGTTTATATCGAAACTGTTCGTCGAGGGAAAATAGCACTGCATTGCAGATAATTCATAATTATTATAAAACTTAACCATCTTAAAAGAGAGATTTCCTATTCAAAAGAATTATACCAAGGTGTCAAATTTGATATGCATTGAGCTCAATCTTTCAAGCAAGTCAGACAGGGCATGTTCAGCTGCATTTACAATGGTATGATTTCTGATACGATAAGAAAAGCATAGTAGAGTGATTATGCCTTTTGCATTAGATTTCATTTTCATATATTACTTCAATGAAATTGTTGCATAACTGTTTTTTTTTGTTGCTTTTTATTAATTTCGTATTAATCAATTATTTCTAGTTATAACACATTTATTTTTATGAGACAGAGAAAGTCTTGTTTTCACATAAGTATTATGAAGACGAGAGTTTCTCTGTTAAAGTAGTGGAGCTACGAAATTACAGGAGATGTATCTATCTTGAACCCAGTAATACTACGCATTAAGGTGGAACGAAAATGGCCTTTTTTTATTTATTTATTTAGATTTTAGTTTTGTAATAGTGAGAAAAAGCTGCCTTTTAAGTTCAAAAACATTTTTTAAAAATTTAGTTGAAACATTACACTATCTTGAGGTGTCGCAAAGGGCTTGAAATTTGTAAAAAAAAAAAAAATGAAAAAAAGGGAAATTTTTAAAATGGGCCTTTAAACATTTTGCTTAGATTTTATTTTGGTAATAGTGTGGAAAAGTTAGCTTTTAGGTTAAAAAAA
>JAPMOR010094110.1:121340-171756 GCA_026543865.1 Argiope aurantia | reverse complement strand
ATATATATATATATATATATATAAACATTGCATCTAATATATAAAGATTAATTTTTGTTTGTTTGTACCTTATGCGCTACCGTACCGTTTAACCAATAGCGATGAAACTTGGTCAACTTATTGCTTGCACTTGCGCGAAAGTTTTATTTTAAATTGACAAAAGACAAACAGTAAACGAGAAATGTCATTCGGGGTCAATCGCACATATATCAAACAAAATAAAATCATTACGATTGATGCCATTCAATGTGTTTTTTACTCTTCTCATAATTGAATAGTCATCTACGCATAATGCCGTCATTCATCGTGCACAATATTTTGTCTGCGGTAAACCGCACGTATTATCCAGAGTTATTGCATGTTCACACATATCTCACACATATAACATAGAATTTTAACTATCGATGCCGATCAATTTAAGTTACATATAATGGAATTTTTTGAGATAAAACAGTAATTTTTCTATTTTTTTAGTGAATCGACAAGCAATATTTCGGTTGTACCAGCGGTTATCGTGATTTTGCTTCGACAAAAAAATATGTCCTCAAATGTTCGTCACTTAATAAATCTACTAACTCAGCATGCAGAAATAAACCAATTCGAGCTTATCAAACAAGCGAGGAACCACAAGCCTGCAATAAAGCGTGTATGAATTGCAAATTCATGTACTTCAGAATCTCAAGATCAACATTCATCAAGAAACGAAAGACAACGTTTATTTGCTACCTGATCACGCGCATGAGAATCAAAAGATTAATGTGCGGCAAGAATCGAGGCAACTATTCTTAACGAAAAGTCGATTGAAAAAGATGTGCTCATTCCATGCATTCCCATTATTCCTACCAACATGCCTTTTGATTTCAAACGACTGCAGTTCCTCATTCCATTTGCATTCTCAATGACCATCAACAAAGTCAATCACTTCAAAAAATGCGGATTGAACCTAGAAAATCTATGTTTTGCAATTATTGTTTATGGCCAATTTTATGCTGGATGCTTATGAGTCAGTCGGACAACCAAGAAATTTATTGTTTTTGCTGAAGACGATAAGCAACAAATATTGTCTACCCTAAAGCACTTGAATAATAAAATTAAAAAATGGAATAAATATTATTTGTACTTCTCTTTTGTATATGATTAAATTTAATGAATGTATTCATTACCGATAATAAAATAAATATAATTTTTTCTATCATTCCTAATTAAACAAGATAGCTATTTTAAATTTCAAACGATATTTCCAAAATTATTTCTTCTGCGGCAGCAACGCGACGGGTATCAGTAGTATATATATTCTAAATTGTTAAAAGAACATCATATTTGTATTACATTTAATTCTATGATTAAAATTACACCGTTTTTCTTCATCTTTTGGTTGTAAAATGGATTTTCGGAAAAGAAGAATTCCTTAATCTTTTGAGAAGAAAAAGCAGGAATCCTGATTCAACCAGTTAATTGATTTGTTTCCGAAATGAGATTTCGTACAAGCACAGAACACCACTCTACATTTCGGTTCCAAGAACAAAAGAGTTTGCCCAAGGGTCTGCCTCCTTTCTGGAAACTGTGAATCCAACGACTGCTTTAATCTAGTTTACTCCCGTAACTACGTAACAAACTTAAGAAAAAAAATGAAGAAATGCTATTATTCTATTTACTCTTAGGAAGCATTATGTTTCGTTGTTTTATTAATTAAATAAATCAGCTTTAAGAGGTACTTGATAAATTGATCCGAATCAACTATTCATTAATGCAACATAATAGCTTTGGTTTTCTTGGGATCATATATTCATTATTACAGGACAAGGATTTTTTTGTTAGATTAAAATCATTATTAGTGCCATCTACTGACCATTTACTGTAATTCATTTATTCAACAAAATAGTATTAGTTTTGGGAGTTTCTGTAGCAAAGTGTACAAAAGGGATCTTAATTTCTTTAAAGATATGTCTTAAACAGAGCAGAATAACAATTATTTGTTAGCTTGCTATATTACATAAATACGGAATTTAATGGATTTAGAATTTTTTTGATGATATTGTTCGATGATTGAAAAAGATTGTTAATCAAATCTTCATTTTAATGAATCTATAGATTGTAAAATGATATTTCTGCATTTTAAAAGTAAATTTGGATTTGAATTACAAATTTGTGTAAACAAATTACACACGTTTTTTTTCTGGGTGAAAACTCGTTGAAAAAGGTTTAAATTAACATTTTCTGTGGTTGCATTAACCATATAGTGTCATGGGAAAAAAATTAAATTAACAAGTTTGTTTTGATTGTAGTTTCAATTATGTTGGTATTTTTTTTTAATTTTTAGCAATTTGTGGATTTGAAAATAAAGTAGGTATAATTTACTATGCCAAAAACAATTACTGTGGCATACGATACATAAATTTGAGAAAGTAGAAAAAATTGCAATCAACTTTTGAAATATTACGTACAATGCTTTAATAATTAGATCAATCCATTTTAAGCAGTTCTTTTCTTGATAAGTTGTCAGTGTAATTTATTAGGTTTTGAAATACAATAATTCTATGCTTGATCTCAAATTAAGAAATATAATCAGATATCAAACAATGAATCATTCACAAATTACACTTGTAAAATTCTTTAAGAAATGGAAAGGTTTGTTTAAAAGAAAACGCGCAATCAAATAAGCTCATTTCAAAATGTTTATAAAAAAAAACTTGTCTATAAATTTATCCTATAATAGTTTTTCACATTTATAATTTCGCAAATGCTTCATTATATTTTTATTTCTTTAAGAAAAGACAAGCTAAACACAATTATTCGTCATACCCGATCATTTTTCAAATCGATCAATAAAACGGTGGAAGTCAGAAAATTCCGTAAAATATTACATTCCAAAATCACATTCCATGTATTTTTTTCCCCAATTTTTTGTTTCACCTTATCTTAGATAATTTTTATAAAATTATTTTTTTTTTGTTTAAAAAACACTTAAACATTTGTTTTGTTAATTTTTATCATTTTATTTAGTTATACCGTCGCACTTGCATTTCGAAGACAGCTTGAGGGTTACTTGTTGACTGATATCCTACTTTCTTTTTAGCATCCTAATTTTTTAACTATTGATACTAGCCAGTATCTTCATCCCAAATTAGCAAGAGGACGTTTGGTACCAGATCATGTTGCCATATAAACAAGTAATTGCAATATGAATCCAAATCAAAAACATAAATATGTATAAAAACAAATTATTTCGACCATCTCGGAAGGAAATGATTAGTGAATGAAGTTATGGGTTCTATCTTTTGATTAAGTTCATAAATAATCAAAAAATGTTAAGCCGAGTTGAGTATTAACTACTAATTCAGTGTGTAGCGGTTACAATTACTGCCTTCTCCTTTCTTCAAAGGTGGCGCTACTAGAGCCACCTATCAAGAGCCATGTTTTCCCATGATTCCTCATTCTGGTTTCTTGTGTTGTCCTTGCTTGACGTGTATTTTTTTGTTCTATGCCTTGTTCTTCAATATGCTTGTGTTAAATGTTTGTGCCGTGGAACTTAACCCACTAATAAAAAGTAGTTCCTGAAACTGAACTCATTCTTTCATCCATGGCATAACACATAATAAAGAGTTTCGTCCTTCTACAAGTGTTACTTAAGTATGATTTGGAGAAATTAATTCTTACTAAGCGATGTTAGGAATGTTTGCGATAGCTGCTGAAATTTTTCTGCCTGTGATCTAAAAAAAAGTGGGCTTATTCTCTCTCCAGATCCAACAAGAAAGCTATCTGTTCCCATATATTGTCATTAAATTTAACTTATATCTCAATATTATTTAAGTACTCAGTGCATGGTGATATGACCAATAGGAATTGCTACATTTGCCACAGATTATCTTCTTTGTTAGGATCCATTGACAAGTATGCTTGCCCCAGGTATCTAGACCATGCGGGATTAGAAAAATCATTCATTTTATAAATTGTATCACGTATTTTTAAGAGGCACTTTTCTAAGTAAGTTGGAAAGAATTAAAAAGATCTGTATGAAGAGCAATATATCCATTTTTCCTGATTTGGTTTAGTTGTATTAACGTCCCGTTTGAAGCAACACTTGGGCTATTTTGGGACGGACCTCGTAATTTTGAACCGCGGTCAGATGACGAGGACGACACCTGTGCTGGCACCCCCTTCTCCACACCACACCAGCGGGAGGACGTTTGGTCAGGACGGATTTAACGTGCAACTGACCCCTTACACGACGGTTCTTCGGTGGAAGCGGGTCTCGAACCTGAAACCCACCGGCTCCGAAGCCGAGACCTTACCACCAGGCCACCGCGGCCTCCCATTTTTCCTGAAGGAGTGAGTCTAGATTAAACTAGTACTAGTTGAATTTCATTAGCCCATTGTTCTTGAACTATATTAATAATATTAATCTTAAATGCCCACCCATTTTGATGAACTATATCATCATACACAAACGCAACAAGATAAAAACATTATTTTAAATTATAATTTTATAATAAACGGGAAGAATTCTAATTAGGAATACTTGTAAAACTAAAAATGTATTGGAAAAATCGTTCCAGTTATTAGAAGAGGTTGTAAAATTATTTAGTGTTAAATTTCTCAAAAATAGAGGATGGAAGATGGTAGGCAACCGTTGATAATGAATTTAGGGGGCATCAAATTTTATATAAAATTTTAAAATTGTGGCAAGATTAATAAAGTGATTAGAATTAAGAAATGTTTCGAATCTTCAAAGCCGTAAATATAGTGAAGTAGTGGTTTTTATTATTATTATTATTATCATTATTTTTCTCAAACTTTGAAAGTAGTGGATAGTGACCAATAATCCAATATTTAATATGAGCAATTGATAATTTCGAAATTCATTACTTTTTGCTTCATATCATGACTTCCAAACAATAATATTTGGAAGTCAAGAAGTTTCATGAGAAACGTAAAGCAATGAAATCAGACCAATGACTAGCTCTGGACAACGGGTTCTTTGTTTCTTGTTATTTTAAATACATATCTGAAGCAGGCTACTTTTAATAATAGAATTGCTTATAAACCTTTCCGTTTGCGGGGTCTTGAAATTCGAAGAGGAGTGCCAGCTCAAGTGTCATACTCATCATCTATATTGGATGATGTCTAATTTTTTATCATGCCATTTACAGAAAAGAATGTTTCTTCTGTGTCCGACCATTTGTCCATTCTTCCCTCCTTTTGTAGAATCTTTTATCCATTTATTTGTCATAACTCTCCAGAAAATATTAATAGAGTGTTTTTTTTTCAACTGACGACTTTTTTACTATATCTCATGCAAATTGTTATTCGTGCTAGACTAAAAAATATATCAGACTGATTGAAAAAATTCAAAAGTGATAACTCTTAATCTGGGGGCCAGCAGAGATGTCAGCATAAGGCGGTTACAGAATTACGAGGTCTGTCCCAAAACAATTCTCAAGTTGCTTCAAAATGGATCTAAATATCATTAAATTAATTAATCTTCTGCTCATAATAAAAAACTCATATTCATTTTGAAAAAATGCAGCTAAATCATCAACATAAATAAATCATTAGAAAGATACTATATGTACTATACTACGACTGTACTATATGATGTTTTGAATTCGATAATTTTATCAGTATAATTTTCTGTCACACAGTTTTATTTCATTTCTTTTGGTAGAATTTTATAATAAATTTTTCATTCCCTTTCCGATTAGTTACATATTTTAAATTTTATAAACGTGTTTACACGTATATACATCATTTTAGCAATTTCAGGATATTTAAGCTACTGAATTAATTAAATTTGATTCCATAAGTATAATGGTCCGATCTGGCCAAGAATTTCATAAATGAATTATTTCAAGAATATATAATATTTATAACGATGAAAATAAAATAGACTAAACAGCTGGAGTGGCTCGCGAAACTATCTCGCACGTTTTCTCATACATGTACTTTTCATTATCAACCAAAATCTATTCACGAAACAATAGTAACGAAAGAACGAATTTGAATGCTGTATTTGGCAGGTAAGAATGCGGTTAATACAAAAAATAAAAAAATAAATAAAAATTGTATTTTTGAAACATTTTTTGACCTATTAATAGTAACATTGTGAAGGAACTACATTTGTAGTGAAAAATTCATCTAAAATTCATATAACATTTGAAGACATTACAGTTTTGAGTTATCGCGTTTACGTGCTTATGAAAGTTTAGGCAAATAGACGATAAACCTCTTGATGGATATGATGCCACATTTGATAATATTTATACTTTAGATGTTAAATTTGTGTTCCATTAGATGTTGTGGTGTTATATATTTAACTCTTTTCATTTTGTAAGTATATGTTAACTTATTGTAAGTATAGGTTATAATATTGTTACGAAATTTCACGATTACACTGCTAAGTTCATAAATTCACTGGGTTCGCCTGTACTGGGTGTATAGCGTGAAAACAATCAGCAAGTCTCAGTAGAAAACAACGCCAACGTTTATTACATATGAAGAGACGAATACACAGAGACGACAAATATACACAGCCGAGACGAACACAGGATAGCACACAGCAATACACTACAGCAAACAGAAGCCCACAAGTAGTAATCGACCACAGTACACAAAACGGCCAAACAGAATTCAGCAGGATAGGAGATCTTCAGAGCTTCGCTTTACGTTCTCTTCAAACGGCTGAAATTCTCCACTGTCTTCTCGTTTTAGCTGTATCTAATTGCCGACTCACTACTATACGACTGGCTACGCTGCTTTTACGCACAACGCTGCTTTTACAATAAACGCCAGGACTCAGCACACAGCAGTCCAGCACTGGCTTGAGCTCCATACCACGCTGGACTATTCCACCGTTGCATCGTTATCCGCTCGACGACTCGTTACTTGTCTAAGATTCATTGCAACTTGAGACTGCCGACTTTTTGTAGTTCCCGGGTGGCGGGCTGTGAAGATTCGGGACCAATCATGCGTACCTTAGTTCCTATTGGATGGATAGCTAAAATTCTCGAAGTTTCCAGTTATATCAATTTTGTCGCCAAATTCGTCGCCAAATAGTAGCAAAGTTTGTCGCCAGGTCTTGAGATCACTGGCGGGCACCTGATCAACACCCACAGAGCTAATCATAAAACGGCCTTTCCAGCGATTTAAATAACCTAGCTGGGAAGCAATTTTGCAGGCTTGTAACAATATTAAGATACTCAAACAAGCTGAATAGAGTTGGTTCAAAATTTGATAGAAATCTAGAAATTGGTGTAAAGACCATATACCGAATTTTATCCATCTAGTACAAATGTTTTTGAGGTAACATGTTCACAGACAAGCAGATAAATTCAAAAATGTATTTTCCGAACTGAAACGTAGAAATTCGTTAAAACGTCAATTTTGTATTCTTTGACGTTTATAAAACGATTATATTACTTCAATACTTAGTGTACAAGAAAGCAAAAGTAGGAAAAATAAGAATCACTTTTTATTAAAAAGCTAAAAAGTGTGCTTGAAAACTGGATTTATCTTAAAAGAACGATTTCTGAACATTTTAATTTAACGAACCACAATTCAACAGCATCTGTAAATTCATCAATTAAAAACAATATATCAGTACTAAAAGTATACATGATAATTTTACAAAGCATAAATGAATGTACTGATGGATTACCTTCTTTCCTTAGAAGGAATAAATTCATTCACTTTCTTAATTTAGTTTGGCTTCAATAATTGCTTAACAAGCACCAGGAAAAATAATGGAAAGGCAAGAATTTATCCTTGGAGGAACGCTTTGCTACCTTTATTTGATTCATTAAATTAATCAACTTTTCTAACTTAAGAGGTTCTTTCCTTGAAAAACTCAGAAGACTTAATCCCTGTTTTAAGAGGTGAAATGATTTTATAGGTTGTGATATCCCACCTTCAAATTATTAGATTATGTTCAATATCATGCATTTAATAAATTACTCGTGTCATTTAATTTAGAACAAATTATCGTCGTTATTCTTAAGTCTATATTTTTATTTTTCTCGTGCACGAAATATACAAATCGAAAGCTTTGTAATCATTAAAAAATTGAATTCAAAATTTTTAGAATCAACCTGGTTTAGTCCTCCGTGTGTCTGAAAGACAAGTTTTTACTTTCTTCTATACGAAATACAGAATTAATTATTGTAATCAGCAAAAAACTCAATGTTCAGAGCCCTCTAAGTCAGAAAAACGTATTTATGGCATTATATCTGTCGGTAAACGCTATAAAATACTTTGAGTTAGATGACTGAAATTTGACAAACACAATTATGATCAAATTTGTAGATTTCTGAAAATGTTTGGAAGAATCCATTTACAGAAGGGCTGGATCGCTTGAGTGCAAGAGAAAACGAGAACTAAAAACGCAAAGATGCTAAATGGTGTACAGATTTAACATCTAAAATATAGATATCAAATTTTTATGCAAATCTGTCAAACGGTTTACTTTCTGTCGTTCAATTCCTTTGCATACATATAAACCTAATAACATATAAATGCAATGACTTAAAACAAGGAATTTTGGTATGTTATCTTGTGAATACATTTGTAGCGTCGTGTCAAAATTTGATGTAAACAATGGCACAAAAAAATGTGCAAAATATATATTTTCTCTATAAATTCAGCAAAAATGTTGGATTCCCGCCAAGTATTCGCATTTCTTAATTATTATTCACCAATGCTGTGCAAGGTATTATTTATAGGATAACTCGTTTATTCTAGATACATTGTTTTTATCATCCTTCAGTCACAAGAGAAACTCAGAAGCAATATACAAAATCTCTTATACCATTCAATTTCCCAAGTTTCTATTTCATCTAGCTGCTTTAGGAGTTCAGTTGGATTGCCAGGAATGATAGTTTTGTGTAATTTAATTTAAATTACTTGTGCATAGCTTGATATTCAGGATTATCTGAACAAAATACTATTTAGAATCAAATTGTAATTGATATTTAAATCGCATTATTTCAACATCTTTACGTCTAATTTGCTTATTTTCTACACAAGCGTTCCTAATGGAATCAAGTTCTTTTTTGCCAATAATAATACAAATGTCAATGTAATCTTTTTCAAATTTCACACTGGCTTTAAGGGTCTTTAAATCAACCTTCTTATTCCTCGCGAAAAAGCTCATATGATAAATAGAATCTTTTTTTTTTAATTTTTAACAATATAAGAAAAATCAAGCAATTAAATATTTGATGGAAAAATGGAAAACGCAGAGAATTTCATTTTAGGAAATAAGAAAACATTTTTTTAAAAAAACTGTAAGATTTAAATAACGATTTGTAAGACATCTGAATTGATTCTTTTTCTATTATTCAATAAAAAGACTTTTAAATACAAAAATATATATATAAATGCAAGTCCATAGAATGATTTATTTTAATTTTAAAATGGTATAATAGAGGTCATATTTCCACCCTCAGTTATTTTCGTTTTAAATTTCTTACTTCTGATCAATCGGTATGCTCTGTACAATGCTAACAATAATGTCTGTAGCTTCTTTTATTGTGTCAAAATACCGTTCATCAAAATGGTTGATGAATTAATGCGATTATTATTATAAGCGAACAACCTGCAGGCAAAAGCAGCTATTTATAATAAAGTTGTAATTCTATTTTCGTAGTGTTCTTTTAAAAGTAAATATTACATTCGCATGGATTAAAACATTTTCAAAAGCAATACTTATTATTCGGTTATGTATTTGGCATTTTTCATTGAAAAATTAATCAAAATTATGCATTTTTTTACGTTTTACATTATTTGATTATTAATATCAATTACCAATTATTATTAAATAATTCAATTATTTTGAATTTTGTTTGTGTACAATAAAAATAAAAGATAAATTTCACATCTTAAGTTTAACACTATTTAAAACTTAAAAATACATTTTTGAGGAATCTATGAAGTTAGGATCATACGCATAAAATAATTAATTGAAAGTAAGTGCAACTATTATTTCCGCTTTCCTAGTTGGTTGTTAAAACAAAATAACATACCAGTTTTCCCAATTTTTTTATTAATTCCTTCATGTATTTATTGTATTTAATTAATAAAAATGTTACCCAATAAAAGTTATAATCTTAAGAGTGTTAACTGTGTTCCTGAAAATGGATTAACTATAATCAGTGTTGCTGAATATTGTTAAACTAGCTACGCTTTGAATATTAATATAATGATGCTGTTTCATATATCCTAAAATGTGTATTATTACCCTCTATTTTATTCTACTTCATCAATATTTTGCCAGTGAAAGTTTTCTTTTCTTTACTTGCAAACTGAATTTCCTTTTAAAAGATCGATTCTTGAACCCCTGAGGTGGCTTTACAGCAGCTATCAGCCGGATCCAAACTGTTAATAGATTTGCTTTCAACTGATAAATTACATAATCATGGAAAACACCTCCTCTTCTTATAACAAAGGACGAAAGTTTGCCCAAGGGGCTACTTTCTTTCTTAAAGAGAATGAACGTATACACTACCTTAATTTAGTTTACCCGCTTAATCACCTATCAAACTGATTAAAAGAAAGGAGGAAATGAAGGAAAATCTTGAGTTCATCCTTCAGGGAGTGTTGCGTCACATTGTTTTCTTAATTAAATCAATTGTCTTTAAGGGGTTCTTTTCTTGATGAGTTGAATAGAGTTAATTGTTCTTTTATGGATCTGAGTACCCTGCGATAAACACAATTTGAAAAGTAGTTGACGATTTGTTTTGAGTTGCTATAATAATATTGTTTTGATACAATGTGTTTAATCTTTACTGTAATTTATAAATTTCGGCAATTAAGATTTCTCCTTTTGACTGGATACCATGGTTTAATAAATTTAACAATTGCATATTGCGTAGCCAAATTTTTGAAGTATTTGCTTATTTTAAGGAGACAGTGGTTTCTATTAGGCACTTTGCGAATTATTCACTTAGAGTTATTAAATATTTTGTGTATATGTATTAAAATATAAATAAAGCAAATTTCTTTAAAATCTTTTGAAAACGAAATATATTATTTTTAAGAAATTGAAAATTTATTATTTTTAAAGATTTTAAAATATTCCAGGGTACTTAATTTTTTGCCTTATTACCCAATATAAATTTATTTGGAAAAAACTGTGCATGATTTTGTGGTTCCAATTAAGTTCTAATTTTGTTAAAATATTTTTATGCACAATTATTTCATTTTCATAAGAATTTTAAGTTTTTCTGAGCTAAAATTAACTTTTAACTATATAAAAAGCCTTGATATATAAAATGCATATTCTATTTTCTTTTAATGTTTAACCGAAATCTTTATTACCAATTCTTTTTAATTTCCTCAAAAATTAAGACACCTGGAACAGTTTAGAGATATTTAAATTTAATAACAATACTATTTTGAAAAAAAATAATTAAAATATGATTTTTCCTCTAGGCCCTTTAAATATTTATTTTATTGAACAATTCGTTTTATAACACTATTTTAGTTGAATATAAACACATATTTTTGTTTATACTTTTTGATCATTTGGAAATCCACTGTCCCTTCAAGAATAGTGTATTCAAATTTTTGAATAATTTTGTTTCCTATTTTGAAATAATACCTATTTAAAATTGCCTTATTTTGAAATCTTTGAGTCTTTATCTCAGGAGAGTCATTTATAAAAGCAAATCAACTTTTATATGTTGAAACTATCATATTTCTATAACTGATGCTTTTACATATCTGAAAGTTACTTGAATGATATAAATGGTTTTATTTCCCTTTCGTCATAATTCTTGACTTATGGTCTTCGCTAAATATGCTCGACTAAGTGAGATTTTATACTTAAACAAGTTTTACGGCCATTGAGGTAAATCATCAAGAAATGCGAAACGTTGCCTGCCATTCTGGTGAAATCTCAGCATTATATGTCTAGTATAAGGGAACTTGGTGGTCTTATTATCTTATATTTAATAGATCGTGGCTACAATAGCATTTTATATATAATAAATTTGGTGATCTTATCAAAATCTGAAAATCGAATAAAACATTATCTTTGCAATATTGGCATAATCTAAGATCGCCAAGTATATTCGGAATACCTTAAAAATTAACAAGTACCCGAGATTTATTTACAACTTATAATGGTCAAGTAAGGAGAGGATATAATGGGATTTTTAATTAAAGTGGCTTTATTTCATTATCTTGCGGCACATATAAACGTTATTTGCATGTGTAGAATATATGATAGTATTTTCTTTTTTTTTATAAAGAAATCAGAAGGAATGCGTCCAGCTTCTACAAGAGGAGCTATTAGCCTATTTCAGTTTTAAGAAACGGCTCTTGACAACAGACATCGTTAATAACATTTATTGGCATACATGCATAATCATATAATTCGTCATTCGAACACCATAACTTTGAATCGTATTCCTATCACAAATCAGATACGAAATCAGAATTTTTGCACCCTTTTCTTAACTTCACCTGAAGTGTTTCATTTCTGCTCAGTTTTCTCAATTAAAATAATGCTTTTAACTTGACATATGATCGATAAATCGCGTGCGTCTTTTCCCGAAAATCATCACCAGTAAAGGAAGGGGATCAAACTAATATTTTCTGAAATGTCGTTATAAGCCTGTGACAAATGGATATAACGACAAACAGAGGGACGGACAGACATAAAACAAATTATGTTTATAAATGACATGATCTAAAATCAAACAAAAATATAGTACTTTATGCATTTAAGACCAACGGAGGAAAAATGATTGAATCATAAAACACTATCAGTTGACTGTTTTTTAAAAATTCTAAATTCGATTATGAGTTACAGATAATTTATATTTCTTATGAAGAAGTTTTATAAATATCAATTTCTGTTTTATAGAGTTAATACATAATAATTAGCTGATGAAATTCTATTACTGGATCTGAAATTTTATTCAATTACTAATAAAAATAAAATTGCATTTTCATTCTAATAAAACAAATATTGAAAGTCGATACTATGTAGCTTTAACATAGTAATAACAGTGATTTTATATCCTACATAAAAGAAAGCGATAAAAGTGTGAAGTAAACTGATATAAATCAGAGATAGTGGTCCCCCAGAATCTTTCTCCTATACTCTTTAATAAATGAATTTCTATTATATTGTTACAAACCTGCAATTCGGCTTCCCAGCATAGTTTGTTCCATCAACAGAGAGAAAGTTTTACAGTCATCTGAATGGACGGAGTCCGTGTAGCGCATCGGAGGTCCCAGAGCTTGGCGACAAACTTGGCGACTATTTGGCGACGAATTTGGCGACTTTGGAGCCAAAATAGATTATACCCGAAACTTCGAGAATTTTCCCTATCCGTCCAGTAGGAACCGAGATACGCCTCGAACGTTCTTGATTGGTTGAGAGGCTTCTAACCCGGCCTCCTGAGACCTATAAAAGGGGCTGCAGCTGCCAGAGGAAGATAGACGACAGGGGAGTTCGAGAGCAGCAAAGTCCGAAGATAGAGCGGAGGAGTCGTAAGCGACAGAGCGGAGTTGGCGGAAATGATGGTGAGCAGCGACGGAGTCAAGCTAGTGCTGAACTGAGCTGTGCGCTACTGTCTGCTGTAGATTCTGGTTGTATGCTGATGTGTGTGCTATTGTATGATACACGTCTCGGGTGAAGATAATCGTCTTCTGTGCGGTATATAGTTGTCGCTTTTGTGTTGTCCTGTGTGTCTTCGTGTAAATAAACGTAGTTGTTTTATTTTCTACTACCGTCTGCTGATTGAGCGTTCTACACACCATATCACTTCCACTATCCAAACGAACCCCGGTAGAAAATTTCGTAACAATATTAATCGCATGCCATTAGCAAACAACAATTTAAAAACAGTGTAATTGCATGCGATTTTTGGTGATTAATTATTGGGATATGATAAATACTCAAAGGCAAGAACTGAATATATTTCGGGTGCTTTTTCTTTAGCTGATTGAAATCAAAACTTGACACTGAACTACAGTTATGAAAAAAGAAATCGCAAACCAATTGTCATATAATTAAGTCATCGCGACATTTATTAATCACCCTTACATGCTTATAAAAATACAGTTCGACCGACGGTCAACCTTTGAGGTATTTGGCTCGAATTCTGAAACAGATTTATATTTTAAATGTTAAACATGAGTGTCAAATTTTATTTATCTAACCCTCTTCGTTTTATAGTTTTCTTATATTTTGATAACATTCTGATAATTGTTTCGGCTTTAGGCAGCTTTGAATAGCTCGTTTAATTATTAAATATTCAGATGGGGAAATATTTTGACACAAATCTGCAGTTTTGATGTCAAGATAGCAAAACAAACTTCATTTACTTTGCATGTTGCATTTTTCGAGTTATTTCATTCTCAAACTTACAAATTGATAAATAGATGTGAAAAGATATATAGCTCAGCCTATTACCATAGATGGTCTATAATTCACTATCAACTAATATGATAAAACTGCCTACTCCACTTCATTTCTTTCTTTCGTTATTAAATAATCATGTACTCAAGCAGACATAGAAAAAAAAATGAAAAAGTAAAGTTGTAGAGGGACTCAGGTAGATGTAAAATATAAGTATTTATTAAATAAACTTCCAGATGAAAACTTGAAAATTATGATTTCCTATATTTTCATACTTTATAAAAGAGAAAATAAAAATATAAATTGAGTACTATTATTCATCTTGTCATTTAAACATAATAAAAAAATAATTTTCTTAAAAAACATAAGAGATTTTGTATCTAAATATAGTTCCTAAATAACAAAATTCAATACATATTTCAAAATTTTAAAATTTTATGACACGAATTACATACGCTTTATGATTAAACTTAAGCATATTCTTCTGATTTTAAACAGACAGGAAGATATAGCTTTTCATGCTTTTTTCTTTTGAATTTAATAACGATGCTTAGAGATTAGCGCATGTAGGTTGTTCCATGCTTTGAAGGAAATTAAAGTATTCTTTTCTTTTAAAAATCTCAATATCTTGTCAATGAAAGTTAATGGGCTCTAAAGTTCATTAATTCTTGGGAAAAGAAACTAATTGGTTCAACAGAATTAAACAGTTCTAATCTTCGGTGAAAAGCAAAGAGTTGATTAAACGGCGCAAGATCAATAACAAAACTTGTGTTTAACGAATTGAGGAGGATTTTAATTAATCTGCAGATAATCGTTAAATTATTATATTATATGCAATTCCTGAGATAATAACTTCCATTAATTTCCACTAATCTGATCTGAGTACCATTTTAAAAAATTTTATGGTATTGAAGATCGAGATGAAAATAAAATTTATTCTAACACAGCATAAGTTTTCCCTTTTGATTTTTTCATATACTAAATATATATATATATATATATATATATATATATTTCGCATCCAGTTTGATATTTTTTTAATTTTTTGCAAATTGTTATAATTTAAAAACTAATAACATCAAATGTTAAAAAATTAACAATAATTGCTAAAAACAAGTGCTGAAGCAAAGGATAATTTCTCAAACATGTACGAATTGAAAACAAGTTGGAATGCAGAAAAGGAAAGGAAGTTTCACATATAAGTGAAAAAGATTCCTCTCGGCAAGCTGGAAAGCAAAGGTAGATTCAGTTAGATCTGAGTTATTATCGGGCAACATAAGGTGTTGATGTTCGAAACAGTCAAAATTAGGGCGTGGAAATCACTTTTTAGCTCCTAACTTCTAAAATATTGCAGTTATCTGAAAAATTTAAATACAAAAGTTGTTCGTCTTAATTAGGCTCTAATTTGGCTCATTGAATTTGTTATTCAATACTAAAAAAGTTAAAGCGAAATGAAAATTTCATCTACTCTTCATTTCCACTCTCTTTGAGCTAGATGGGTCATTTACGAAATCGAACAAGATTTTTGCATTTCTAAAGCCAATGTTTTTATTTTAGATTTTTTCTCCAACATTTGTATTTACATTTCAAAACCAGTTAAAATCCAAAGAAAATTACTCCAGCTACGCTGTTCACATGGTAACATGGGCAAAGAGTTGTATGCTTTGCCAATTTCTTTATGTTTGCATTCTAGGGACCATGATAGGTGAATAAATGAAGAAAATTTCCCGAATCCTTGTCATGCGAACCATTGCAATAAGTAGTCTTCCTATAAGAATCTACTTGGAATAACGAATGCCTTTTAAGAAGTTGAAAAGATTTTGATGATATGTTTCATTCATCAAGTCCTGCAAGGTTGCAGATGAGGAATTTAAAAAAAAGTTTTGTTGATGACTATTTTTGATCGAAAGTAGGACATTCGATCAAAATAACGTAAAAATTAGTATGACAAGTGGAGCATTTGGGCCCACTCACCCCGAAAATGAGATGCTTACGAGTAAAATGTGTATGCCCTATATGTAGACGAATCAATTTAACGTTGAACTCTCGTATAGGAAGAATGGGTTGCCAACCGATGGATGGTATGGCAAGAATATAATTTATTGTGAATCTGCAGATCCCATTTCTCCAGGCAGGTAGAACAGATGCAGCTAATTAAGATTTTTTTTTAGCATCGCTGTATGGAAGCTTTTGTGCAATAGAAGAAGAAGCCAGATTTTGCAGCGCAATCAGCCGCTTCTTTACCTGAATTCCTACATGGCTCGGAACAAAAGAAAAAAACAATATTAAATATCTTCTTTTGAAGAAGCTGTCAATATTTCTAAAGTAACTGGGTGCATTCGATTGTGGGCGTGTACATCCATTCCAAAGCACTCATGCTATCATTATATATGATGAAATTGCGCTGAGTGGAAGGCAAAATCTCCTGAGGATCGCAAGATGTTGCCACCATTTCAACAGAAAGCACTTCTTATATCATTTTGTGTATATTTAACTAAACCATGGAAAATCGATTTATAAAGAAAAATAGACTTATCATTTCTTTTCCAAAAGCAAAAATGGGTCTGTAGGCTGAATTTTTTAACTTTTAAATATTTAACATAAAACTTTTAAATATTTTGAAATGATTAACTAATAATCAATAGAGAGCCCATTAAAAATTACTTTTTGATAGTTACATTTATTTTATTATTAGTAAAATCCGTCTTTTCACAAAAGTTGTGTAAATTAGTATTAATCAGATTTTTCGCCTGGTTTTATTCCTTTTCGATTTTTGATCATGTAATAATTTAAAGCAGTTTCAGTACTCAATAAATATGATTAGCCAGGTTAAATGTCGTAGATCTCTGTACAACGATGGCTATAATGTATTCTAGAGCAGATAGTATCATTCATAGAATAATGCATCATGTATAGAAAAAATATGCTGAATATATATGTCAGCTAAATTATGAAATGAAACCAAAAAAATTGTAAAAAAATAAATTTTGAATTTTCAAGTTAAAAAATAAATAGAAAATACGCAAAGGAATTATCTGGTGTTAAAGATGAAACGTTATTGTTAATCATAAACTATTCAGGCTTAAAATATTTGTTGAATTTTAAATAATGGCATAAAATGTTCCTTTGTTTTTTCTGTCTATTTTACTATCTAAATTCAATATGGAGCAATAATTTTACACAATTCTTGGAGAAAATACAAGAAATTTACAGTATTTTTTACAGTATTCCTTCATAAATTCCCTTGATCTAAATAGTTTACTTAGGAACAGTGAATATCTGGTTCAATTCCTTCTATCAAACTGAGATTAAAACATCTGTACTTTAATTTTGATCATCCTGCACATCAGAAATTCAAAGGGAGAACAGTTTCCTATTATAATTTCCATTCTCACTTCGATATTCAATTAATTAAAGAATTAAAAAATAATAGATTAGCTTCAGATTAGAGATCTTTAATTAAACTTATTCTCTCTTGACTCGCGTGTAATGTAACAATTTAAACGAGCGGGTATCTACAGGTTAATTAAAATCCTCTTGAAATCGTTAGAGAAGCTCCATTATTGATCTTTCGACCCTTAATCAGTTCCTTGTTCTGCGCCATAGCAGAAGATTACTTCAATTTAATTCCACCTGAACCAATTAGTTTCGTTGTTCAAGCATTACTCCTTAGAGTTCATTAAGCTTTAATGACAGGATAAAGCAACCTCAAAAAGAAAAGGAAATTTCAATTTCTTTTAAAGCGTTGATCTGTCTGAATGTGTTGAACACGGATAATGTTTATTGAACATGAAGCATCAAACAGAGGAATTTGTTTGTTACGCTTACATGGCGACTGATATATTTTCAATAAGTTTCTGTATTGTTTGATACTGATAAATTAAAATGAAAAAGCTAATCCTCATAATATTCCTAAGAATTTAAACTAAGACATAAACCAACAGAAATTGTCCTGCACATCAATATTGGATTTAGAACAGGCAAGGAACGTAGAATACAACACTGCTTCAAGGAATTTCGTAATGGAGATGGGAATCTTAAAGATGAAAATAATCAGTCATCTACGAGCTGTTATTGAAACAGAATTATGCAACAATGTAGAAAAAATTAATATTTGTCATTTAAGAATGGTGTGATACCTACACCAATATTCGAAAACCAAACAAGAGTAATAAATGAGCTCCCATGAACTGAATGATCGATAAGATTTGCCGTAATGAGCATTGCTCACCGTACTTTCTAAGCCATCGAAATGACATATTCATGCATGTTGTTATAATAATTAAGATTTCTTCTTCCAAGGTGTCATAATGATGAAAAGCTGATCCTGTACAGTAAACCAAGACAATATGCACAATAGTTTGACTGAGTAAATGCTAAAGCGCTTCCCGAATTCAATGCATCAAAATCCTATTATGGATACTCTTTAGTGGTCATCAAAAAGGAATACTCATTGTGGCTTTCTGATGAAATCCAGAATTGCTGCTAAAAATAGACAATAGGGAAGAAGTACTACTAATATATAAAGAGGAGTAGTTTGTTCTTCTTTATTGATCATCATCTGTGGAAATGATGGTTAATAAAAGAGAGCAAATTCTTTCAAAAGATGATACTGGACTACCTATCTGACCAGTCAATTTAAATTCAATGATATTAAACTCTCACTTATTAATACTATCCATTTATCTCTTCTCTACTGATGATCAGTTTCTGAAATTTCTTGATTTCTTCAGTTCTAGAATATCAGAATTATGTGTTTCTATGATGAACAAACTTATTTATGGTTTAGAAAGATATACAGAATCCAATTGTTCTTAATTCAAATAATTAAATTCAATGCAATTTAAGTTTTAAGTTCTGATATAATGATTTAAACCTTGATGATTTAAATTTTGTTTGCTGCTATGATTCACAGAATAGTCAAGTTAAATTCATATAGTCAAACAATTCTTGCGATAAAGCGATAAGGGAGGAGGATTTTAATGGAAGAACAACTTCATAAATCCTGTCAGGCCTGTCATTATAGGCTGCTATAAATCTATCTGGATTTTCCTACAACTTATTGGGGTTGTCTAAATCTTGAAGGGCTGTCATGAATTTTGAAAGACTGTCATTAATTCAGTTAAGGCTGCTTTAAATCTTTATTTCCATCCTTCTGCTGTTCTGAATATTAACGTATTCGTTGCCGATAACTCGCAATAACCTAATAAATGGTTTTAAATATCGATACAACCGCAGATGATCAGTAGTGGAAGTGTTAATTCTCAATACGGATTTTTATAAATTTCCGTTGTTACTAATACACAGAACTCGATATATGCATTTTGTATGATTGCCAGAAATATATCTGCACATATATATCGTTAAACTGGCAAGGCATAATTCATAACACAATGAAGTACTGTGTGACAAATTAAAATACATTTTAAAGAACTATTTGTTTGATAGGTATTTTGTTCAGAGCCCTTAAGATTACATATGGTAAGGATGTGGAATACGAGTATTGAAGCACTGGAACATGCAATTATATTTTCCAACAATGGCTGATTCTTCATTAAACTCTATTCCCTAAAAGACTCAATCCGATCAAACATTGCATTACAAAATCTGTGTTCAGATTACATTACTTTACCTTTAATATTGAGCTAACTATTTTATAACTATCCAGAATATAATTAATAATCTCTGCAAATAACCACGTTTTCTAAGTACTAAAAATGCTAAAATGTACTACTCACGCTAAAATACTGTAAGTGCAGGATTCAAAATCTTAATTTAGTCGTCTGTTTCCAGTGATCTTTGCAATCATCTTCAAAAATTGAATGAGGCACCTTTAATAGGAAATAATAAAAGGGAATTTTCTGATTTTAAATAATAAAATATCTCGTCACTAACTTGGTGATCCACTTCTACAGTTAGACATTTATGGCAAATAGCGAGCAACCTAATAATTCTTCATATTTCAAAATACAAATAGCTAGAAATCTATTTAATTTTTAATAGAAGGTATAAACACTGTAGCTTTGCACCTCTAAAAATTATGTAAAGTGGAAAAGATGACGCTAAATTATTAACAATTTCATAATAATTGATCATGCCAACTATAGAAGGATTATAATTAAAGTTCCACTTTCAAATGGCTATAAAAAGAAAACTACTGGACCAAATATTATCAAAGCTGGTAATAATTTTAAAAAGGCCACGGAAATTTCTTTGTCACCAAAAAAAGTTCAAAAACTCACCAGCAGGGTGAAAATGGCGCTGTATGCAATATTGTTAAGCAAAATAGGACATGAAGACGTCAGTTTAAAATGTGTTTAATCGTTTCTGTTACAAATCATACTCTAAGTGTGTTATCTTAAAAGCACTGTTTATTGAGATAATCTGAACAATCTGGTGGAACTGAAAGATGCGGTACATTGACATGTGTGTAACATTCCTCCTGAAATAATAAGAGCTTCTGTTGAGAATGCAATAATGTGATTTAACTTGCTTTTAAAAAAATGGTGGACACCACATTGAATATGCTTTTTAACACGTTTCAGAAACGATTAAACACATTTTAATCTATTAAACACATTTCCATGTCCTAATTTGCTTAACAATATTGTACACAGAGACATCCCCCTTCCGGTGGTAAGTTTTTGAAAGGTTTTTTCTGGCGTAAAAGACATTTTTATGACCTTCTTTAAACTATTACCAATTTTGATAATGTTTGATCCTTTAGTCTTTCTTTTATGACCATTACAAAGTGGAATAATTGTAACCACTTTGTATTTCATACAATAATCTTGACAATAATGTTATTAAACGCACGTATGAGCATTCCAAAGAAATCTTTTATTCATTTTACGATTAATATAAAACCTTAAATATACCTTAAAATTTCAATTCGAATAATTTTATTAATCTTCTATATTTGCTTGCTTAATCGAGTGCACATTAAATTACGTTTTCACCATCCGAAACTTTCACAATTGCTCTCAAACAATCTAAAGCTTACACGGCTCAAATGTCTTTAAAGAGCCTCCTATGTT
The DNA here is from genome assembly GCA_026543865.1 of Argiope aurantia. NCBI lineage: Eukaryota > Metazoa > Arthropoda > Arachnida > Araneae > Araneidae > Argiope > Argiope aurantia. Next base: position 150,354 of record JAPMOR010094110.1, on the reverse strand, counting down.
ATGAACCTTTTTCTGAAACTTAACTCGGCGTTTAAACAGATTACCTCGACAGCTGTTTTCCAAGGAAGAAAAATACGTGCATGCTCAGTTCTGATAGCAACTTATAATTTACGATCGGAGGATGATTGCCAAACACCATTTCCGCAGGCATCGCATCGATTCTGGTGTTTCTGTCTCCTTCTCCTCTTTGGGATTTTCGGTACAAATATTTGAAATGCGACAGCAAAGATAAAAGAAATGACAGAATCTTTGCCCTTAAAAGTGTCATTTTTAATTTAGCGTGTAAATTTGTGTTCCCTTTTGAGATTTGAAGGCAAAAAGTTTTGAGAAAAATTGTTTATTGTTACAAAAAAACTCCCACCTTATTTATGTTTTATCTCATCTTAACTTGAATCCTAATTTTTTTAATTTGAAAATCTTGAAAAACTAAAGTTTAGAGTTAGAAATGCAACTTTTTTGGAATAAAACGGCAAAAAAATTAGTTAAGATACAATTTTTCTGTTAAATTTTTGTAATGCGTAAACAGTTAAAAATAAATTAGGGATTACATTTTTACTCTCTCTAAGACTAAACAGATATAGTTCTATATTGCCTCTATACGAACAATGTACATATTTAGCAAAGATGTCATTATCAGTAAAAAAAAACCATGTATTCTATATTTACATTAGTAAATGATCTCGAATTTTTTTCATAGTAACATAATCGTAAGTTTAAAAAAATTTGTATTCTCTAGATATTTATATATGTCGTCAATAGAATAATATTTTTCGCAACAATATGTTAATATTAAATTTAAATATTATCCATAAAATTGTAACTGCTTACTTATTTCTTATATATATTCTCAAGTAGAACTATAGTATAGAACTCAATGACACACACAAGAGGTAGAGCTAAACCAATTTATTAACTGAACTCAGAACTGAGAATAGAGTAACTGACAAATCTGCTTTTATACAAACAGAGAAAGTTCCAGAATACTCTTCTGGAGACAGTAAGAAAAGTCCAGAACACTTGTCTGGTAAACTACAGAAATGTCCAGTATCTTCTGGAACATGAAATAAAAGAAAGCCTAAAATCAAGTATTTGCATATACTATTAATCGCATTGTCTCGAGCGAGATTCGAACCCACGTCTCTTGATCACGAGATCAGCGCCATGACTATTCTGCCATGGAGATTCGATTGTCTCTCTTCAATGCGGCAATATATATGTCTGCAAACATACTTAAATGATGACTGATACCATACATTTCAATATTCAAAACTTCGAAAATTGCTTTCAGACTTCTAAAAATGTTATAAAAAGGGGTTTCTATGGTACTCCTATCTCTATACGCATTATAAATCTGTTTTATCAGAGCAATATAGTGTTAAAAGATTATTTTTGTCTTCTGCTTTAATAGGTTGGAATCTTGAAAAGTAAGTGCATACAAAAATTTGGTCGTCTTATATAATTTATGAACACAGACTAATTGCTTAAATACTTGCTCATCGATAGATTATCTCAGATGTCGTCTCCTTGATTTATTTTTATTTCTATCTTTTCCTCTTAGTGTTTTCAGAGCAAATATTAGAGAAGGAAATCAAATTCCCTCTTTTAAAAATTTCTTGCAAAAGCAATAGAAATGTATTTGAAAGATATTGTGATGAATAACGGTTTCCTATTTCGTTAAAGTTTCGTCTCATTTCTCTCTCTTCCTAACAGAATATATTTATTTGAGAAATTTTTAAGAATCTCATTGTAGTGTATGCTAATAAGAAAACATTATCCGTTTTCACGTCTTTCAAAAGGCTGAAAGAAAAAGCGCGTAATAAAGGAAAAGACGTTAAGACATAATTTGAACAAACAATTCCGATTCGTTAAATCCTGAATTTAAAAAAAAATAATACAGGTATATTCTGATATATTACTGAACATAATATATTTTAATGCTGATTACTTATCATAAAACTGAGAAACGTTTTGTCTTTAATGCAGATTTGTGAGATACTTGACTACCTTTTAAATTAAATATATATGATAATAAATTAAAAGGTAGCTAATGGTTTTTTCCGGTGTTGGACAGTCAATTGCTTGCTTTTCGTCCATTTTTACAGTATCCGCAGGGTTATATGAAATCGCATTTTCTGGTAAGTGTTAAGGATAATTTTATATATATTATTAACATTGTCATTTTTTGAAAGCTAAAATCACAACTTCATAAAGAGAATGATGGCTTTTATATTTTATTTGGTATATCTGGAAATTCATTTCAAATTAATATTCTCAAAGAGTATGAGAATATCACACAAGCGTCAGACGAAAAATAATTCTATGCGGCTTTTGTTTAGAACCTTTTAATATCCAGGCTAACGTTTGTTCTGAAAGATTTCCAGAAGAGATACTTTTCGGTATAATCAATGAGATTTTCCTTCAGTCTTCCAGCAACCAAAAAAAAAAACAAAAAAAAAACCACAGTAAAATAATGAGATTTTGAAGCTGTTGCTATAAAATATATATCAATATAATAAAAACATGTCCTTAATTGAAAAGACATATGATATGCCAACTGAGACAAAAAAAAAAAAAAGATATACCGCGAAAAAAAAAATTGCAACATTTAAAAGCAGCATTAGTCATATCCTTAAAATTTTCTCGCATACTCTCTAATAAAGGTGTTATCATCAAACAGAATGCCTCGCATGACAATGGATACAACAGTTGTGAAACATTAACCTTTGGCGTGAATATAGCATTTTTACTGAATCTATTATGTTAGTATCTCAATTAACTACTGTTGGCGAGTTATTTGGCGATTAATCCTTGGCATGCGGTTAATAATATCCGAAAATCAAGTTTAATTTTAGGTGCATTTTTTGAAACAAAAATTTGATACAGAAGTAGAATTGGAATCGCAAAATCTCATACCAAATTTTGATATAATTAATTGATTGCGACTTATCATTACACGTTTATATATTTCTGAAAGTACAGATCGACAGACAGTTAATTTCTTGTTGAATTTGGCTCAAAATGTGAAAGATATCTAGACTGTAGATGTTAATTCTATGTTCCGGAATTCATCTCTCTCTCTTTTTTTTATGTGAGTTAAATTTTATTCGAATGGCCATACAGATAGTTATCCTCTAAGCGGATTTTGAGCAAAACGTCATAGGAATCTACAAATTTGGTGTAAAGATCATATACCAAATTTCATATGTCTAGATCAAAGCGTTTTTGAATTATCTTTTTCACAAACAGACGGAATTTTTTCCAAAATTATGTTTCTCGAACTCGAAGAAATCTAAAACTTAGAGATACGTCAAATCTCGAGGTCGAATTTTTTGACGATTAATATACTTCCTCTATACTGTGTATAGAAGAAAATAAAAAAGTTGTATTTAATTGCAAGTTATTACACTTATGTATGATGCAGTATAAAAGGAAAAAAATCTGTTTTATTTTAACATTAATTAAAGCAAATGAGAATACAGATAAATAGTAGATTAATTTTAATATTACCACAAAAAAAAGCATCGTTACAAATTGTGTTAAATGATTTAAGGGAAATCTGAAAATTTGAAAAATAGTTGGTTTGAATTATTGCCTATGTCACTAAAAGTATAATCAAAATCTATTATGTCGAAAAACTCTTATTAGATTGTGTAAAGACAGGTTTTATGCAATAATATCTTTTGAAATTATTCATGTTTATCAGTGTTTCTCTCCCTTTCAGAGAGTAAAGTAAATTTTTAATACTTAGTTTACCCTCAAGACACTAGAGAACTTGAGGCATAACCTCTAATGAATTTGATGTACAAATCTGCTGATAAAACCATTTTAATTTTAATTAATATATATCCTTATGTTTTTGAATTATTATTTTAAAAGATAAACAAATGAGCAACTAGCTTTCTCTTTATTGAATACGGAAATTATAGGAATAAAATTAGTAATATTTACTTGCATAATTTTAATGTTAAGGTACAATGTTAAATTCAATCCAGTCCAATTTTTTTCGAATTATCATTTTTAAGGAGAGATATATACAGATGCAGCTTTTTTTAAATTTTAGTAAGGTCTAAAATATGGAGATTTTCAAATTTTTGATTATTAACACGTTAAACTACAAGTGGTAACAATAACTATTATTTTGTTAAATGAACAAAAACTAGTAAATTTCGTTTTATAACAACAATAAAATGTGTAATTTCCTTAACCAAAAAAGGGAAAAAATATATAATTAATTTTATTATAATTTTTATAAAAATATACAGGTTTTTTTCAGGGCATAAAAAAGAAAAATTATGTTATTGCATGAAATGTTTAAGGAAAAATTATGTTTTAATTTGGTGATCAAAAGAAAAGTCACAAAAATATGAAACGTTGTTATAAATAAAAACACATTTATGTACCATGAAAATTCAATCGCATTTCTAGCATGTTTTAAATTTTAGTGACCATTCGGAATTTTCTTTCTTAGCATGATCGTTATGCAATAATTGTGTCTTATACCTTTATGATTTTCATTTTGACATGTGGAATTTTAAAATAAAAATATTTTGCACTAATTTAGAAGCATTAATATTGGTTTTTTTATTATATATTTTTCTTTTTGCTTTTGAGTATATAGTATAAATAAATTCAAAAATAACATTGGAGTCATGATAAGATTTTTCGATTTTTCTTTATCAGATAGCTGTTTTCTGTGATCAGAATTAATTTATATTTCAGCTATTAATTGAATAATTATGCTCTGAGAAATTTAAAATATTACATCAAAATATTGACAGTTATAGAAGAATAACAATATGATTTTAAGATAACAGCTTAATAAACAGATCTAAAATATATTGCAGTTATTTGAAATGTTCACATTTAAATTTAATCCTGAAAGCGTTGCAATATATATATATATATATATATATATATATACAATTTCTGATTGTCAGGCTTTTTTTAACGGAAGTTAATAATAAAAACTCAAATTATGTTCCACTCAAAGAAGAGACCTACTATTTATTCTCTCATTTATATTTTATTTTCCTGCTCTACTATGCACACTTGATTATGTGAAATTTAAGATGCATAACAGCATAAAGTTTTTTTTTATTTCATTAATGTCTCATCTTCTATTGCATAACTGTGGAAAAGAAAACTTAAATGCTGCATTTCATCGTCCATATCTTCTGAAATTTATCCCAAACATTCTAAATCCTGCTTCAGCAAAATGCTTGGAAAGTACTTCCCTCAATATTCGCTGCTCCTTCCCCTTAAGAAAGTTTTTCATCAACTTTACTCACCACTTAAATAGATTACTCGCACACTCTGCTTTAAAAGGTTCGATGGAAGAAGAATGAGTGTCTGCTCAATTCTGATCCCACCGTGTAATTTATGATCAGAATGCGATTGCCAAACACCATTTCCGAAATCTTTACATTGATTTTCTGCTTTTATCTCTCTTCTACTTCTTTGGGATTTTCAGTACAAATATTTGAAATGCGAGAACGACGAAAAATGACAGAATTTTCTCTCTTAAGAGTGTATCCAGTAATTTATTTTGCACTGCCGTCTTTCCCTTTCAAAAACTAAAAAGAAAGGCCTTTGAAAAAGATTGTGTGCAAAGAATAAGGATTTCAGATTTCGCTGGTGCTTTTTCGTACTGGGTTTCGACATTAATAAATGGGTTCCTTTTGAAAAAGATCTTTTAAAATGTTATCTTACATAAAATAAAGATAGTTCATTCGGGTAAAATAGGGTCTATATGTGTTCCAAAGCTGAGCAAGATTATCTTAGCAATATATTCTCATTATTTACTTAAATTGTCTTATATTTAATATATATGAAATTGGGAAAATAATAAAAAATACATATGGATTCTTCTGTTTTATTGTAATGGAAGTGACATTTATTACCTTTTTAAAAATAGAATAGTCAAAAAAAATTTTAATGTGAATAAATATAGGATTTCTTATACCATTTTAGCATTTATTTGTTTACAATTTTTTTCTTAGTCATTGGATCTTACAGATTCCCTTAATATTGCGCCAATTTAAATTTAGTACAATACTTGGGGTTCAGTTTGGTGTTATTTGTAAGATTGAATATTATACTTTCTTTGAATTGTCAGATACTGACTTAAAACAAACTCGGATATTATTTATTGACCGTTGTAAAGTTTATTTCTTCTCTAAGTACGTAGTTGCTAATGCATTTATCTCGTTATACCAAACATTTATAAATTGTTTTGATATGAAAAAACTTTAAAAAAAGTGTTTTAACGATTTTAAAATTTTTTAGTGGAAGCATTTTAGTTGAAGGCATTCTAGATATAAATGAAATCTGAAATTTAATATAAACAGTACTGCAAACAAAAAATCGAATCTATCCTACAATATTTTATAGGATATTCTCAGATATAGTATAAGATATATAATATTCTATATTATTTCATAGAATATTCCTCTGAGATAGTATAGAATAAATAACATGTCATAAATATCGGATCTTGATAAAAATTTAAGTTAGATTTTTTTTCATTTTTATTTTATTTTTAAAATTCGGTCTTAAATACAAATCTAGTAATGCTCATATAAATAGAAGTATTGAACACCAAACACAACAATCGTGAATATTAATCTATTACCTAGACTGTATGTAGCATTTTAAAATATATTTGAAATATTCTTAAGGTTATTAAAATTGCAGAAAAAAGTTGCTTGAAAAAAACAGTGGTATTTAAAAAAAACGATTAAAAAAATTCAAAAGGATGTAAAAAACGTTTTTTGGGTTAATAGAAAAAACAATTGATAAAAAACCAATAAATTTGATTATTTTTTAATGAAAAACTTTTTTGAAAAAAGAAACCACTCATAAACAGCACCTGCTACCACTGAAGAACATTCTAAATTTTATTATTTCCATGAATGAGCAACCTCCAGCGATTTATTTCTGAAGAGCGTATTGAATGTAATTTTCATATTTTGTCTAGGAATTAATTCGTGCGGTTTTTAATAAAAAATTAAAGCTTTATTTCAAAAGCAAAATACATAAATACGTTATCAAAAATATTGTCCATCTCTAGCCATTACTTTTTCCCATCTTTCAGGCAATTTATGAATTCCGTGTCAAAAGAATTCCTCATTTTTCGAAGCGATCCAATCAGAGATCCATTTTTCAATATTTTCTGAAGAAGTGAACCGCTGTCCAAGCAAATAGTTATTCATGCAATCAAACAAGTAGTAGTCTAAAGGAGCAATGTCTGGTGAATACGGCATGTGTGGTAACACTTCCCATTCGACATTTTCCAAATATGTTTTAACCGGTTTTGTCACATGTTGTCGAGCGTTATCATGTTGAAAAATAAGTTTACTCTGTCTGTTATCCCATTCTGGTCGTTTTCTGGCCAGAGCTTGTTTCAAACGCATCAACTGAAGTCGATAACGTTCTCCATTAATAGTTTCACCAGGTTTCAGAAGCTCATAGTACACCACATCTTTTTTTGACTGTCCAGGTCGTTCTTGGTCTTCCAAGCCGTAATCACCACTTTTAAACCGTGCAAACACTTCTGGCACGTTTTTTTCATGTTAAAGTAATGAAGAAGACCCCCCCGCAAAAACACTTTATCAGGCACAAAATTTGACATTCATTAGAATAAAAATTGTTGTTTACGCTTAAACCAAATGGCATATACTAAACTTGATGCGCAATAACAGTAGTTTTAAATGCATGTTTGAACAAACGAAACTATGGGACAATAAGCTAGTTACGCCATCTCTTGTAAAACAGCACGAATTAATTCCTAGACAAATAATAGAATCGCACTATGTATGTTAAATTATGTAATTTACGGACAAGAAAGTAGCTTGTCGGCATTATCAAGTTAAAAAAATAAATCTGTCTTATGTGTCTTTGTTACATTTCTGAGCATTACTCTGAGCTTATTTTGAATATTGCAATTTTCTATAATCGAACTGGACTTTGAAGTAACTATAGTTCCACCTTAAGCACAAAAATGCATTGGAATTCTTGTCATTTACGGATTTAAATCTCATGGAGTTGTCTTCTGAAAATACGAATGCTTTATTTTCGTTGGACAGATGCATGAAATAATAACAAAAATTTAATTTTAAAAATGTATAAAAGCAGTTTTATAATATTCTAAGAAATTATTATTCTTAATGTGTAGCCATGAATATTATGTAATCTTGCAGCGGAATCTTTTTCTCGATTTCAACGTCAAAAAATTACAAATTGAATCTATAGTTAAATTATTTTAAAAATTGGTAATAAATAAACTTCTGAAAAATATAAAAACAGAACATTGTGACTGAAAAAAACTATGCAATATTTTATATATACACTAGAAAGCAAATGAAAAATCCTTCACAAAATTTCTTCTTTACAAACACAAAAGCAAATCAAATAATTTATTTAAAGAGTCTGATAAAATTAGAAGCTTTAGTTTAGCAGATTTCTTCCACAGAAAGCATTGACGAAATTTTCCCATATATTTCTATATATACGTGAATTCGAGTTATAAAAGAATATTATATTATATATACGTGAATTCGAGTTATAAAAGAATATTATATTATATATACATGAATTCGAGTTATAAAAGAATATTATATTATATATACGTGAATTCGAGTTATAAAAGAATATTAAATTATCATAGGATGATAGCAATAATTATGCTAAGAAATTTTAAAAAAACGATCAAAAATTTATTTTTATAAATAAGAAATATATTCTTCACTGAAAGCTAAATATTTTAATTAGAAAATAATTTAATTATTAATTAAATATTTAATGGCAATAGCATAATTATTTAATAGAGTTGTATGCCTGAATTTTAATTCATTTATGCTGTAAAATAAATTTTGTGCAATGATGTTGCCTTGAAAATTTAATGTGTTTTTATATAAAGTATACCCTTTATTTTTAGTAAATCTGTATTTAAATATGTAATTGCTTCCAGATAAATATGAAATTAATTATATCTTCGTTGTTGATTTTAGAATATATTGAGAGCTTCTTCGATTAATGCAAAAAATAATTAGATTAACAAAACATGTATATTTGCTAAACATTTTTCCTAATGGGAAATAATTACAATTTTATTATTCAAATTATACTCTTTTAATAATACTCTTTAATTAACAGTGCTCAATTAATTAATCAAATTTTATATTTAGTCTTATTACTTACAAATTAAGTGAATTAAAAAATGTGGATTTTTTTTTCTTTTTTTTACAGATTAAGCCTTTAAAAATTTCATATCGAAATATCGCAATCAAAATGGTACTCTGTTTATTTAGTTTACTTATTTATTTTAATTATTTAGAATAAAATGAATAACTAATAATTACTGAACAAATAATTGCCATTTGATAATTTAGAATCAAAACGAATTCTTCTTGAAATACTATAACTATTTAATGCAGTTAGTTGAATTAGAAAAAGAAGAACGATATATTTTTTACTTATTTTATGAATTGCTTGAAGATAAAAGTAAATGTTTGCTTTGATTTCAAATAATAATCAATAAAAGTATTAAATTAAAAAAAATCCATATAAACTAATAAATACTCTAATTTTGGTTCATTTAAGTTTGCATATAATATAAATGGTGCTGCCATCTCTTGTCATTTTCTTCATATTTTGTCTCGCGATTGTCATTCTGTCTTGAGTTTTGGTACGTTTACTTTTCCGAAGACCATTATTGTAATTTTATAAATAATTCTATTTTTATGTATTTATTATTAAAAGTATAATATTAAGCATACAAACATATTTAGGAATGAAGCTTAAACATATGGAAGTGGGACTAGCGAGTAACAATAATATAAATGAATTAAATTTTAAAAATAAACCACAAAAATATGAAATGCAGATTTAATTTAAAATGAATAAAACGTTGAAATGTAAAAAAATAATACAAAAATATTTTTAATAAGCAATTTCAGGATATACAGTTTAATATAAAAGTATATTAAAGTAAAATTACTTACACTTTTTTAGAGGACAGCAAATCAGTTGTTGTAGAGAATTAATCATAACAGTTTACTAATACAGCACATTAAATAACCATTTAAATCATTTTAAACAGCTAGTAAAACATCTCTACAGCATTTTAATGAAGATTTAAATTCTTTATTTTTTCATTCTCAACAATTAAAACGTAATAGATACATTAAATTAAAATTTACAAAGCAGTTAGAGATCAAGCAAGTTAATCACTTCCAGAGTTTGAAATCTTAAGGCACTTTGGTGATAAGCTCATAAGAATACACCTGTACACCTCTTGCTATATTTTTTTCTCCATAAATGGTAAATCCGTTTTTTCAATTACTAAGTGAAGGAAGACATCATATGAATATTAGAATGAGACATGGTCTTAAGAAAATGAAAAAATAAACATGAAGACGAATAAATAAAATAAGTGGATTAAGGAAAAACTGAACTCACTTCCGAATCTGAGGCATCAGAACCCTATTCGCAGCCGAGCATCTGTCCACGCACCTTTTTCTCATCACTCGCATCTTATCTCGCACTTCCGGATTGTCGTGCCCTTTGCCGATGTGAATGAGCAAATCCCGGAAATTGGCCACCGAGCTGTTCAGTTCCTCTATTATCTGTAAAGCAAGGAACATCCTGGGATAAATATACGTGCACTTAGATGTACGTCTGATCTCTTTCATAATGCAACAGGAAATAAACTACAATAGACTTGAATGCAATCTTTGGGTACATGTAAATATATATTTGTATCTATATAAAGAAACGATATATTATGATAAACAACTATATTAAAGCATTCAGTATTACATATTTTAATAATGTTTCCTGTCTTACTCTTAGCCAAAAATGCTCATTATTTAATTTCATTTTGCTATATCATACATCATTTGATGCTTATAATTCCCTCAATAGCTTTAAGCTCTGATAAACAGTAAAGACGTGCCATTTTAATAGATTTAGTTGATTTGTATTTTAATATATTTTTTTATTAAGAATGAAATTTTTCTTTAATTTATAATATATTGTGCAGCTGCTGATTTGAATACGAAAGTTTCATTTTTCAAAACATGATAGAGATTTATGATTAATCAAAAATTGTATTTATAGTGTATCCTTACACAAAATATAATTATTTTTATTCAATGTGATTTTCGAAAGTTCTGCAACGTTTGTTGCAGATGTATCTATTAATAATTTAATATATTCTGTATGAAACTAGATACATATTTACATTTGAAAAAAATTCTTTTGTTCAAAACGCCAGGTGAAGTTGGAAAAAAAATTTTTTTTAACCTTTTCACTTCTTCGTATACGAAGCAAAGTTTGAACCATTTAATTGTGAACAGGCCAAATATTGTAATCATCAAAAAATTTGAACGTTATATTTTGATGAATCTCGAGATCTTAGACTTTCCAATGTTTAAAAAAAATATTATCTAATATATAAATCTTCATTAAATTTTGAAACAATGAATATATGTTAACATTTTCATTTGAATTGTATCTATTATTAGCTTCTTTACACGTTTAATTTGATTGCCAGAAAATTTTGTTTTGTTTGATTTCAATTAAGTCTTTTTTTGCGTTTCTTTCTTCATGATTCAAGTAACAAAATTTTTTTTTTGAGTTCCACTTTCAGATGGAAATTTTAATATCTTTATTTTAGTTGCTTTGTTCTTGTTCCATTCTTTATATGCAGGAATCTTAATAAAGTCAAGTCATGAGTCAAAAAGGACTTAAAATTATAACTGCCCACATTAGTAATATTTAGTTGCAAATTGTGTATGCAGTGCAGTAACATCTTATTACACTTGTGATATCAGTTCCAATGAGAAGCTAGTGCGATGAAATTGACACGTATTTTGTGAGTAAATGCAACAGAATATAAGTTTATATGCATGTTAAAACTACGTGATTACGTTATTTTACAATATGTGTGAAAAAATAATTGTTTAAACAAGAAGCTCTCAGCCTGATTTACTCAAATAAAATGTGTACATTTTACAGTAAATAAAAAAATAAGAGATTAAATTTTTTTAAAAAAATGTAGAATCGTGTTTTTTCACTTTAGTGTGAAAAGAAAACCCCTAATCCTACTGTGTAGCATTGATAGAAATGTATTTGACAAACATATCATACGTCGAAAGAAAATATTCGTATTATAGCAAATCAATCAAAATATTGCAGCATGCTGAACTTAATAACACATATGAGTGTTGCGAGTTTTATAAAATTCCCTTCACTCCATGGAACAAATCCTCCATTCATTGATTCAATTCAACACAAGTCTTACAATGATTGCCTCGATTCATAATTAATCATTAATTAATATGGATATTTTTCAGCCTTTTCAGCCGTTTATTTTAATGCTGTAGATTATTTAAGTATGGGACATTCAAATGTAAAAAGACTGAATATGGGATAAGGGAGGAAAAAAAGCTTGGGAAAACTTGATCTTAGATGTATGAATGAATGTAGAACTAAATATTTCCTCTCTTATTAATTACCATGCACTTCATTACGAAGAGGATTATAAGGAAGAATAAAAAACATCGTATCATGGTAAATTGGGAGTCGATGATGCATTTGAAGAAGAAAAGAGGACGAGAAGTCATAATGCACTGCATGAAAACTAGTTGTAATATGCCTATTTTCAGGATTGTCATCTAACGGTGAATCATAAGAATTGACTTCATCATTGTTATAATCATTCATTATATATGTTACTCATTCAAAATATACATTAACCATTCATCATCATCATTCATTATGTGCTATCGTTGTTATTTTAGGTTTAATGGCACAAGGGCCAGATTTGGCCATGCTGCGCCAAACATGTGGTTAGAGATATGAACAAAAGGTAAAATTCTACATTTCAAAATATAAAAGTGATCTTAAAAACATAAAACTCCAGTGTAAAACTCACAGCATGTATAATATTAAAATCTGTCAAATACTGAATATGAAGTAAAAGCCAATGGTTTTCAAGTAACTGACGTTGGTGTCGTGTCCGCGTTACCAAGGAAAGGGGTTGGAGTAGCTTCTGAGGGTAAAGACCCCTGAGCACCCGAGGGCAGAAGTCTGACTTCTAGCTCATATGAAGATGAAACTCACACATTCACTTGCACAATCCCTTTTTACAGGGAGGCACATTCACACACAGAACACAGATGAGCAGCCATGCCCAAATCTGGACTAGAACCGAGGACGCCCAGATCATGAGGAAGATGCGCTACCCCTATGCCAGGACTCCGGCTTTCAAGAAACTAAAAAGGGAATTACGGAAATTTCTTTAATTAAGTCACAAATAATTGGAATAATGCTCCTAAAAACCGTAATCTATAGTGATTAAAAGAATGGTATTCTTTAAAATATGGATGGTCGTGAAATTAATATTGTATGATGTGCACACAAAATACCTTTCACCAAAAAAAGTTGTTTAAGTGTGAAGCGGGTGTGCCGATGCGAAGTTGAATTAATCTGACATGAAGTTGTGCACCGGGAAGATTAACCATAATTTATTTCAAATCTGAATTTCATTACATGTACTAATGAAAATGAGTTTTTAAAATTATTATTAATAATAATAATAGTCAATGATGCATCTAAAAATTTAAAATTAAACCTTTTTTCTCTCCGTTGTGCTATGAATTGAAAACCATCATAAAGAAGGAAAAAATATTTTACATCATAGTATATTTTATTAAATCGTAATACTTTTCATAGTACCGTAGCTTTTCAAACTTTTATTAGGATCATGTGAGTAGGGAAGGCAGTATGTAATATTATTAAGAAATCACTTCAACAAACATTTTAAATATAAAATTAATTGTATGGTTATCACGCACTCCTTTAGAAAATTTATTGTTAGGTAATAGGAAGATACTTTATTAGAAATCTTTACAATACAAATAGAAAGAAATGCAAGAAAAATCATTATTTCCCTATAAGTTTCTAACAAAACAAATAACTCCGAACTGTAAACTGCCTTGAAGGGGTTTAAATTACGATCAATATGGCATTATTAATTGACGCAATTAGCATACCTAATTAACTCCTTGAAAATGTTAATATGTTATTTATGGCATTTTGTGAAACTCCACCAATTATGTGTCATTAAAACATGTTAAAATTAATGTTTAATGGCTTATGATCAAATAAAAGTTTCATTTTGAGTCGTTTTGGATGGTCGATAAACATACTTTTTAACACTGCATTCTTTCCTAATTATCTTGAGATACTTTTCAATACATCTTTTGAAAAATGAACATTAAAAAATATATAGTTCTTGTCAAGTCGTGTCATACGTATAGTTAAAAAATGTAGTTCACTTTACTATTTTATTATTATATTCATTTACAATCTAATGCAGCTATGCTTATCATAATTATTGAAATAAGAAAATAAATTTATTAAAAATAATATCATTCAAAGCACCTAATTTTGTAAAAAACATGAAAATCTTGATATTTAGCAAATTTTTGCAGCTATTGGGATAAACTCGATTGTATTACGAATTTAAGTATTGTTAGGTTTATAAAATACTCCTTATGATATTATAAATTTTAATATTTAATTTTTATAACTTCTCAATTTTATATTCCATACGAAATATACAAAGAATAAATATTTTAAACATCAAAATATTCGAAATCGAGATTTTATTGAATCCTCATGCTTCAGATATTAACAGTCATAATTTAGTTAATTCTCTATAGGAAGACAACCTATTGCGATTGTTCTCATTACATACTATATCTATATATATGTGTGTGTGTGTGTGTGTGTGTAAACATTATTTTATCTAAAGCAGAATGCAGTTTGAAGACAGTGAAGATACTTTTGATTTCGTGACGTCGTTTTATTTCATTTTGAAGAAGCAGACATATGTACAAGCGGTGAGCACACGGAGCGACACAGGAAAAGAATAAGGAAAAAGCTCTTGAACATTTTATCCCTGGTCTTATATAACCTTATATTTTGATAGGGAAAATATCTCTCCACAGTGTAAATATATTATTAAGATTCTGATAGGGATATCTGACGCATGTCAATCACAAGTAAGGGAAACACAGGGATCTTTTAAGAAAGAATGTGCTTACTGGACATTTTTTAACCCTTCAAGCTTCTCTTGAATTAATTAAGTAGAGAAAGTGGAATTGGATCACGAAATAAGAGAATAAACTTACTATGGGCTAAATTAAGATAAAAGGAAATTAATAAAATTGAAATTAAGAGTTTATATATATATATATATATATATATAGTATGTTGAATGGATAACTGGAGTAATTTTGTTTGGATTTTAACTGGCTTGGAATATGTTGTTGGAAATGTAAATATCTCGAAAGAGTTCATAAATGGTCCAGCTAGCTCAAAATGGGTGGTAAATTTTGAAATTTTCATTTCACTATAACTTTCTTAATATTTAAAATAGAAAAATTAATTCAAATAGCCAAATTAGCGTCTTATTAAGACAAACAACTTTTGTATTTAAAGTTTTCCTATCTGCAATATCTGAGAAGATAGGCGCTGAAATGTGATTTTCATGCCCTAATTTTGACTGTTTCTAACATCAACAATTTATGTTGCCGGAGAGTAACTTAGATGTAAAGAAATCTACCTTTGCTTTTCAGTTTGCCAAGAGGAATTTTTAAAAATTGTGTTTGTCTATCTCTGTGTATGCTTCTGAACTCGGTAATTCAAAATTATTTTAAGATAGACATTTAAATTCAGTATGTGGTCTTTAAAACAGATTTGTGAACTTCTATCAAATTTTGAATGAAATAACTTCGGAAGTCGTTTCTCCAGTTCTCTGAGTACAGCTGAATATGATAACTACAAAACGTGTAGAGTAAGTTAAACAAATAAGGCACGACAATTTAGCATTTGCATTGCAGATCTGTGCTGAATTTTGAATCATATATTTTTAGGAGCTTAATCATCTGCCGGTGTGAAATCTGGCTTGTAAACACGATAACAAGATTTAGATAAATTAATTTGCTTGTTAATTTGCTTATAACACTAAATCGCAATGCTTTATATAATTTAACTTGTCTGCTAGTTCACTTGCAACATTAAACATCAACGATTTCGATAAATTAACTTTCATACACAGATTTGAAAGGAAAATTGAATAGTTATCAAATTTTGAATCAAATCTGTCAAAGAATTGAGTACCAGTGATCTCTTCATTCACATACATATAATGACAATAAATAAGAACTGCAAGGACTTAAATAAACGAAACTTGTTTTGCTATCTTATTACTGAAATTGTTGGTTCTTTATCAAAAGTTGGTATCAGTTGCAGTTAAAATAGACATCCTGTGGTGTCATTCGAAAATGCATATTTTATTCTCTTTACTAAACTATGTATTATAAAGCTCTCATAAACGGCACTCTGAGCATAAAATTCTAAGCAGTCATTGCATTCACGTCTTTCTTTAAAGATCTACAGATTTATGCGGGAGTAGGGAGAACAGCTTCTTTAGAGGGGTATGCAAGAGAATTTCGAGTGCTTTTTTTTAAATTTATGAATCTACTCAAACCAATGATTCTCCCATCCAACAAAGTATATCTGGATTCGTGAACTTCTTTGATAAATGGCCTATTCTTTAAAGCATATTCGTCTTAATTATTAGCAGAGGTAGACAGTGAAATAATTAACTAATTTTATGTATTATGTTAACTAGATTTTGGTTGCAAAACTGGTTCACCGGAAATATTTGCTACATTTAGTTTGAATTAAATCTCTTATGCATAAGTTGATGATCATAATTTAAATTTAAAATTTGTTATTGGCATTAAAATCGTATTATTTTAATAAGAGTTTATTTGTTTTATTTATTGTGTGCATCATCTTTCCTAATTGGGTCAAATTCAGTATTATTATAGTGTCTAAATACGAGTTAGCCTCTGTTCAGTTAATTTATCTTCTAATTATATATTATTTTTCATTTTTCAATAATTTCATATAGTTCTTTCATATCGCCGCAATGAAAACAGGCAGTCGACTCTCCATGGCCGAATGGTCATAGCACTGTTCTCATAATCAAGAGATTGCAGGTTCGAATCTCGCTAGAGACAATGTGATTCGCAGTTTGTGTACATGTTTAATTCCTTGATTTTATGTTTCCCTTTATTTCATATTCCAGAAAATTCTGGACATTTCTTTAGCTTACCAGACAAGTGAAGTTTCTGGACTTTTCTTACTGTCTCCAGAAAAGTATTCTGGAACTTTCCCTGCTAGTATAAAAGCAGAAGATTTATCAGTCATTGTGTTCAGAGTTGAGTTGATAAAATGGTTTTGCTCTACTTCGTGTGTGTCATTGAGTTACACACTATAGTATCTACGGGACAATATTCTTTATGTGATTAGCACATGTAGTAGACTGCGTAAAAAAAGTAGGACACTTGATTTTGTAACAATAACCGAAAAATATTTTATTTTTACTAAAATTTTTTATTAGAAACATTTAACAAATATTTCAAAAATACAATTTTAACATCAGAATTATGATGTTCAAACATAAAATATTAATGGCAAAAAAAATAGTTTCTCTTTATTGAAACTTTGTAAAAAAAAGTAGAAGGACAGCATTATAATGAATGAAAAAATAGTGACTTTAATAAGGAATGGTCTTCCCATTGGCCTTTATAACTTCAAATATTCTGTTTGGAAGTGAATTGTATAGAGTTTGAATTTCAGTTTGACAAAAATTGTCCCACGAGTCATTCAATGCTTCTCGAAGCTGAGTTTGCGAATCAAATTCTCTTCCATCAGCATAAACTCGACGAACTAGCATTGCCAAGATGTTTTCCACTATATTAAGGTCAGGACTTTTGACTGGCCATGTTAAAACATCCACATTATTTGTTAGGAGCCAATTTTTGACTCCAGTCGCGGTGTGAATGGAAGCTCCGTCTTGCTGAAACTTCCACTCTTCACCCCCCATGTCAGAGGCATAAGAAAGAAGCTCGGAATTCAGCACTTGAATGTAGTCTGTTTTTGCCTACCATTTAAGAAAACCAGACTTATTCTTCCTCCGTATCCAACAGCCAAACAAACCATTAAACTCCCTCCGCCCATTTGTCGTGTTGAATAGTATTCGCCTTCAGTCCCCAGACAATGCCAGTAGTGCTGATATCCGTCTGGACCATCTAAGTTAAATTTCTTTTCATCGGAAAATATCACAGAAGTGCATTCTGTAGTCCAGGACATGCGCTCCTTAGCCCATGCTAAACGGTCATCAATGTGAGCTTGTTTCTACTTAGGATGATGTTTCCGTTTTTTGAAAATGAATTTTTTAGATCTTTTAATATAGTTGTAAACTATTTGTTTCCTCACATGATTAAGTCCTGCTTGATTTCTTGCCTTTGAAACACTTCCTTTGTTCTTCTTCAGCATACAAGCAAGTTTTTTTCCTCACGTGGTGTTAACTTCTTCGGTCTAGCAGTCTTCTTTTTATTTCCATTTTTATAAGGATTTCTGATAAAGTTTGAAACCGTATTGGGGATCACCTGCAACAATAGAGCAATCTCTTTGACACATTTACCACAATTTTGATATGCGGAAATTTGCCCTTTTTGCAAATCGTTCAAAGGCATTCCTTTAGGCATTTCTGAGCACGGAGAAACAACGTAACTTTTAAACAAATTAGTTTTTCTTTTGACAGAAAAGGATAAATTAAGTACAAAATCACTATTTAAATAAAGAACAACTCACTAAATTAAATATATTAGCAAGTATCCTTCTACTCTAATTTATGCATCGGAAATTATATATATATACTAATTTTCTTAATAATATTAGTGGTAGATGTTTAATTTTTGCCTAAAATGAAAACAAGCTTCATGAAACTAAGTCTGCATAAATAACTGGTAGTTAGGAGAAAATAAGAGATATTAATTGGCAAAAAGTCACTGTCCTTCTACTTTTTTTACGCAGTGTAAGTAGAATAATTAGTTAACATTAGCATGGAAATAAATCAAAGAATTTCGTTATTAAATATTTAATGTGGTAAAAAAGTTTTGAATTTCCTTATAATAAATTAAAATTTTGGTGGAATTTTACAAAAAATTTCTTTTTTAATAAGAATATAAAATGTCATTAAAAAAACATTTCACTTAAACTGGTGTATGAAAGAGTCAATTTGAAATATTTAAATTTTTGAAGGCCATAAAATGCATTTTTATGTTGTAACATTTTCGGAACTTATGTCAGTAAACCCCCAAATGTTCGCATAAATATTAATTATCTAAAATTTCAAAAAAGAAGTCGCTCTTATGAGCATATTTTCTCCCTTCAAAGTACATTTGTTTCTTATTTAATAACTTTAGATCCATTGTTCTACTCTACAGATCGACAAAATGCGTGCACACATACACATGACATTTTTTATTAGTAGTAAATATTAATTCAATTTACTTTTGAACTTATACAATAGAAATATATATCCGAAGAAAAACACAATCATTTGATATTTAAATAATTAGTTGTGCTTTTTATATAATAGAATTAGCATTGGACACAATTACAATTGATTAGAAAGGAGAAATTTTGTTTAACTTTTATTGTATTTCTGTATGTAGATTAAATATAGTTATAATCAAAAGTAAATATTTAATTGTATTGAAGTTTGAATCAGTAAAATTAAATATTGTCTTCTAAAAACTGAAAAACGGTGAGTATTTCACTTATACAATACCTATAAAGTCCTTTTAATAAAATTAATTTTAATTGAGTGTTTTCATTTGAAAATAAACGCATAGCATGAGAATAATTAAAAATTAATAAAATCACCATATTTTGAAGGGGAGTCTGTGTGATTTCATTAAATAAACGTAGAACATTGACAAAAGAATTTAGAATTTCGGTTCTTTTATAATTAGTTAAAATAAAAATATGAATCGGATAATTATATATTTTAAAAATAGAAACAATTTCAATAATTTTTTGTTAAGCAAATAAGTTTCCATTAATAGAAGCAAACGAATATTTTTTTTTCATTTTTTGAAAATAATTAATTATCTGGGATTAAACTTTCTTTTAATTACATTTTTAAAGAACTCAAATAAAAGTATAACGTGCTGAATTATTTTACAAGAGAAACAGGAATCTTGAGTTAATTAGAATTTTTCATGAATTTTAATGTTTTACATCACGCTTTATGTGCTTTATAATTTACCTCAAACCTAATGAATTTTATTTCCATTAATTTATATGCAAATTAATTAATTCGCTCTTAAACTGAATCGGAAAAATATTATAAAACTAATTACTTAAAGAAAAAGAACATCCCACAAAACGAAATTATCAAATTTTAAACAATACAATAGAATCTTTATTAATAAGAGGGTATTTAAAATTGTTGCAACAATAATATATTTGCAATTCAAATGATTATTTGAGTTAAGGCAATCTTCAACAAGGGTTTTATTTGATTAATAACTATTATTTCAGTGATTTCGGATGTTAAATATTGGTCATTCTTTCAATGAAATTTACATAATTATCTTGAATATAATTTAATATACTAACTATATTGTTTGGAACTACTGACACAAATTAAATCGAAAAATAAATTTCCATCCCAATTTTATGCTAAAAAGACAAGTTTCTCTATATAGACAAAAATTGAAAAATACATAAAATTAAATTAATTTACTTGTTTTACACGACTTTGTTACTTTAATTAATATTCTTTCTGAATGTAAAATAGTTACAAGTTTATCATTTACACTGGTGAGCCAGAAAAACTGGTGTAGTAGGTCGTATGCAAATAATGGAGATTTTC
This sequence comes from Argiope aurantia, assembly GCA_026543865.1. Lineage (NCBI taxonomy): Eukaryota > Metazoa > Arthropoda > Arachnida > Araneae > Araneidae > Argiope > Argiope aurantia. Next base: position 129,545 of record JAPMOR010094110.1, on the reverse strand, counting down.
TGCCAATCAGAGTACCACGATGCTGTCGACAGTAAGTATATAAGACAACAGGTGCCTGAAGAGGCTATTACATCGATTCTTACTGTTAGGCAGGTTATCAAGATTTAAGTGATTTTCAACTGGGACTTATCGTCGGCGCACGAGAGATGGGGCAAAGCAATTCCGAAGTAGCGATGAAATGTGGATTTTCTCGCACGACCATTTCAAGGGTGTACCGCGAATATCAGGTTTCCAGTAAAACTTCTAATCTCCGACAGCAGTGCGACCGGAAAAAGACCTAGACAGAACTTCCTCAACTAACACTTCCTCAAATTATTCCCGAGTTGAATGCAGACCCATCAACAAGTGTCAGCGTACGTACTGTGCAACGTACCCTAATTGATATAGCCTTTCGCAGCCACAGACCATCTCATGTATCATTGTTGACTCTGACACAAAACTCTGCATCTTGCCTAGGCTCACAAACACCATCATTGGACTCTAAATGATTGGAAAAATGTTGTCTTATCTGACGTATCACGTTTCCAATTGTATAGGATGGATGGCCGTGTATGGATGGTGTAGAGAAAACCCCATGAATCCATGGATCCCTCATTCTACAAGGAACTTTTCAAGTTGGCGGAGGCTCTGTGACGATATAAGGCGTGTGAAGTTGACATGAAATGGGACCGTTGATACGTCTAGACTTGACCATGACAGGTCAGCGGTAAGTTAACATCCTTTCTGACCACCTGCATCCATTTAAGTTCTATGGGCATTCCGACGGACGGGAACAATTCCAACAGGATAATACACCATCTCACAGCTCTACAGTAGCTACCGAGTGGCTTGAGGAACACTCTTCTAAATTTCATTCCTTCTCTTGCCCACCTAATTCCCCTGACATGAACATTATTAAGCATATCTGGGATCTTTTGTAACGTGCTGCCATTAGGAGATCTCCATCACCTCGGACACATATGGTTTTGTAGACTGCCCTTCAGGAATCATGATGTGAATTGTCTACAGAATATCTTCACAAAATTAGTTGAATTAATGCCACGCAGTAGTTGCGGCACTTCTGCATGCCCGTGGGGGCTCTACACGATATTGGATTAGTGTACCAGTTTATCTGGCATTTAAGTGCAATACAGCTTTCTATTTAATTTTAATCCTTTGCTTCTTATTTATATTCAGACATTCACAGTTAAAAAAATATTATTGTAAAAAATAGGGCGTTAAACATTACTGTCATTATTGTACAAATGTTCACTTAAAATTTGAAGTTTAATCACAATTAATTAGTAATTAGGGTGCTGGGAATCGTGTTTATGTACAATGAAATCTCTCACGCATAACTTGATACTAAACAAAACATTTTTAAGCATCATAATGTAATAGAAATTTAGACAGTATCATTTTAGTATCGTGCAGCTATACTGATTATTGTATAAATAGAGTTTCCTAATAGATCAAATACCAAAGTGACATTAAAAACATAATTACCCGAGTAATTTATCATTTAATTTGTGATATTGTAACTTACTTTCGCATTCCTCACGTAAGCTGGCCAAATAAATGTGATCTCCCCCCCCCCCCCCAAATTTTAATAACGAAAGAAAATTTCAGATTAAATATTTCGGGAAACAAAGAAAAGGATTTGAATTTCACTACAATAATGAAATATAATGTTAATGCAAATTTTTTTTAACTTGTCAAAATTTATTACAAAATTGCGCAGAAATTAAATTAATTTTTAACGCCATTTCTTAAAATATAAGAATCATGTCAAAATTATTTTGAATTAATTTTACTTTCGAATATCTGCATCAATAAAAGGTAACTATTAATCTTCGGTTAGTTATTAATTATTTAAAATTCTAATTAAAATTTTTTAAAGTTTATTCTTTTCAAGTACAACAATGCCGTATTTCATACATTTATATAACCTCTTTACATTGAAAACTCAAGCACGTTCAGAGCTAACATAAACACACATTTTCTCCTTTATTATTTGTGGAAATTTGTGGTATCTACCTGCTCCATTTGTGGAAATCAATGCATTATGAGGAACAAGTTATGTTCTATATAATATCAGCATTTAAATTTCTTTGAAAAACAACTAATTCTGTATTTTATTATATACAAATTATCTTTAAATAGGTATTGTAATCATCAAATGTTTCTACTTCCTCTTCTTTTATGAATATTTGTTTCAATAAGTGTGCATATGTCTAACCATTGTAAATCAAAACGATAATTGAATATTTTTAATGAATGACAATCTGCAGGATGTTTGTAGATTATCATTATATTTGTGACTCAAAATTTAACCAGATTTTATCAACCTAAAATTCATAAACTTTTGATTTTTTTATTCACATTATTTAAATATTTTACAACTAAGCAAATGGACATAAAATAAAAGCATTAAACACTTACTTTCGGTGATTTTATAGAATTGTTTGAATATTATTGAATTTTATAACATAATATTAAATGCAAAAAGCTCTTAGAATTGTAGGTGGCATTCTTAAAATACCCTTGGAAAAATACAGAGGAAACCTTTGATAAATGAATTTCAATGCTTGATTAAAATCTAGTATTGCACTCGTTGTTCTTGTTACTGATGAAGCAAAATAGACAATCAAATGTAGTTTTTCCACTAGAAATCTTTTGGTTCCTACTTAATGTCATTTTTCGTCTCAGCAAGCCTCTTGCTTTTTGCATGGAAGACTTGGTATCGTTGGCGATGCGAAATGGCATACTAAAGTAGTTTCCTAGACATTATTTTTTATAACTTGGATATAAGTTCATGCGTTTAAGTTATAGATCCAAAAGAATAAGACAGATGCTTCTTGTTCCTATATATTAACGAAAGAAGAAGCACACCTTGAAAGATATTAAAATCGTCATTCTTTCATCATTTGTAATAATTCTTTTATAATGACATCAACGTATGTCATTATAAAAGAATTTAATTAACTTTTAACGTCAGATTTGACTGTCAGGTTCATATTTTGGTGAGAATCGGATAACAAATAATGAAAAGAAGTTTACACAAAATACTGTAATAAATACAGTCCCATAATATATATATTTTTAATTCTATGAGAAAACTGAGTTTTATCTGAAAAATGTAATCTACTTCTTGAACTTTGAAAAGCTAATTTTTAGTTTGATATCCTGTTTTGAAATCACAAAATGACGATTAACATTCTATTTATTATGTGAAAATACTATAAAGTGCAGATATCAATATTAAATAATTGATTCTTCCGTACATAGAATTCCTGCTCGTGAGGTGCAGCGTTTTAAAGTTAGGTGCTGGTGAGTAATTGAGTTGTTTCAAAAGGGCAATAACAAATTTGAACCTACAAAACTAAACTTCGGTGCACAAATGAATTAGACTATATATCTTACTGGGACATGTTATTTCTATCACTGTTCCTTAATATAAAATGAAAATTGTTTAAATATTAATTTTTTTTAAATAATTTTTTGAGCAAAATATATTTTTGAGCCTGTACACAAATATATTTCAATCCTGTTTGAAATATATTGTCCTTAATACATTTTCCGTGATTAGAAATGCATGCCTCTGAAACAAATGAACAAATTAAAAGAAAATTTCACATACAGACTCTAGAAGGCGTGTAAAAATAAGTTCTGAAAAAAAAAAGAATACCAAGGAATATTAGCGCATTGAAAATGTCGCGTATATTCCAGTTGATCATAAAATTTATTAATAAAGGATGGTTTTCTGTTAGTTTCACATTGTAGTATGGCCATTATTATATGTATGTACATTATTTCTAGTTCAAACATTTAGTAAAAATTTGCATGATTATCTTTCATGTATTCAAAACAGTTATTTATCTATTTTTCCATTCCAACAGAACCAAGATTTCTCCTATTGACGACGTTTAGTTTTAATTTTTTCATACATTTTTTCCCCAACTTTTCCACAATTTCTGTGAAACATTTGCTTTCATTCCGTTCTTTAGTTTTAACAACAAACGCTTCCGAAAATGGAACTCTATTTTATAATGTCATATATTTTTTTATACGACTCATTCAGCATTTACGAATAAATAAAATCTGTTTATTTTTTTAGTAACATTAATTATTTTGTATAATTCAAAGTTGAATTTGGTATATTTACTATATATATTATATAAATATAAATATTTTGTTTAATAATCTACTATATATAATAAATACTTATAATGAAAACATTATCAATAAGTTCATAGGCAACCAAGGAATTAAATTTAGATTAATTGTTTTCAGTGAAAATCATATTTCATAAATTGATAGGCACATACAATGTCATATACCCCATTATAATATATAATCTTGGATCTCTATGCTATTATTAATTATGTTATCGTGGATCTCTGTGCTATTAGTAATTATTATATTATCGTGGGTCTCTGTGCTATTAATAGTTGTTATATTATCTTGGGTCTCAGCGCTATTATTACATTAAAGTTCCCGAATTTGAGTTCTTATGTTTCTCGTAAAATCAGAATAAAAAATTATAATTTAAAATGCTCGCTGGAATTTTTTAAACATAATACTTTACCTGAAAGTTTTTATTAAAGTGAAAATATTTTACTACAGATATTGCTCTTTTCCATGCGACTTTTAATTATTATTACTGGTTAAAAATGATATTCGTCCATAACATCATTTTAAGTGTTATTTTAAAAAATATATAATATTTGAATTACAATATTCATTTTAAATCCCTGTTTCAAGGAAACAAAGTCAAAATAAATAACTGTAGAAATGAAAATAAATTAGTAAATAAGATAGTAAAGGGTCGCATTTAATTTTTGGTTTAAAATGTTATTTGTTTAAAATTGAAGAAGACACATATAATTGGATTTAATTAGAAATGAAATGTAAAAGTTAGAAAGCGATAGGAATTTATGGTATTCGTTTACCAGTCTTTAAAAAGCATTATAAATTTCACAATTTTTTGTTGAATATTGCTATAAATATATATTACAGTAGATAAATTTATGAAGGATTTTTCAATTTTTAAGAAACAAAAAACAACATATACTCATGCAATGAACATTGTTCTAATGAGTTAATAGTATTGAGTGAATTAAATACCTTATATACTTATATAATCAGGAATCAGCAATAATTGGGAACCGAATAATTAAGAGTCAAAAATATACATACAAACGCAAATAAAAAAATAAAGTGAAGAAGATTAGACAATACCACTCTTATGCACAAGATTGAAATTGCAACTTCAAATACTTAAATGTGAGTAACTCATGGCGAAAGCACATTAATCCATCCTTTAAGTTCCATGAAGATAATTAAAAGAACTAAAAACAATCGCCGATTGATTTCAAGAATAATTTTATCAATTGGGAACAGATTTTACCAATTTCTGATTTATTTTTGAAAAATAGTCTTAATTTTCTATGCAAAATTCTGTACAACAAACAATTTTGATTCGATGATTAATTTAAGCATTAGAACTGTTTCTATAAATTATTGACGAAATTCTATTAATCAAAATGTGCATTGATTACTTTTTTCGAAATGCCTTACATTACCGTTAAATCTCTATGGAATTTTCATGAATATATCAGTTACATTTATATTATTTGTTAAATTCATTAAATGTAAAATTAATTTAAAAGTATAAAAATATGTTTATTGTAAGTACAATTTTGGTATTTTACTCATGAAAATACATATGTAATAAATTTGTTTTACTATTTATAGTACAACAAATTTAAGGAATAGAATATAAATGTGTCATAATGCAACGCTCATTTTAGGAAAAAATGCAACATCTGAAACTTTTTCGGATAAAAAGGCAAATAAATATAGTTGTGTATCTTGATTGTATCTTCGTTTTTTTTTTGCTATAAAGAAGCGTCCAAATTATAATAAATTTTTAATTAAGTTTCTATTTTTATATTAACTTTTGCATAGTTGGTTGCATGATATTATAGCAAATTTATTTTATAAAGAATAGCAAACTTTTAAATATAACTTGATATAAGTGTGTTATAACATAATGATCAGTTTTGTAAATCAGTAATATCCAAAAAAAAAATTAAATAATTTTAGAAAATACTATACTTTTATTAATAACATGCATATTATCAATAAATTTCAAGCGAAATTTCATTTTTTTATCAACTTTCATAAATAAATAATTTTTTAATTCTTAAATCTTTATCACATTTTTACAGGAAAATTTTTTTTTTTATATTGTGCTGATGCAGACAATACTATATTTACTTTATTGAACATAATAAAAATCATTTAAAATAATTTATGGTATATATATTGTAACAATTTGATTAATTTTGTAAAAATATTAAACCAAAATGTTTACAGGAGGGTTTTTAACCTTAAAAAATTATACATCCAAATTTTATCTCGAGTTAATTCCTTATTATATAGATACTTTCTTATTATTATGAAATCGAAAATGATGCATTACAATTATTATTAATTAATGTACGCATAATAAGTTAAATATCTGAGCTAACATTTAAAGTTTTAAATGGTAATTAAATTATTGCATAAAAATGTAGTGCAGATATTAATATTTGTTTTTCTGGTGAGAGAAAAATAGTTTTTAAACATTGACGTGAACGTTTATAAAATGAGAAAAATTACTTTAAACCAGATTTGTTCACTGCGGAAGTTGGAAAAGTGGTATGAAGTCATGAACTCTTGACATTTAACCAGTTTTCCGCTCTTAATCCTTATCGAAACTACCACGCATGTGCAGAACGCATTTCCCAAGAAAGGAACGCGCGGTTTCTTAAACTTAGAAAATTGAAACTCATTCTGAAATTCCTATAGCCCAGTAAAAATTTAGTGCCAGCTATAAAATGTCTCTCTAACTCTTCCGGGAAAACATTTGCTTTCCGGGTATTTTCTTTCTCGGGTCACTTTTTGCAAAGTATAGACCTTTATTTGGTTTATATCGTACTTTGCAGTTGTTATCTTAATAAAGGAGTAGATCCTTTTTCAATTTTGAAGCATCATATAAAATACTTGTTGGAGTAAGTATATAACTTCATCTAGGTTTCTTCAAGTAATGACAATGTATATAGAAAGTTTTAAATAATTATATCTATTTATTGCTTACATGTTGATTTTAATAGAAGGTTTTGCAACTTTTTCGATACATTTTTATGTTTATAACAATATTGTCATTATTTTTTACTGGTAAAAAACACTGATATTGTTATAATATTATACGCTTGCCAAGTTTGGTGACTAATTAGTTGGGTAGGAGTATTTTAAAGTTTAGTTATTTTAATAGCCTTTTACCTATTCTTTTGATTGAATAAATGAAACCTTTCTAATGGAGTCTAGTCCCATGACATCATAGTTTCAGTGAAATATACCTTATTAGTAATCTACTTTTAATTATGCTATATTTTAACATGAATACCGTGAAATTTAACCAATATTTATTGCAGTTTTGTAACTTCATTTCCTCAATCGAACTATGTAAATAAAAAGCAGAATATTTCTTCTTCAGTCTATGGAAAAAAATCATGCTATTAAATGTTTCATGAAACAGTGAAAACTATTGATATTTTAATTTAACAATGAATATTATTATTGAAAATTAATCGAAAATAATTTTTAAAATTTGTGAAAATTCGGAATTTATTATTATTAAAAATACTATTAAAAAGTAATCGAAAATAATTTTAAAAAATTTCTGAAAATTCGGAATTTATTATTACTAAAAATACTATTGTAAATTACTCAAAAAAATTTAATTGCTGAAATTCCGAATTTTTTGCAATATTTAAATTTATAAATATTAAAGAAACATTTAAAAAATTGAAACAGTGTAAAACACAGCTTTGGGCTTAATTTTTCTGTATTAATTTTTAACTAAACAAAATTCCTAAAAAAATTTCCACTAACCAAGGTATGGATTTTGTTTCTAAATATATTCATACTTTTAGTCAAATGATCTGTCCTATAGAGTGCAAGCATGCGCACACAGATAACCACACAATCTCGTTTAGTTTTCATCAGTATTTAAGAAAAAAGACTGCCTTTTATATAAGATGTATATCATGGAATTGTCTATGAAGCTCATATATGGTTAATAATTTTCTTTTAATCGATATACTTCTATTAATAAATTGATGGAGTTCCTTTGTCATTTTAAAGTTTATATATATATATATATATATATATATATAA
>JAPMOR010094110.1:101647-121240 GCA_026543865.1 Argiope aurantia | reverse complement strand
ATATATATATATATATATATATATATATATATATATATATTAAGGGATGTTTATTTAATTAGTGAATAGAACATGTGAAACTGTATTAAAAGTACGAGTTAAATGTACATTACATTGCATAGTTTTAAAATTAATATGTTAATGAAATTTAAATATAAATTTAAGAGTAAGTGATTCAACTGAAATACAACCAAATCAGCATTGCCGAGGAATAAATTGGTCCCGAAGGCTGCTTTATATAACAGATATTTGATTTATATTTCTTTCTTGTGTGTTTTACTTTTAATAGTTAAAAAAAACGAACAGTCGAAGACTTTTTTGAACATAAATTCGTTTCTTATATGGTAAATTAAAAAAAAATTGGCAAAAACAAATAAAAAATTTTTAATTTAAGTTGAAGTACCTTTTCGAACTTTTCCTTCAAAATATTTACAAAACAAAATAAAGATTTTCTTCTCTAAATTCTTATATTATTCTGATTATTTTCTATATACGTATTAGAAAAAGAAAAATCCATATTATTTTATTTCATATAATTTTTTAAATTTGTATTATCAGCTGTCTAAAAGGTTTTTGAACACTGAATTGTAGTTTGAATAATATTACGGAGCAACAAAAAAAAAATAATAATTTGCATTCTTACAGAAAATAATTTTTATCATTTTGAAAAAAATGATAAAAAATAGAAAATTAATTGTGCATGGAATTTATGTCATTGAAAAATAATTTTTCAAATTTCAAGATAGTGCATAAATAAATTGCGCAGTGATATGTCCCGCAAATATGGTGGAAAAATGGAAAATCATTCTATTCCTATTTCATCTCTTTTCTGGGGCTGTATTAACTTTTTAATATCTTGGGTCATCTGTCTATGTGCTAATGAATATGTGTACCAAATGTTGTTCATCTCTGTCAAGAAGATGGAATAGTATAACAGACAAACAAACAGAGATTTAATTATATATAGAAAGAGATACGAAAATGTAAAAATAAATGTTAGGTCTTTTCAATATTTAAACGACAGTCTTTATAATTATATTGATATTTCTTAATAGCTATTTCAGTTTAGGAAATACAACTGACATGACCTTAATTCAATTTTACTCTGATAAAAATTAAACCTTTAATAACTATGAAATCCTATCAGAGCGAAAATATCAGTTTTCTTAGTAACCATCAAGGTTAAAATAAAAAGTTATCTTTTACTTTAGAAAAGTATAAAGGCTAAAATCCCAACATTTCTGTATTTTACGTTCAACCATAAAGAGTTACTTTTCATTCCACCAGAAAATTCTGGAATCTTCTGGAATAAATTACTGCCAGTTTAATATATGTAGATAATAAAGCTGCGCATCCCAGAGCATTGGTGATCATAAATTTAGAAATTGGCATCTCATTGCTTTGAGAAGAGAAACCGAGTCTAATGCGTAACATATTTCCATCAATCGATTTGGTTGGTTAAGTATTCAAAACAGAGAGGGATATTTTATTCAAGATCTGTTTTGTAGGGAGCGGTATTTACATTTTCACTTGCGTGCGAATGATCTTGCTTGATGGGAAGGCGCCAAGTGATATGTACAGCGTACATCTTTAAAAATTTAAAGTTGTGGTTCTTTTTAAGAAAAAGATAATGTGTTAAAGGAATTCTAAATGGAAAATGTTTTCATGCGTTTTGATATCATGTATCTGAAGAAGTGCATGACTTTTTTACCCTAACTTATGTGGATTATGTTTGAAGTATTAAATCGTCAAAAAATTTAAACCAAAATTTTTTGATGAATCTATATGGCTTAAATATTTTTGTTTCAGCGAAAAATATTTTTGACGATTAGTTAACTTTCTGTGTAAATAGAAAAAAGGGATTATGTAGATAAAGGAAATTAAACGAGTTATTTTACACCACATTTAAAATTCTGTGTTAAAATGTGGTGCAAATCGTCCCTTGGTGGGCAATGTTTGAGCAAATATGAACACGATAATTCGAAAATTCAATAACATGGATAAATAATATTTTGAATGAATTTTATGTCACAGTATAGAATTTTTAATTGAGTAATAGTAATAATCAAATAATGTAACTATTTTAATTATTTAATTTTTAATTGTTTTTTTTTATTTTAATTTTTTAGATTATTTAATTTTGATTATTTAATTAATTATTTTTCGCTATAATTATTTTAATTATTTAATTACTTTACTATTAATAATTTAATAGTAAACATTCAATAGTAGTAATAATCAAAAATTACGCGAGAAAACAGGATAATCTAAAAAAAAAACCCTTAAGCAAGCGATTTATATTTGAAACCTTTTCTGTTCATAGAAAGATTATCAGGAAAACAGTAGAATAATTTAAGAGGAAGACGATAAATTTGCATCAAAATTTGAACAAAAATCGTCTGATGATAGAAATAGAGATATCAATTTGTTTGGCGATATGTCTCTCTGTGTGTAAACCTTAACTCAAAAAATAAAATGAGTTAAGTTATGATTTTGTCAATATGGTTTTATCATTCTTATTTTGAATTAAGAGCAATTGATACTTTAAAATAGAGGAAAATGTCTACTTTCGAATTTTATGTTTTAAATTATTTCTAGACCTGCGTCTCAATTCTCTGAAAATTTCGGAAGTATCAGACAAATATTTTACGAGATACGAATTCATTTTGTCAGACCCATTATAGAGGGCCATTGTTTTTTTAATGTTTTTACTGAAAAAAACACACATTTTTTTTTTGCTTTAAAGTTTAGTAAAACACATTAGTAAAGTTTACAAAAAATTTATTGTTTACTCATTGTTTGTTTATAATTCTGATAATTTCACTAGTCGTTTCAGGTCAGTTTCTGCCCATCAAGTTCGGACAATTTTTGGAAAGAATCTCCTTTTCCAAAATTGCCACATAATTTATTGATTACTAAATTCTCATAGATTTGTAAATGCAATGATTTAATAAAAATACACTTTATTTTATTATGAATGGTAAGAGGTATAGTATGTGTAAATTAAATTTTCAGATGTAAAAATTATTTACTTGAAAAAATGGTTTTTGATTTGGTTGTCAAATTCATTAATGAAACTGAAATTACTGACTTTGTACATATTTATTTCAATATTTAATTTGAACAAGGCAAATTTTATAATTACTTTTTATAATAAAGCTTTGTTTCATATTAAAAGTAATGATTAAAAAGCTGGCATAGATTTTTAAATCCATTTCTTCCATTAACTTGTTTTTTCCATGAACTTGTTTTTCTAAAAACTTGGCTTATTTCAAAAGTTTTTTTTTAGTTAATTTATATTATATTTAAATTGTTTCTAATTATTTTTATGCTTTAATAAGCATTTGAAAAATAATAATAATGGATTCCTAAATATATTGGCTACACAAATACTAAAATAAACAATTTTTTTATCTAATTTTAACTAAATTAAACTAGAACAATTATAAACTATGAAACCAAAATCAGTCTATAAAACTATTATTTGATGACTGAAAACTGTTTGGTTATTGTTGAGGAAAGTAACCGATCTAATATAAACTAATTTGATTGCAATGTTTCTGCATTTGATTCTTTAAACCTTTGGTACTTAGTTTGCTTTTTGCGAAATCATGTCTACTACAAAATGCTAAAAGTCAAATACATTTTATTCAAGCTGTTTAAAATATTTCTTTAAACTCAGAAATCTCATTTTAGTATAATTAGAAATCGATCTTTGGAAATATAGGTTAGAATTATTTTGAATTGCGAAAATGAAATTAAAAAAATTAAATATTTTCCAAAAGATCCAACAAAGTTTTGAGTAAATATTTTTCTCCGAAACCCAAATATTCAAATTCGAGTGCCTAATTCCTCTAAATACATGAGAAGCATTCTTCAATTTCGTTCATATATTCAATTCAAATATTTCGTCAGCTAATATTGAAAATTGAATGAGAAGAAGCGTTTTTAAATATATTGTAAATTTTTTAAGAATTTGAAATAAATAGTTTTAAGTTTCTGTACAAGAAAAGTGTTTTTAAAACTTAAATTTCTGAACTGCTTACATGTAACCACAAAAAAATAAATAAAGCAGATTTTATTGAAATTGTAGAAACAATTTGGTATCGACTCCCCTTAAATTTCTACGAAATATTAATTTTTTATAGTTTTGCCTATCCATGCGCATGCGAAGGCAATAACTAAAGGAAACGAAAACACTAGATAAACATAATGATGTTTTAAGATTGCATGCAAAATTTTGATTGCATTTTTGACCAGATCGAAAATAAAATCCAAAGCTAAGTTAAACGAAAATAAATCCAAAGTCAATGCACAACCCTTATTAATAAACTGCAAACTTAAATATAAAATTTTCCAGATTGTGGAGCCTGTTTTAATTAAATGAATGCCCCATTAAAAATCGATATCTATATAGGAAATAAACTCTAAATTTTGAACTATCGTCAGATATTGAATACAATACCTAAATAAACAACCTCTTCTCCAAATGTTTTCATTACAAAAGTGAGAGATCATTTAACCTTTGAAGTAACATTCAAAATGCACCAAGTGTACATTCATGATGAATATTCAAAGGAATTGAATTTTGAAAATGAAATCTTTCGGCTTCGAAACAAAATTACAACATCAATTTACCGTGACCTGTAGGAAAAGTCAAGAACACATTTCACACATTTTCACACACATAAATTAGAACAAAATCCGGATCATTATAATAAATTAATTTGGGTTCTTTTTGGGGGGGGGACTTTTTTAAATTTTTTTATATTACTTTGAGGCAAAATGTTAACTCCGGTACAGATATCCAACTGGGATTTTAAGAAATTTAAAAAACGCACGATGAAAAAGTATTTAAATAAAAAATCATATAATATCAACAAAATTCAAATGCTGTCATATACTGATTTTTTATTGGTCTTATAGCAAATTATTTACGAATTATATTGAAGTGCAATTGATACCAACAATTGCGCGAAATGCTGAAACATCAATTCCATTAATGCATGTGAGGTGTTGCTAATAGCTTCTAAGATAATCACAAATCGACTATACCGACTCGCCGGAAGGCATACAAAAAGTTCTGAATGACTAGTCCATCGCGACAGCAGCACTGACGGGAACTGTGGTTGAGCCCTAAGGCCATCACCGGCAAGGTACAACCCTTCCTTTGGGAAGTAGGCATCTTCTCTGTGGGGGTTAGACACACATAACACATCACAACAGTTTTGTACCCACCAGGGCGTCGAGAACCATCCATCTTACCGGAAGATTCTCATTCTCCTTTTTGAGATGCCCCCGATGGAAGAGCTTCTAAGGTAAAACAAAACCAGATGTTTTTTTTTCTCCTTTTTCTTCGACCATTATTTTTATGACTCACTTTTTTTCACTGATTTTTGTCTTCCCAATATTTTTAATAGAAAAGATTTGATCCTAATGATCCTGCACATAAAGAAGAATTTATTCTCAAAACAAATCAGAAATACAAAGAATCAAATGTAACTGGCTAGGAATTCTGGTAGATATTTGTTGTTAAGTAAAACATGTGAATTAAAGGCGAAAGTTTCCTTTATATTAAGATTCTTTTAAAGCGTTTTAGAATATTGCATTAAAAATTTTATGAATATCTTCAAGAAGGTTAATTTTAAAATTATTTGATAAAAAAAGTATTATTAAAAACTTTGTGTGCCTGACCATACTAGGTACTCTTAAAAAAATTGAAATACATTTCTTTATAAAAAGGAATTAGAAAATGTAAAATTACATATTATAGATAATTGTTCCTTAATTAGGCTCTTTTTTTAATTTTTCGGGATGAAAAAATAAGAAAAGAAAGAAAGCAAATTCGTGATAAATTTGTTCTGACAAGGAATTCAACGTTAAATATTGTAATGAAACGGCAGTAGTTTAACTTATTCAAGGAAATTTTAAAAAAAACTTTATTGCATATTTTAAAATGATAGAAGTATACATTTTTACATTTTTATTGCCCCCCCCAAAAAAATAGCACATAGATGTCTATGCAATCTTCTTTAACTATACAAAAGCATGAAACTTGCATTTCGAAAGTTTTTTATTTAGAACAATGAAGCATTTTGTACTATAAAGAAAGATGATAATATGAAAAAGCTATTTCGAACATTGAATTTTGCATCAAATATTCATGGCAATCTTCATCTTTTTTTCAGCATCTTTAAGCTTTATTATACCTCTTATCGATGATGCGCTAGTATGAAAGTGAAGTAGCCAGGGGCAGATGTGAAAAATTGTATTTCTTTACATATGGTAAAGAATGTTTGAAATATTTATATTCAGTCATTCTTAAGCATTTCCATCTGAAATATATATTGAGTGAGTGATTTGAATTGCTAAATATTGTTAGAATTTTTATAAATCTTTCTTTTCAAGAAAATAATGGAATATGTAATCGAAACATGATTATTCACTAAAATTGTTATTTAAAAAGGTTAATTACATCCCCATAATGAATTAAAATAAATAATAAATATGAGGAAATTCATTATGAACAGATAAAAGTCCAGGGCTTCTGCTTTACTTGAGAATGGTTATACTTATTGTTATAAAATTGATGTCAAGTAATATTAAAGGGGTAATAAGCTACGCCAGTTCACAACATTTCAACGATTGAAATCTCTTTTGAGAGCCCAGTTTTTAATTATAGGTAAGTATAATTTATAGGTATAATAGGTATTTTTTTATTATGGGTAGGTATGTTGTTATTCACATAATTAGGGTATCTACTCTTACTCTGGCTTTTAATAAGAAGGACTTCAATCTGATCCGTGCTCGCGAGCTGCAGTTTGCTGACCAATTCTACGAGATAAAATCATTACAATATTATTTCTGCATCATAATTTCGAATTAAGTTTTCATCTTAGAAATGATAAGAAATGTGGAAAAAAAAACAGTTTTAAAGTACATCAGCCTCACTAATAGTTTTGCGAAAATATATGAAGATTGTTTGTTTATGAACCTCCAGGTAAATTAAAGATTAATGTTTTGACAGATGGTACATGTCCATAAAATGAATAGTGAATTATGACTTTATTCCTAATCCATATATAAAAGCAAGAAAAGTATACCATCCTCTAATAATCCAAATAATATCAGGGCATAGGAGATTTCCCGCGTACTTAAAAGGATTTGGAAGGCTGCGAGAAAATAAATGCATCTGGGGAGAAATTAAACTGTTTATCATTATTGAAAAAAATGTATACAATTCATAATTAAGAAAGAATATAAAAATTGAAAATAAATACTAATAGCGCCAAAAAATCTTAAAACATTGTAAGATAATTTGTTGAAAATTGTCAGATTTTAAAAACTATTAAAAAGTTTAAACATGCTCTCATTTCTTTTGTTACAAAATGCACATCTGGAGGAATATAGAGAATTTTTCAAATTATTGCCCTGTAAAACAGGATGATAAATGTAAGGGAAGATGAGAAGGAATGTCACACCACCTTGTATCTGGGGACAAAGAACCTAGAGGAGGATGTTGTGGCGGGATGTGATACGCGAGGATAGAATCTGCCACCTTGTGGTTCACAGCCCAGTAATATAACCACAATACAAAAGCAATTGCTCGTGTAGCGTAGCTGTTAACTGGCTTATAAGCTTTCACCACAGACTCTCCCTAATGAAAATATCTTCCGATGGCCATCAAAGCTACAGAAGTTGTCCTCACTGCATTGATACTGAACTCTTCCCCGACCATATCTTTGATTGCCCAGCCATTTTGGTGAAGCTCTTCAAGATCCATCTCGATTCACCGCATAAACTCCTCTACTCTACTGAGGTAATTGATGTGGCCAAACCCGTTTAGACACTTTTGGACAAATCTAATCCTATTGCACTACTGGACAAGACAACAACAGATTCTCCCTCCAGTGAGTCGAACGATATGGCTGTTGAGTGGTGATGTATTAGCTGTTGATTTTAATGCGCCTGTACCCATATGAGTAGCACCAAGCGTTATGGCGAACGTGTGTGGGTGAGTGGTTGCTGATGCTGTTGCTGCGTCAAGTGAGTCTGACGACTTTAATTGCGGGTAGATAACGCTACAACAGCTTTACGAAAGCTAAAGGTTCATCGTCCGAGGTCACCAATGTAGAAATTGAACTGAGCGAAGATAGAACCTTGTGGTTCGGAGCCCAGTCACATAACCATAATACAAAAGCAATTGATCGGGAAGCGTAGCTGTTAACTGGCTTATATGCTTTCATCACAATGTCAGTTCGAAGAATTGACCAATTATATGGGTAGATTACTGTAAAGACAGTTGTCGTCCAAAATTCCTGCCGGTACTGCTTTATTCACTGGTGGTAGAATGGTCGACTGTGAACAAGGAGAAGAATATAGAATAATGATTTTACAACGAAACAAATTATACGAAATGTTATTCGTTAACTTCAGTGATACACTAATAAGAAGGCACCATGCCCACTAGTCAATTTTCGAGCAAGAATCTGAGCGAAGTATCTCTGGTGGAATCGGGTCTAGAATAACCTACTCTATATCACAGAAGCCAGGAATCTAATATCATTCCAGTGAGTCCCTGTTCTTCATACGCAAAGATATTCTAAACAATTTTATTTTATCATGAATTGGATGAAATTATTATCCATTTAGAATCACATTTATGAAATATTCCTTTCATAAGTGTAAAATGGGTAGTCGTAATTCATCGACGCAATCGAAAATTCTCTCTTTCTTTGCAAAATTTTGAAAAAATTCTAGCTTTTAGGGACCTAGACCAGGCAATGAACGTTAATCAGTGAAGAAAACCCGCCAACGAACACCGAAATGAATTAAACATTTGTTAATATGAACCCCAGAGTGCAGCATCATTCAACAAATTAAGAAAAAAATAATAAGAGTGAGAATAATATATTCTAATCAGAAATAATTATCAAAAAGCAAAAATTCATGATTTTTTAATTGTTATTTTTGAAATAACTGATAAGTAAAATAAATAAACCTGAGATAAATGTTCTTTTTATTTCTTTGCCCATGATAAGATAAAAAATAGTTTATTTTATCCAATTCGATTTTTAATATTATCAATCGATTAATGTTATCGAAATTCTTAAGTTCTAAAGTGATTATATTGCGCGCAGATACTATATATCGATTTTGAAGTGATTATATATAGTTATAAAACATGTAGCAAACTTTTACCATTCAAAAAGCGTAATAGCCTTTATAATGCTCGAAAAGATAACTTAAAATAAATTTTAATAACTGCATTTAATTATATACCAAAAATGACCTCCAATTTTCGCAAAGCAGCACTGGGCATAATATTTTACTATACAAATGAATATTTTTGCAAGCGTGTATATGGCCTTATAAATTTTAGAAAGCATATGTTTTCCGTTGCAATGTCATACCAAGTTTACTTTGGAAAAATTTAGATATCATCAGTTGTAGAATCTCATCTAGAGTCTCACACATATTATTATAGTATTCAAATGTTTTCAATACTATATGAATGAGATGCATGTATTTTTCATACTTTTCTAATTCATAAAATTTTTATACGAACAACTTTTTGAATTCACTATTTAAATCCTCTTTAAATTATTTCAGTTATAATGTATTACATTTTCTGTGCAGGATAGCAAAATTTCATTCAATACTTTCAAAACAATATTATAATTTTTCAAATAATTCTGTGAATATCTTTTATATTAATGAGCCATTCAAAACTAAAACCAGTTATTCTTTCTTCTAATATTAAAATAGAATATTATATCTGTTGTCTCTCTGTCTCTCCGTTAGTGCATAATGAACTAGATTGATATAATAAAATCGATTTGATTAATTTAAAGTTTTCTAAGGATAGCTTCAGAAACAATATAGCACAAATATAATTTTTACTACACCATGAAATTCCAAAAATTATTATTTTTTATTTATAAAGATCTTATTTATTTTCTAATTCGTGTGTTACTCTTATCTTTATAAATTGTTTGGTTTGCTTTAGTTATATTAACCCGTTTGAAGCAACACTTGGGCTATTTTGGGACGGACCTCGTAATTTTGAACCGCGGTCAGATGACAAGGACGACACCTGAGCTGGCTCCCCCCTCTCCACACCACACCACACTAGCGGGAGGACGTTTGGCTAGGTGTTCTGTTTCTCACATATGATTTTAACAAATAACTTTAACTCAAGATTAGATTTATTATGTGTACATGAATTATTTGGATTTTTATAACTTCTAAAACAATAATTTCAATTATGCATTTCATGAAAAAATGTCGATTCTTTAAAAAATAACAGTAGCTATAAATTTATTTACATGTGCGATATACCTACAATAAATGTGTAATTTTTAACCTCTTCAGTCCCGAGGTACACATATGTGTACCTGCATATTTTTCATTTTTCGTATCTGGTAAAGTTAAATTTTGACGAAATTATACATGCATTTCAATGTTTATGAATGTAGCTTCCATTTTGCATCAATAAATAGCACTACCGCTCGATATTTTTTCATATCCATCGCTATTAATTAGATACATAACGAAAATGGCGTTGAACAGAAAACACCGCAAATATAAGTACATTTTTTAATATTTATTATTAAAATAAGCGCTTGTATATATTTTTTTATAAAATACTAAGTGTCTGGTTAAAGTCAGTACCAAATATTATCTTTTTATCTATAATAGAATCGGTGAAAATACAAACTTAACTAAGGTACACATATCCTTACCTCAGGCTTTTTCGCGCCCGTTTATTGTCAGCTTGCGATCCATTGCGCTGCTTATCTTTTGAGCGATTGTTTTCAAATTGCCATTTCTTGTCCTTTAATGTATTGTATATTTTTATGATAAATAATTCTTATGTTATATAATGTAATAAAATATAAATTTAAAAATATTTATTTTTTAACTTTAGTATGAAATTTAAATTTATATCTGTGTTGTAGTCAGTAATTGATATTTCAAATCGATATCATGTATAGAATATACGGAATTTTATAAGCTAATAATATTTTTCTCACGTCAAGGGGCTTTAACTCAAAAGGAGATCATTGAACTTATAGGAAAAAGTGGTTTTAGGGGAAACAATAGAATTTTTCATGCATCAAAAATAATGAAACCTGGCAAATAGGATGAATGGATCACACACGATAGTCAAATGTGCCTTGTCAAGTAGAAAGATAATAAATTCGTACTATTATCCACATGTATAGGTAATGAGTTAATTGGAATAGGCAGAAGATAGACAAGATAATTGAAACAGAAAGCTGATATAAAATTATCTGCTTTTGTAAAAACATATAATATGGGAGGCATCGACCATTATTTTGCATATTACCGGTATGCAGTAATTACAAAAAAATGACCGACGCGAGCATTCACGCATTTTGTAGATTTAATAGTTGTCAATTGCTTGATATAATATAAAATGATGGCAAAACGATAAGCTGAGCTATCAGGAATGAAGCCGAAAAAGTTATGACCTTATTGCAAATTCAAATGCATATAATTCGGTCCCTGTTGAAATATGAGAGAATTCTCATCATCAGCAAGAAAGGAAACCAAGAACAAGTAAAAAAATCATCTTTCAATGAAAATAAATTAATAGAAGATGGGTCATCAAATGATGGAAATGCAAATACAAGACCATTGGAGATTTCATTACCACCATCTGGGGAAAATACCTCTAAAAAAGCAAGAAAAATTGACTAGACTAGACATTCCAAGTCATCTACAACACTACATGGACGATAAGTATGCATCAAAATGCAGGTATCCAGGATGTAACTCTAGGAGAAGAGTCAAATGCTCAAAATGCAGTATGCAAAATATAAAAAATGCAAAATGCACCAAAATACGTAATATTTTTAAAAAAATGAAATTTCCTTCAAAATAAGGTTTAATAGTTTATTAATATAATAAATTTTGTATTTTTTTTTCATTTCAAAGGCCTTAGAATAAGAAAAGTATAGATATTAAGTAACCAGGAAAATTAAATATATTTTTTTTTATCGAGGATGCTTTGACTTGCTTAAGACCCTAGGTACACATATGTGTACCTTAAAATTATGGGACTTAAAATTGTTTGATCGGCAAATTTTTTTTTCCACAAACTATTGAGATGTAACAAAAGTAAAAAATCTTCAAATCAAATTTTTAAACCAGTTTTTAAAAAATCAGGACTGAAGAGGTTAATTACCAAATAAATATAAATATTTTAATATCTATTTAAGTAATATATCATTTTATTGGTTGAAACAAAACCTAATTAAGATGTATTTTTTAGCCAAATATTTTTATCTTAGATATGTGAGAGCTTATAGATTTTTATTTACCGGAACACTTTATTAAGGCCATAGATCAATATATATTTCGCAATCATATTCGACATGTTATGTATATTTTATATACATGATTTTTATTCTAGCTAGGAATTTTTTTCTAGATATATGTTGTATGTGCATTTCATAAAATGGTAATTTTGATTAATTTCAAGATGACAGCATTTTATTTGTTATTCAGTAGTAATGTTTCTTAAATATGTATCTAATAATTGGGTAGCTGATGTAAAATTATCATAGCATAAATGAATTCCATGCTTAGCTCTAAATAATAACTAATATCAATTAAATTTTACATTTTTAAAACATCAATCTACCTAATAGTTTTAACAGTCAAATATAAGCGTTAAAATAATTAACTTAATTTATTGGAAAAATTTCGGCAAATTGTCATTTTATTCATGCATTTGTATTTTGTTCAAAAAAATAATAGATTGTGTGTGTGTGTGTGTGTGTGTGTGTGTGTGTGTGTGGGTGTGGGTGTGTGTGGGTGTGTGTGTGTGTGTGTGTGTGTGTGTGTGTGTGTGTGAGTGTGTGTGTGTGTGTGCGTGTGTGAGCGTGACTGTGCTGTTTCTTTCGTTTTATTTTTCGTAATTTCCTATGTAATTTCCGATTGTTTGTAGCAATAACTGCTTTCAAAGTACCACAGATTTAAACAAGTTCCCTAACTAATTAAAAAGAAACTGAATTTTGGAGAGTGCAAATAATAATAATGGAAAAATGGTTTGCATATTATTATTTAAGTTCCGTTAGTTTTATCGCCCATAGGCATAAAGGGTTAAAAAAATGGAGAAGGGATCATCCGAATTCTTCGCGCGTTTTATGTGTGTATGAATATGTGTGTGTGTGTTTAAATATTTATCTTTCTTAATAAATAAATATTTTGGCCCATATCATGATAAACTGATAATGTAAATACTAAAAAATCAAAATTTCACTGATTTGCTGTTTAATTTATAAAATAAGGTGTATTAAATATACTTACTAGAGATCGTTTAGGGGAACTGAAATTGGTAGGCATATTTACCACTGTGCATTAAGGACAAAAATAATTAGGTAGCTAATGATAAATACAACCACTACATAATTTTAGATAAATTAAAATTACTTTATTCATTTTCTTCAGTTAGAATTGCTCGGATTTCAAATTCAGTAATTTCTTACATTAAAGTTTGAATTAGATAGGATGGCGAGTCGCTACATTGCATGAATATAAAAATGTTGCAGTCTGATCCAATTTTATTAATAACAACATTTTGAGTTAAATAAAATAAACTAAAATACCATAAACTACAGTATTCAACTAATCAGTAGGACAAAAAAGGAAGTCAAAATATGCAATAAATCATTAACAGGAAGATTCCGAATTTTATTGTAAGAAACTCTGTGTCAACAGTTTTTGTTCTTTTTAAAAATTATTGTTGAATTTAAATTAATTAAATTCAATAACAAATACTGATAATTGAGATGTAAGAATATCTTTAACATAAGGAACCCAACATAATGTTGTTTTATTTCTGAAAATTTTTCCCTGAGTTAAAATTTAATGACAAATGCTCACCGGGAACGGACAATGGTAAGCACACTTACTACTTTTGAATTTAAATGATATTTAACAGTAG
Source organism: Argiope aurantia (assembly GCA_026543865.1). Lineage (NCBI taxonomy): Eukaryota > Metazoa > Arthropoda > Arachnida > Araneae > Araneidae > Argiope > Argiope aurantia. The sequence goes on along the minus strand of JAPMOR010094110.1, from coordinate 107,262 downwards.
ACTTAATGCATTTCCGAGCTATTAAAATAGCTCAATCAAATGTTAAGCATCTGATTATCCTATTTATCATTTTAAAATACTTTTTTGAGTTCTCATTAAAAAAATTTTGTCTGTGGAAAGTATAAATACCAGAGAACTATAAAAGGGGAAATGTTTTGGCATTTGCCCTGATTGCTGTTTTATCCAGTTCCGTCTCTAGTGCTACTTAGTTATTGGAAAGTGCTTTTTTGATCAATAACAGGTGCTGCGTTAATTCTAATCTTTTCAAGTATATGACTAGATTTGATACATACTCTTACGATACTTACTACCATACGATACTTACTCTTTGGCAATCAGCTAATTGCAGTTCACTGCTCTTGCTTGCCTCTGGGCTGTCGTAGACACCAGGGCGGGACAAGCGTCGGTTGATGGCAGCTCGGATGCCCCCACTGATGCTCGCCGACTCAGTCCGGCGCTTAGCCAGCTCGGCGCCGCAACTCATGCGACACCGATTCTGGGATTCGACTCTACGTGGCGCTCACTTTCTATCCTAAGGTTTCACATCCGAAAGCATATACATTTTTACGACTTACTTTGCAAGAAACCGTCGTAACTCAGATTTTTTTCTACGTGACGCTCAATATCTCTTCTACGATATCACTTCCAAATGCATGTAGAATCCAAGAATACTTTTTGCTTGGATGCCGTAACTGATGCGATATCAATTCTTTGCTTGTCTTCTAAATGACTCTTATGTTCTGCCCGGAAGTTTCACTTTATTCTATGTGGCGCTCAATATCACGCTTATGATTTCACTTCCAAATGCGTGTAGTATTCAAGAATACTTTTCACGAGAATGCCGTAACTCATGCGATACTAATACTTTCTCTTCTAAATAGCGCTCACTTCGATCCTATGATTTCACTTAGAAGTTAAACAGTATTTTCAGTGAAATAGTTGATATAAAGTTATATGATAAAAGTTTATTCTGTATGTTGTCCGAATGAAATGAACCAATCATTCTTTTTGTTTCTAATGGAATAATAAATAATGATGATTCTCAATTGTCAGAAACGTTTACGTTAGTTTTTCTCGACATACACTGAATCCTCTTATATCAGAAAACATACTGAGCTCAAAATTACAAAATTTCTGACAAATACTTCAAGATATATTATTTTTTGTTGGACGGAATATTTTCCCCGACACTCTCTTTGTTCTCATCTATAAGATTTATCAATTTCAACAATTTCTTTATTTTCCAAAGGTTTTATTTATTTTCTTTATGAATGAGGTTTTGAAGTATCCAGTAGCAGTTTAAGCAATGAAAGAATATTTCCAAGAAATTTCCTCTTTAACTATATATGGATCAAAAGAAGTTTAGAAAACTTCAGTTATATCGATTTCAGTAAATCAATTTATATTCATTTGCAGCTCAGAAAAAAAAATATTACTTGATTACTTCTTTCCTATTCCAAAGGTAAGAGAACTATTGTTTTATTATAAGAAGAACATTAACAATCCATTATTTACATTCATAGATTTATTAAAAGCATTCTGTTCCAAAAGTAATTATAAAAATTTCCTCTGGTTATTTTTGGCGAAAAATCAATAGTCTTTCATTATCATTTTCAGATCTTTTTGTTCATATTTTTGTACATTTTTTTCATTAGTACGCTTTCAATGATGATTAAAGAAACAGGCAAATATTTTTGTACGCAAATGAAGTCATTCTCAAAAGCTATTTTAGAAACCAAAATTTTGATCAGGGATTCATTTTATTGACTTAAACAATAGTTGTATTTGTCATGAGATTAAAAACATGAATTTTCAGATAATAAATTTACTGTTCGAGGAAATTTAGATGTTAATTTTTTCCACATCTTTCATATTCCAATTTTTTTGGTTGATTATAATATTCATGCATGGGATTTCTGTTTATCCTGTACGTAATTTCATTGACGAAATTTTCCTGATACCTGAAAAGAAAGTAAAAAGGATAAATTTTCTGAAAAATATTGCATGAAATATTAAAAAAAACTGACTAAAAGATGTTTTAAATATATTTTCCACTTTATTATTCAGTTTTACTGCAGTATTACTTTTATATTAAAACTCATCTAGGCATAGTTGATTGCCCAGAATGCTAGGTTTGAATTCTATCTTGAAACTTATTTTAGAAATTATTTCTTGCTCTTCAAGTTATCTTTATATATTTCTGAGAAGTTCAAATTAATAAAGTTTCTAATGGCCTTTAATAAATAGTTGATTTGGCCATTATATTAATAGTGTTCATTTTATCATGTTAATAAATTTTGATGAGATACACCTTATCACAATAAAAGAATGGGCTATATTAAATTATAATAACACATCAATATTCTAATTAGTTAGCAATGACTGTAAAATTGCAGAATTCATTCACCAGATCAGTTCAGCTGTTGGAACTGAAGTTCTATGCAAGTTTTATTCCGTGATACCTTTCTAAACTGGGTTAATGCAGTGCTTGGTGGTCAAGAAGCCATTGGTCATACATCTAGGGTTTATAAGTTTCATATGAAATATAGATTAACGAAATCGTGGTAAATATGTGGATCTTCGAGCCTAAGAGAATTCTGAATGTTTAACTAAATTTTCAAAATGGCGAGGTTAATTGGAGAAATGAGTCCGATTGTTGGATCTGAGAGAGTTGTCACTTTTTATTATATTACATGAAAATGGAGATTGTGGTGAGAAAGTGACATATCTATAGTTGATGAGATTTTATATAAAGTAAAATATGCTAAATCGTATAAGTGACTGGTGCTAAGAATATATTTCTTTAGTTTTTTTTTTTAATTTTTTATTTAAGAATAACAGTAAATGGTATCTTCTAAAATTAAATAGTATTAAAGGGTTATTAAATAGATATCATTTAACCTTTCAAACGTGGAATATAACAATGACATAAATTTATTTCTCTTCTATAATTTTATATTGAGTATTTGCTTAAAACCTAATTGAATTTAACATACTTTGTTATTGTTTAGAAACAGAACATGCACATTTTATTAGAAATAGTGAGTAATAGCAAAATTCGGTATCGCTAATGCTAGTGAGTGTTAACATATCGTTCGATGTTCATTTGTAAAATATAGTGGATAAGAGAAACTTGCAAGAACTTGTAGGGTATTTTCGTCAGATCGTAGAACAATAACAACAGTTTAACAAATGAAGAGGACATTTTCAGAAGATAATTGATATCAAGTCCCTTCTCCAATTTTCTTAGGTTGAAATCGCTTAGTGAATTTTACAAGAAGCGTTAATCAAATTATTCTCACAGAAAATCTCGCCATTGATACTTCCATTTGAAACATCATTACTTGCGATGAATTACAATCTGGAAAGTCGTTGAAAGTTTTAGAACATTCTAGAACACAAGCTTAACGAAATTTAAAATTTCAGAGAGATATCTTTGTTTAAAAGTTTTTGAATTTAGCTTGTGATGGGATTATTGATTATTATATTAATAAGGAAGTGTTTACTGTATTGGAATTCATGTTAAATAATTCGTGGCATGCATAATTAATGCTTTTTATAATGAATCAAAAATATATAAGCTAAGAGTTTATAGGATGAAAACATTATGTTTTCTAAGATATACTCGTTCCTAATGAAGGACTGATAATCATAAAAAGAATATTTATTTTTTAACTATTAGTCATTTTGTGTTAATAAAGAAAATTAAAAATAAGCATAAGTTGAAGAATCTAAATAACAAGTATATTACAAAGTACAATTAGAAATAATTCAATAAATTTTAATAAATATATAGATTTTTGCTTTTGAAAATCATTAATAAAAATATAAGATAAATGAAAAGAATAAAAACAAATATAATAAAATAAAAAGAAATTAGGTTTATAAAAATATTTCAGTATATACAACAAAAGCACAATTCATGCAAAGACTGTTCTATCAAGCATACAAGAGCGAATTATTTTCAATAAGAAAATAAAAATGCAGCACATAATAAAATCATATAATATGGAGCAGATATACATATCATAAGTAACTGTAATCTTCAAAGCAAAAAAAAAAAAAAAAAAAGAAAGAAGACTAGACCAAATATAAAATTTGGTGAAATGTGTTAATTCAATAACATTGCATACCAATTCATCATATTTCCAAAGCAGTTTATTAACTTAATTTATTATTTCTTATCAAAACGTAGTGAGATTTTTAAAACACTGGGAAAGAAAAAAAAATGATTGTTTATGTCATGAATTAAATGTCTCATCGAATGGTTTTGATATAATGATATGTTCCAAATAGACGTATTTTCTTCTTTTTTCTGTTATTTCAAGCATGCTTATTTTCATGTTTTCAATTTAATTCTCTATTTATATTATTATATGTATCTTCTTCTTAAAAAATATTTTTATACATTTATATATACTGATTTTTATACTAATATCAATATAAAAATTCTCATTATTTTAATATAAAAAGTCTCTCCAGCCGCTCTTAATTATATTATGAACTAAAGCTAAAATAGTTAATATCCAGTAGTGTCAAGAATTACAAAGTTAAAAGCTTAATAACTCTGTACTTGAATGTTAATTACTTGAATTTATGATGACTTTAACCTATGAACCTCTAACGACTTCCTGAAACTATCATATTTATAATGATTTTAATGTCCGTAACGCGCATAATATGACGCTATTTTAAAGATATTATGCTTAGTCTGCAAACTTATTTGATGGTGTTATTTTAAGAACATACTCTTTCTAATTGCTCATATCCTATTCTTAGAATTATTTTCAGAAATTCATACGTTGAAATACCTGATCTTTTCTTTACATTAAGCACAAGTTCCTTGCAATTTAAATAAATATTAAGATAATGGATACTTCGTGGAATTGTTGCACTTTAAAATAAAATGTTTAGAAGCATGGAATGCGATAAAATTCAAAAGAAATCAACTTAATTCTACTAGTTTAGGAAAGAAAAGAATTTCAGCAAATACTTCAGTGTATTGTCAAATTTTCATGTTTCTGAGTTATATCGTAACAGTTTTCGATTGATCTAGGTCTGGTTAGAATTTCTCACAGAATCAACATGAAATTTCAAACTTCAGTCACGGATTAAACAATCTGGAACAATCCAAGAATGTCTTTGCAATTTTCATAATCTGTCACAAATCATGTCCTTTTTGGTAATAATAGACCCAACACAATTCGATAAGATGAAAAAACACCAGAAAAAGCAATTAACACGCGTTTCCAACCTGTAATAGTCAACTAAAGGAATTTCCTTAATTGTAATCTAATCTAATATTAAGAATTCACTGCATCCGGCATTAGAAGATTTGAAATTATAAGGCATGAAGATAAAAAAAATAAAAAAGTAAATGCAATTGAATAATAGCAATTAGGACAAAAAATAAAGTGCAATTAAAAACAAATAAAATTTGTAAATGTGTACAATAAATAAAATGTTAAACATGTACAATAGACATAATTTGAATTTTGTCACAGAATCCTAAATGTATGAAATGTGGTAACTTTTAAACTTCTTTATTTCATACAATTATAATATATAATAGTCTTGGATGTAATATATATATATATATATATATATATATATAT
>JAPMOR010094110.1:80117-101547 GCA_026543865.1 Argiope aurantia | reverse complement strand
ATATTAAATAATAAGAATTATATAAGAAAAACTTTAAATGCCTTCTTAGTGTTAAAATGAAATAAGCTTCTAAGAAGCATGACACGTAAGTTAAACGTTAAACTTTAACTGGATTGTATTTAATATGTATTTTATGTGTGAATGGATTATTTCAATATTATTAATATACATTATACATTTTGCAATAATCTTCAGTGTCATGATGTAATAAAATATACATGAGGTAGTAAAGAAATTCAACCAAAACAAAAGATAATTAAAAAACAGATTAAACACAAATTTCAATTCCCAATGCTATTTTAGAGTACAATAAAATTCACTAATATATATTTTAATCTTAAACATATTCGCTGTTTCAGTGTAAAAAAATAACAGCGTTGTTCCCTTTAAAGATAAAACATCGCTTCTAATGCAATAAATAAATAAACTATCAAATAAAACTGGTTTAGCTTCGGTTTCATGCACTGTGAATGTTACAATATCATCAGGTATAATACAGGACCTATTCAACAAAATTTTCAACTTTTATTACAAAGTAAGCTTTGATTCACTAAATTAATTTATAATGATTCTCGTCTCTAAATACAAACGATTAACACTATATGAGAAAAATAAAATAATTTCCAAAGAAGCATCTGTGAAGAAGTATCAAACAAGAAGAAGCTACGTTTGTAATGTGCATCATAGTCACATTACAAACATAGCTGCAATTATCCTCTAACATGCAATGGCTCATTGAGCTGCTTTCTGTAAAGATTTCCAATGCAAAAATTTAGTGTATTCTATGTGTTTTGAATGATCATAAATTTGATCCATTTACTAAGGGTATATTTATTAATTGAAGTAAAGGTATCTACATACTTAAAATTATTGACGAAAATTAATAATAATAATAATAATTCTCTAATCCAAGAAATGGTCTTATTTCCCCAATTTTTACTCCATATGAAAGCTTATGACTCAGATATGTCAATAATGCTTGTTTCCATGACTCTCCATTTTGGTAGAAAAAAAAGGCTATTTCATTATACATTCTCCATGGGTAGTGATTTTTTTTTAATAAACATCACTGCCTTAACCAATTTTCCCAATTTTTATTTCATGTGAAGTCTATAACAGCTAAAAAGGCCATCAATACTCGTCATTTTATTTTATTTTATTTTCAGCAAATATTGCAAGATGAAACTTGACATAGCCCCCGATTGAACAATTCGGGAACGATTTAACCTATTTCAGCTATTAATTGGGCCATTTGTAAGTGCATTGGTAATTAAAAAGAATGCTCTATATTTAATTTAAAATATCACTTTAATTTGATGTGATAATATGTATAGTGGAATCACCAAGATCATCAAAGCTTTCAAAGTAATAGGTATCAAAATTGATTTATATTACTAAATTATGCTATCATTAGGGTTGCCGAAATTCGCTTTTATTTTTTAAAAATTTAATCGAAATAATTACAAAATTCGGAAAAAATAAATTTTTATTGTAAACTACAGATTTTTTAAAAATATTATGTTATAATATAAATATATAATAATAATGTTAACATAAATATATAAAATATAGAGTTTTAATATTATTATAATAAAAATATAAGGCTATGCGATAATCTTTCATTCCAAGTTCTCACAATCGTAAGAAATGGAAGTAGTGAAAAATATCAAATGCTTTTTATTTACACTTAAGAGTTATTTTATCAGTGGAGTAGTTAAAATGAAACATTCTATTATGCAGTTATCAATAACAATTATCTATAGCAATAATATATTCTCTAATCTTTAAAAAAAGTATGTGTCCATTTGATGGAGCTCTTCAGAACAGGTTACTGAACCTATGTTATCAAATTTAGCACATATATAGTTTAGAGAATAAACTGAAGATTTCGAAGGTTTTCTTTCTTTTTTTTCTTAAAACTGAGATTAATAAAATCAGCCGGAATAATCTGTCTAAAGTTTTCTAATCTACTTTAATAAATGTATTAACCCTCTCTATATGGTCAGACCGAGAATGCTTGGAGTGGCATTGATGCAGTAGTAGCGGTTTATGCATTTATATGTATGTAAAACTACCGACTAATAAATGTTCAACCATTTGACGGATTTAGTTCAAAATTTGGTAAGAATCTGAATTTTAGATGATAAATTTAAGCACTAAATTTTATTTATATAGTTCTTTACATTTTGTTGTTATCGTGTTCACTTGTAATAGGACAGCCAGACAAATGAGTTTTCTCAGAAATAGATTCCATTGAGAATTTGGTGAAAATCCACAAATTTAGTATAAATGCACCAAACTTCATCTAATTAGTTCAAAGCGTTTTTGAGTTAATATGCTCACAGATATACATATTTCCAAGAATGTGCTTTTTGGACTCAGGAAGATTTGAAACTTGAGGATTTTATAAAATTGCAACTTTCTCAAAATGTTCTGACAGTTGCTTTCCTTTCTATTTGAATACTTCGTATATGAGATAAAATATAATGTATAAAAAAATAATAAAAGTATAAAAACCAGAATTTTGTTATTTTCTTTCTATAACTTACAGAAATAATATCACACTATTAGAACTTTTTTATCACCTAAACTTTCAAGAAAATATCTTTTCAATGCTTCTGATTTATTAGCTGAGCATTATTTTTTTTTAAATTTTGTCGATTTTCAAAATATTTTTTTCATAATTTATATTAATGCTTTCCACTATTGCTGTGAAATTGCAATCCTTTTCATTATTTTTACAGATATCAAATCGAGTTTACAAGAAATCATTTATAATAACTTTACGAAGAAACTTTCCATTCCACTCTAATTACCAATCTAGGTGTCTCTGATTACCAAAATAAAAAGAAGCAATAAATTAATAAAAGTAATCCTAGAATATATTTTAAATTTTCAAGAGATTAAAAAATCTTACTAAAAAACAATTTCATGTCACCCTTTTCCATTGTTATTAAGTCAAAAGATGGTATTGAATATCAAAATCTTGGCGAATTTCTGATAGGATTTTCTGGTAACCCATTTCTGGTTTGAATAGACTGCACAAGAAAAGGGGGAAAGACGGTGGTAGGAGAGCAAGGCATATGACATCTGCTATCAGCGAAAAAAAAATGTGTTTGGATGACGCTTGAAGTATCCTCCATTCAAACTATTCCACTTTAAAGTACTCCGTTCTAGAGCATCCACTCTATATTCTGTTGTGCTCCCAAAAACTATCTAGATGCTCTTTCTGAAAGGCTGTTAAGGGCTTTTTTCGTTTAATATTTTTTTATTATTTTCACAACCATCGTTTCGGTGGTTTATCGTTAAGTACAGAGCTTTCCATTCCTTCTTCTTATTTTATGAGGAAAACAAATATTCCTTCATGGAAATAAAAAATAAAAAAGGCTTTAGCTGAAATGAGCATTCAGATTACTAATTATTAAATTTTCTAAAAAAAAATACATTGAGAACTCGAATAGAGCTCAGTAGAATAATGAAACATTTCGATTATAATTTCAATTATTCATTTCTTCAAAGTTTTATATTATATATTTACCCTTTCCACTTATTAAATGCTTGGAAATTTTATACCTGGAAATATGGGATATAATAATCCTTTTTTCCATTTACATTTTCTTGCTCTGTATTTATAATATGTCGTGCGTATAGAGGATATTCCTTCATAGAAAAAGCTTGAGCTGAATTAAGCATATTCAGATTACTAATTATTCGAAGTGATAGATAAAAAAGTACATTGAACCCTGGAATAGAACCCTTAAGAGTAATAAAACAGTAATTTAAACATTTGGATCATAATTTCAGTTATTCATTACCTTAATGTTTTATGTTATATATTTACCCCTTCCATTTACAACAGGTTTGGAAATTTTATATCTGTAAACATGATATTTGATGTGTATTTGTAAAACATTGTGTGTAGTCAGTATAATCTAAGTAGCAGCTTTTAGGTAATACAAGTTTTTGAAGCTTTATTTCTCATTTCAAATTAAGGTACTTTTTTATTCATTTTAATATAATATCTTTAATATAAGTAAATTTTAAGTGAAAAATATTATAACAACAAATTTAACAAAACTTTCATTAGTAAATAAACTTTAGGATCATTGGTTGTTAAAATAAAATTTAACCAAAATTATTTTTAAAATATTTTAAAACTTTTAAAGTAATTACAAAGATGCAAAGATTGCCTAACTTTTTGGCTTGTATGACAGTCAATCTAGTGCAAAAAAGAAAAAACTTCGCTATTCTGCCCAAAAATTTAAAAAATTTAAATTAAAATAAAAATAAGGTTTTGAAATTTAAAAGGACACTCGATTTTAATTAGCATATGCTAGGTTGCATCACTATTAAATTCTTCTGTAAATAAAATTGAAGTAGTAGTTCCGAAAATGCCGTTAAAAAATTCGAGGCCTTGGTGGGGAGGGAAAGCTCAAAGTTGTTTATTTCACCTGTTTGAGAATTCTGGCTTTTTTTTTATCTAGTATGTTACCAATGACAATAGAAAATTTTAATATTTTTTAGGATTTAATTACAAAGATTGATAGTAATTAAATTATCACTTTTAAAGTATTTTGAGTTAGTTTAGTTTAGTTATATTAACGTCCCGTTTGAAGCAACACTAGGGCTATTTTGGGACGGACCTCGTAATTTTGAACCGCGGTCAGATGACGAGGACGACACCTGAGCTGGCACCCCCCTCTCCACACCACACCAGGGTTAGGACGTTTGCTCAGGACGGATTTAACGTGCAACAGGCCCCCTTACACGACGGTTCTTCGGTGGAATCGGGTCTCGAACCTGAAACCCTCCAGTTCCAAAGCCGAGACCTTACCACCAGGCCACCGCGGCCCTAAAGTATTTTGAGAAAAATTATAATAAAGATTTATAAAATATATGAAGGCATAAAAAATGAATATATTTAATAATAAAACGATACAATTTAATTAAGTATACTTTTATTAATGAGCTGAAAAAGAATAATTTTTTTTTCAATAATAATCAGGTTATGAATAACAAAAGCATAAGCTTTGACGGGCTGATAATACAATAAATTTATTATTTCATGCGATATTTTTCTTCTCAAACCTCTCTTTTTTTCGATATAGCCTTAACCTTGTAGGTAAGATTTCAATATATAGAGAGTATCACCATCTTTTTACACAGACTAGTCAAAAATGGTAGCACAAATCGTTTTTTTAAAACCCATGTTGGCCTTACCCTTAAATAAAGAAATAAGAAAGGAAATTTTGGGCATTTCCAGTGGTTACTTTTGAAACTATACAGTTCCTAAATTATTTTAACTCCGATCAGCGCCAGGAATTTCTTCAAGGTTTATTACCCTATAATTATTAAATGCTGTTTGTTCTAAAATAGTGACATTCAAAACTTCATATTTGGTCTTAAAAAATAAAAATGTGGTTTTTATTTTATTTAAAAGTGTGAGTGTGAAGAATACCTCACTGAATATGTTTCTTAAAAATAAAAAAATAAATAAATAAAAACTATATAAAATATAGGGTACATATTTTTTTATAATTTGCATATTTATTGTGTGAAACAAAATAAGATACCATTATTTACATCATTTAAATATTTTGGAAAGTAAAAATATAAACCAAATTTTATCAGAGAAATTTTTATTCAATAATTCTTGAAGAAATTATTTGAATTATAAAAACTATTTTATAGTGCACATAAATCTGTTATCTATATTCATTTTTGTAAAATATATGTTTGGTTTTAGCAATTTTTTTAAAATTAATTCAAGTTTAATAATTCTCTCTTCAATTTAAAGTTTTAATTTTACAGGAGTTCATGGAAAATAAAAGAAATATATTATTCAATAGAGAATTACATAATTATTTGTATTCTGTAATAATATGAGTTATGTGATTCTCAAAATTGGAAGCTTAAATATATTTTGCTGAAAAAACTTTTAAGAATCTAAATTACATAAAATTTTTAATTCAAAATTTTAGTTAATATTAAACCCAACAAGCCAGCTGGTCGCCAAAGACGGCTAGTAATAAATAATGTTAAATAAAAAAAATCGATAATATATGATGCTTTGCAAAAATATATTGGACTGGAAAACATTAATATACCCAATCTTATTTATCTTAAATAAATACATTTTGAAAAACCAGGATGTCTCGAAAATTTGTTTTCGCTCCATCCCCTTATTCAGGTTTTTCAGCCAGGAGTTTACATTTTCCACTTGCTTTGCGTGCTTTATATGCATTCATCCTGCTCCCTGTTTTCCGGATTAAGGCTCCCGTTTCAGGAAATAAAATAAAGCTTTCTTGCCTCTGTATCGGCCTGCATTTTACTTTATCTCATTCCTATTCATTCATGTATTTTCATCTTTTATCGAAAGAGAAAAGAGGCTTATTGTAAAGGGTGGAATTGTTAGTATGCAGTGTGATAGCCGATTTCCAATTTTACAGAATATAAAATGATTCCTTTGCACCTATAGAATTGAGGTGGATTTTTATTGTTTTTGTGTTTCCAATGCAATGTGGGATAAAATGATTTTTGATTATTTTATACAGATTTAATTATTGTGATAATAAAGGATATTTTGACTGAAATGAACTATTTAAAATGAATGACCTTTTGCGGTTTATATTTCGTATTACTTGTTAATACACACATTATATCAATAATCTAAACATTGAGCGATATTTTGTCTAAAGAATAGATTTGATAGAAGTGATAAGGTTAACAAGGTAATAATCTAGTTAGTATTTTAATGACAATGTATATTATATAGATTATAAGATTAACTTGACTGACACATTCGAGTGCAGTTTATTTTTACCATTATATATTAGTTCGCCCATTATACAGATAGACATTGCCGACAAGGCATTTATTAGTGAGTTAAAATAGAATTTTCTCTTAAACTATAATAGTGTGTTTTCTTTATATTTTAAAAGTTATATTAAGAGAAAAAAATAATATTATATATTAGTCTACCCATTATATTGATAGACTAGACAATACCCACAAGGCATTTATTAGTTAGTGAAAATAAAATTTTCTCTTGAACTATAGTAGCGTGTTTTCTTTATATTTTAAAAGTTATATTCTGAAAAAGAGTAATACTAGGTAGATAGAGAATGTGTATTCTTGTTCTCTAAATTATATGTAATTTCTACTAATAATAAAGAATAATGTGTATCCATTTTGTGCAAGACTGTTTGATGTAGATCAATCAAATCTGGCGCAACTGCATTTTAGAAATTATTTATAGGCACCGCTGGAAGCTTAATAAAGGGCAATACATTGTACTTTTTCCTCTGACTTTCCAATGGAAGAACATTGAATCTATGACATCAAATAGAACATGCTTCAGGCTCGTATTCACGACCAGTCTTTAATAGATTCAAGTTTTAATATGGAGCCCTCCAACTTCGATGACAAGGTCTTGCAACTAGGCCAACGCAGTCTTGGAGATGAAGAGAAAGTCAGGTGGATTCCGATAAATATTTTCTTCCATTTTTTTGTTTCATAAAATTAGTAATATATATAATATTAATCACTATTTCATATTAATAATAGCCTTTAGGGAGATGTAAACTATTTCAACCCAAATCTTGTATATTATTTTATTAAACTTGTAGTGATCAAATAAATTTCCTTCCCTAAGAAAAACTCTCAAACACTTACTTGCGAATGCGAAGACAATACTAAATTACTGAGTATATTTGAACATTTTTTCACTCTTTTTAGATTTCAGCTAAATTAAGAGACACATGGTTTCATTTTTTTGTAATATGTCACTTATTTATAGATGAAATAATGATGTATATCTTATTCTTACCTTGTAATCTATACTTATAATAAAGCTCAATGTGTGTGTGTGTGTGTGTGTGTGTGTGTTGGCGCTCTACAGGCCAGACCATTCAACCTACAGCTACCAAATTTGGCACGTGTATACCTTGGAGGCCGGGAATGTGCACCTGGGGGTTATTTTTTCGAATTTTTAATTAGAATTTTATTTATTTAAAAATTAAGCGAAATTTTGACGTGTTTCTGCTATAACTGCCGAAAATATTACCGCACAAAAAAGATTTTTACATGAAGTTAAAGATAAAAAATTTATCTTTTAAATGATACTACTGTTTTAATCTTAAAATTAAATTTCTATTTTTAATGAATTTTTAAATAAATATTTTAACTATGTTTTTCAATAATTTTTTTCGTCAAAAATAAAAATGAGGATTAAGCACGTTTCGCATTCAGGAGAAAAAAAATAGCTTTTTTCAAAGTGTTGCCATCACATTGATTAAAGCTCTAACTGAAAATAAATTAAATCTTTTTGGAAATGAAATCTGCAAAAATATAATTTTCGTCACGTGTCTGTAGGAAATAAAACAAATATGAAATATTATTTTTTCTAAAAAATAAATTCAAGAAAAATTATTTTATGATCTTTTACACTCTCTATATTATTAATCCAATAAATAAGTTTTATTTTAAGGCAAGTTTTGTTTAATATGAACAGGATATCCATTCAAATCATGGCCACACAGCTAATTTGTAAACCTTTAGTAAGACAAAGATCTGTTGCGACATAAATCGTAAATATTTTATTTAAAAGTAGCAAACGATTATTTTAATAATTATAAATTTTATTTTGTAAATAGTTGTGAAATTCAGATTGGCAACAGTGATATTTTTGGAACTTTTAATTTGTTTTTTAAAAACGATGCTACAATTTTGAATGAAAATAAGTTGATGTAAATTTGATAATATTATCTATAATGTAATAAGATTTAGTTTCATAATAAGTTTGTCTGCATTCTATTTTTGATGACGCACGAACACAACAGATTTACTAAAATGGTTTAAATAGAAAAATGATTATATTTTATGTAACTTAATTCAATAAATGCTCTAATAAATAACGAATTTTTGATTTTACATAAAGCTTCTGCTGTCGAAATCATGAATAACAAAATGCTCTTGAAACACTAATATTTTAAATAAAAAGAGTTAATTTCCATTCAACTAAATCAATCACTTAAACTGACTGATTTATGAAAATTTGAATATCACTATTCAATAACAAAAAAAAAGGATAATTTTAGATTTTCCATCGATCGTTTCAAAAAAAAAAAAAAAAAATACGCCAATGAGCGCGCAGGTTTCTAAGAATAATTGGTCTAAGATTATGAAAATGTTGAGTTTTTCTAGATTTTTAACATTCGAAACTTCATAAATAAGTCTTAGTTGATCGTGGAAAATAGAAACATTCATTCATTTATTTAAAATTTGGTGTGTCCAGAATATTTCTCAGAATATGATACCTTACTGCATTAAATTTAGATTTCATAATTTTTGAAATATATTTATAGGCTGGAACAAAATATTATTATTGATTTCATTTCAATCCTTTTGAAAGCAAAACTAAAAACTGAATTTTATGCTAAATCTGAGAAATTTTTGTTGAATTATTCTTTGAGATATTACATAAATTATCAAAAATATTTTGTAGTTCACATAAGACTTAAATACCGAGATATTCTGTTTGCAATACTCATATTCAATAATAATAGTAATAAATAAATAGCAATAAAGATGATAAATAAAATAAAACGCTTGGTTTTATTAAAAAATATCTTTATATTAATTGCAATTTCATCATTTTCACTTTAAATTAAAGTTGAAGTTTTACCGGAAATGACAACAAATTAGCAAAATATAGAGTAAATGGAACGAAACGATCTAAACAACAGTATAAGTTTGGTATGACTATCAAAATGTGAAGATTAAAATTGTTTTGTTTGAGAATCTATTAAGAGACCAGTTACTTAAAATATTTAATTGAAAATTGTAGCGAGCGGTAATATTGTCGAACCGGCTGGTCGCCAAAGGCGGCTAGTATTGTATAAGTGCAATAGGTATTAGTAATTTAACATAGAGGGGGTAATTTATAAACTAAGTAATTGTTTAATTAAAATTTATTATTTTTAATATTATTTTCAGTTATTTAAGGTGAAATATTAACGCTCGTTTAAAATGTGCATACATTTTGGTAAATTTCAGCATACGATTCATTATGTTTTAAAATAGTATGAATAATTCTGCTTAATTTTAATCCCGCATCTTTGTTTTTATGGGTAATAATTTTGTTTTAGAATGTCTATATTATTTATGTTTTAATTAGTTCATTTAATTTTTGTTCAATAGTACAGCATTTTAAATTTGAGAAAATTTTGTAATTAAATGCACATTTAGCATAACAATCAGAAGAATTTAGAATATTTATGACTATTTGAAAGTTTTGAACAATTAAAAAACAAATTGAAAAATTCTCATGTTGATTGAAAAGTTGTATACAAAATTTATGTATACATTATGTTATGTTAAAAATTATGATTAAATTATATAAATTATATGAAATTATGATTACATTATATGAAAGAAAGGATACAAAATGGCTTATAAACCACAAAATAATACTGAAGCAACTTTTTTCAAGTTTTTCCCATGAAAATTCTTTAATAATTTCAGATATATATGAATGTTATTTGTTTTTAACCTACATTGCACCCTTTTATATTCCACTGTTAAACATTTCTAATTTTATTTCCCCTTTATTACTACTAATAATATATACATAATTTTTAGTGTTCATCCAAAATTTCTTTTCCTAGTTATTTTATTACATAAAGCTTGGAAAAAAGAGAAAAAGTCGGTGAACATTCAAGTAACTCCTTTATACCTATATGTTCATCCTCCGAATTCTGTGGGTGTAGATATATTAATCACAATATTTCATCGATTTCCGTACGAATAAAACTAAATATAATAAAAGATATCCTATACGTCGCAAAATGTTCCATTGAATTGCGTGTAAAATTGGCCTTATTTTTCATTGAGTTTCATCAGAATAAAAATAAATATAATAAAATCTTCCGAGAATATATCTTTAAAATAATATTTTTAAGCCTTGAAATTTACACATTTTTTCAATACCTTTTAAAATTACATATTTATGGATATATTATTTCTGTAGAAATTTTTCGTCATGAAAAGTTTCAAATCTACTGTTTGATGCATTTTAGAGATAGAAGATAAAAAATTTGAACTTTTTTTAAAAATTTTGATGGATTTCTTTTTCCTCCTTTTTTTATGCAAATGTGTATATTTTCAAATAACATTGGATGCATGACCCAAATTTTCCAGTTTTTCGGATTAGAATCACCGATCTTGGGGATAAAATAAAGCTTCCCTTCTTTTGCATATGTCTATTCCTTTTATTTCATCCTTTCTTTTTATAGTTCGTCTTGAAGAAAAAGCGGCTTAGATGAAATGGAAAAAATTTAAGCTTCTATTGTGATACATGATCCGCAAATGACGACATTTGCCAGTTTTTGCTTACTTAATATAAACTTATATCATGAAAACTGAAATATGATATGCCTCTTTTTCCTGGATTTGTATTTAGAAATTGACTACTGTTGAATTGAACCTGATTTAAGTTTAGTGCATATCATTTTGGATCCTTTGTATCATAATAAAAAAAATCATAAAGTTTCAAAAAAATTGTTAAACAACAACAATAACGTTATGATATAAACAATCACGTGCGGAATATATTGTACTGTTATTATAATTGCACACATTTCTTTTTTTATTTTAGTTTTATTTATTTTTCTTATGATAGGTTTCTTCTTTTAGGAAATGTACTGCAATTTCAGGAAAGAGTGCCTCTCTTATTAATGTGAAATTCATCATAAAAATTCCTTAATACTTTTGCACTGAAGCGAAGGAATTAGAGTACAGCCAGGACTAACTGCTGAAGGTCGTCAAATCGAACACTGAAGGTACTATTTTAATTATCAGAAATGTGTCCGAGTCTTTTTTTTTCAATGAAATTGATGTCTTTTGATGCCTTTGAGATTGATGTGTGCTATGTTTATATCAAAAAGGATTTTAATAATCAGAAGAAATTTTCAGTAGTTTTTATGTTATAACAAGCTCTGTTTTACATCATATGTATGTATATTGTTTTGTTTTAATGCCAGTTAATATATTTGGTTAAATTCATCTGATCCAAGGAATTGGTCACCATTTTCGAACTCAGCACCTCAGAATCATAATGCATTGGAATAATTTTCTGAAACAATTAAAAAAAATAGAAGTTCCTCGACCAGGAAAATCACACTGCAGAGTTTTTTCACTTTATGTTATCTTTAAATATTGATAATAATTGATGTGATTTATTGGCATCGCCTTTATTTATGCATGGTTGTTTTCATTAACACATATTCAGGTGGCTGTAGAGACGGTTCTATGGCTGCAGCCGAAACGAAAAATTTCACTAATTTGTAGTAAAACCGATGTTCCCTGCAAATATCGAAAACATATTAGCTCATATTTTCGTCGACAGGCGGCGCTGCGTCAATATCTGAGACGAGTTTTGTATTTTTTTTTTCTTTTTTTTGTAAATAACGAAACAAAAGAAAATTTATTTCATAATTAGTAAGAAAAAAATTTTCAGATTTAGTCTATCAATTTTAATCAATTGATTAGAAATGTATTGTTTAAAGAATTGTCATTTTTAAAAATAAATATTTGGAAAGTAAATCGTTAACTTAAGAAAAGTTAGAGAGAGTTTTTTTTTAAAAGAAGACTTGTCGAAAATAATGTGTAATTAATGATCATGAAACTGAGTGAAGCATGAATTTCCTTTGAAACTGAACAGCTTCAAGTACTTAAAAGTAAAATATTTAAACGCAATCGAGCTCCAGTTATACAACCAATATATTAACAAATTTAAACTTTTCGCAATAAATCTTAAAATCTATATATATTTTCAAAGCATCATATGTTTGAATTTTCAGTAAAAGAGAAATTGTACTAATGTACTTACCAAAGGGAAAAAATGACATATCTTTTTATATTTCTTTTTTTAAGAAAGTTAGCAGGAAGAATGTATATTGTTAAAAGAAGAACTTGTTCACAAGAGAAAAAATCCGGAAAATCGAGTTTGTGAAATGATTTAGATTAATAGCGTCAGAATCCACGAACATTGATTTTACCTTTTAAGTCTGTTCTCGAAACAGAAGCAACACAAGAATCATTTTAAGTCCATTTGCGGTCATTTTCTTAAAAGGAAAGAACATAATTTCATAATGGCATCGATAAACCAGGAGAAAATTTTCAGGCAATTAAAGAATGAAATTCTGGTCCATGGTGTTATAGCTTATGTGGTTTCGGAACAAAATTAGGGATTTTTTTTATATGCTGTCAATAAATGAAGGGAAACAATGACAATACATTTTAAGAAGTTGAAGAAATTATTTATGTAATATATAAAACTGAAAACTTGAGAATAAATGCTATAAAATAAACGAAAAATTATGAATTAAACTGAAGCGTTTATTGCAAGGAATGTATTAAGAATATACCTTCAATTGTTCATTAGAAAAGCTGCCATTAAATATGAATATGAGCATTATGTTTAATTACAATGCCATGATATAAAATTAAGCCAATAATGGAAGATTAGAAAAAGAAAATAATATTACTTCAAAATCAGTAAGACTTAAATTTAATTTATTTATAATGTTTAATAAAATTCGATGCAAAAATTTTATTTTATTCTTTTTTTTTAATTTTATTCTTTTATACATAAAATTCTCATAATCCGTTCATTGAAATTTTTCAACATTTTATTTTTCTTGATTTACGGACTAAAAACTGTGGATTTACGGACTAAAAATCATTCCTTCTTTAAATTAGTTTGAATAAAAAGATTCACTTTTTAATCCCTGTGGTTTTAATTTATTTTGTTGCTTTTTGCATCTTTTGTTTTGAGTTTTTTAATGAGAAAATGTTACTTTTCCAACAAACTATTTATTTAGTTAAAGATTTCTTATCATATTGGGAAATATATTTGAATGCTAGTTTAAAAGCATAAAATGAAAGTGCTTACTTGCATCGTGGATTAGCTATTAACTTCTAAATATGAATATAATAAACAATGACAATTTTCTATTCTCCACTTTCTTGCACTTTTACTTAGAATGACGCCTTTTGATGTTAGATTCGTAGTATATTTAAGATAGTTAGATGAAGACTGACTTTCTTTCGAGCTACCCTAATTGAAATATTTTCGAACTGACGTTAGTGCATGTTTTTCATGGATATGATTCAAAGGAAAAAGTGAACACTTTCAAGATTCAATTACTTCGTGATCTTGTACAAATGTGCTGACATATACTGGCCGCTTTAAAAAAGGAACATCACTTTCATTCAAAAGGAACATTTTTCCCCACATTTTTCCCCTCTAAGTAAACGCGATTCTTGATTATTTTGTAATGTCTTCAAATTTGCTGCCGAAAACACATATCGAATTTCATTTGTTCAGCTTGATTTTCCACACTGATTATTCACACGGATTCAATTCACCAAGGTAGAAATTTGTCACTGAAAAGTTTTTCGAAAAGTATAAAAGAGATATACAGTTTTGTTGTTGAAAGCAAAGTCAAAATTTCATCCAACTAGCTGATGACGATTCTAAGTTACAACATTCATAGATACAGAAAAAAAGTCAAAGAAATAGTCTTTTTTTAAAAATAAAATATGGAGTTAAATCAAAACGGCGAGTGAATCAAAATCCATCTCGAAATCAACTTTTTTTCCGGCGAAAACATTGCATTCTTTGCATTGTTCGCACATGGAAAAAGTAAAAAAAATGCTCTTCTAACCAATGAATGTTGAAAATATTTACCTTAAATCCATAATAGTTACATTAAGGAATATTTGATTATTTATTTATAAAAAAGCCTGTATCACAATATTATATAACATTATCGAAAAATATCGCAACATCTTTACAAAATCGTATAATATCATACAATATTCTCAATCTTATAATATCGTACATATTATATAATATGAAATAATATCTAATAGTATTTGTACAATGTCGTGCAGCATATTTTATTGCTTAGGGCTATGCTTTTTGCATCTAATATGATTGAAAATTTTTTTTAATTTTAGACTTTAAAAAGAACTTACTTACATGATACACTCGAATTAACTAGTCTTTGTATTTTGTTGTTAATGTGTTGGCATTTACATAAAATTGCATAAAGGCAGATATTGCCCACTTTGCTTAAGATATAATTTTGGTGCCAAGATTATGTGTAAAATTCTATTCTGATAGCTCATTCTGTTATTATTGTCCCAAAAAGACAAACTTCTTTCCAAAAAAAGTTTTCAGATATAGAAATATTTAAAAACTGGCGATTTCTAGTCGAGTTATGGTTTTGAATAATTTATATTTTACTCATACGATGAAGTAACGTTTAATATCAAAACGGAATATATATATATATATATATATATTTTATCTTCTGTAATCACTATGAAACATTATTGAACGAATATATTATCTTTTGTGAACTATATTGCAGTAATGCATCGCTGTCACTGTGATATAATATCGATACATTTTATTATTAAAATTAATATTATTTGCTGAACAACATTAAACATGTAGTTGGTCCGAAGTAAAATTAATCGGAACCATTTGTTGTTAGGAGAAATGCAATACCTATCTTCTCCTTACCATAAACGTTACATACTATTTACGATTTGTAAGTCATTTCTTTCAAAATAAACCGTATAAGAAGACATAGAAATCCATAAAACTGCCACCCTAAAGCGTTAAGCCATTATCTTTGTTATTAATGGCGCCATTAAATGTTTTGTTTTCTTAAGAAGTTATCAGAGCTTGTAAAATCGGATAGTAACAGACAAATCCCCATTTTGTTTGATCATTGTTTAAACTTCGGTAATTTTTTCATTTCTTAGCAATTGATAGCTTTTTTTTCCAGTAAAAAGAGTTTCTAGTTTTTATTTTTTATTTCCCTTCTTGTAACTGATGAAACGTGGCGGATTATCATATTATGCAGAAATTCAGAAATAGTTTAAAATTTATGTTGATTAAATCAATAAGATAAAAGGGCAGGGGATTAATGCTGTTTCAAATAATTATTATTTCTTAAAAAAAGATTTTGTAATATTCTTGATGCTAATAGTTGCTGTATTTATTTTCCAATCCCTTTATATATTAAATAAGAAAATAAGAAAAAATATATGTTTCCATAGTAATTTACAAAAAATACTTTGGATGTTTTCTTGGATACAAAACTGAAAATTAATTAATTGTGATAAATCGCACGGGAAATATAAATATAGGAACGAATAACATGCAAAATGATTAACATGCTTTGTAGAATTGTCGGGTTTTGACCGTTTTTTAAAGAATTTGACAAAATCTCATTAATTGTAAAAGAAAACTGATAAACAAAATTCATATATATATATATATATATATATATATATATATATATATATATATATATACACATGATGCTTTCCCGCCATTATTGCCAGATGAAAGTTGAGCAGTGAGACTGTAAGACGTACAGCTCGCGCTCATGTATCTTTTTATGTTCTACGATAGTAATGTTTTGTTATTTGTCTTTTAATCTTAATAAATATATTTCACATATTAATGATGGCCGTTGCCTTTTCCCCCATTTTTGGGGACTCGACCTTTCTCGTGAATACCCTTAGCAAATCCCGCCAAATTGTTGAAAAAACTATAGACGTTAGTACAATTTAAGACGCTAAAAATTTTGATTAGAGTGGATTTTTGCTATGGATGCTTTACTGGACTGGTGAATGGACGTTAGTGCATGTTTTTCATGGATATGATTCAAGGGAAAAAGTCAAAACTTTAAAGATTCAATTACTTCGTGATCTTGTACAAGTGTGCTGACATATACTGGCCGCTTTAAAAAAGGAACATCACATTCATTCAAAAGGAACATTTTCGCCCACATTTTTCCCCTCTAAGTAAACGCGATTCTTGATTATTTTGTAATTTATAGTGCATTATTTTATTTCATTCTCCCTTTAAATTTTAATCCCAAATGAACACGTATTAGTTCTGTTTTAAATAATTAAAATATCTTTAAAACTAGGCGATATTCAGTTAATCGCTAACTCCCTTAAATATGCTAAAACTAATTCATTAAAAGTGCTTAACTATGTGTTAGGTTATAGTAATTTTGACCATTCTTCCTGAAAAAAATTGAGAAATTTTGAAAGATTTGAAAATTTAGATGTAGAAAAACATAAACAAGAATTGCTGAATAATTTTTCTTTATCTGATTTTATCTCCGTTTCTAATTTATTACACTTAGAAGTAACTGAGACCGACAAGGATGCTTTGTGTGGAAATATTTTTAAAGAAAATATTTTTATCTGAATTTCAGAACTCGTAAGATACTAGTTTTTTTTATCGGAAACAGAAGAAAAACCTTTTGTTTCCTCAACAGATTTCTCAAACCGAAAGTTCATTTAGTATTGCCGGTAATAATTCTTCCTTCACCATCCCCGTAACTTTAGGCGAAATATACATAAATAACAGTGAGGCATTAATTACTGGCGCCAAAAGGGAATCTCTCGAAAATGATCCCTGGAATAACCAAGCGATGAATGAAATAAAGCTTCAGTTTTATTTTTTATTACGCGTTATCTGTGGCAGTTGCAGAAACTTCACAAGCAATAATTCCAATTCGATTAAAAGGTTTTTTTCTTTTTTTTTGCGATGTTGAAGATAATTTTTTTTTCCTTCTTTAAGCGACCAACAAAAATTAACCTTTGCAAAGAGGTTAGTCTAGCGCAGCTAAATCTTATTTTATTTTCACAAGGAAATCTAAATTCCTATCATGCTTTTAAAAGTTCATTAATTAATGAATTTTCAGATAAAGTAACTTCTATTGAAATACATAAACAACTAGAAAGACGTAAAATGCGCTCAAATGAAACTTTTAGGCAGTACTTTATTGCCATGCGTGAAATTGTGAATCAGTCTGAAATCCTTATTGATGAATATTCTGTTATTCAATACACAATAAATGGGATAGAGGGTTCCCCTTCTGATAAAATTATTCTTTACGATGCTAAATGCTATTCTGAGTTTAAAGAAAAATTAGGAAATTTCGAAACTGTCATAAGCACGATGAACGCAAATAATACAAAGATGTCGTATTCTAGATATGCTAATAACGGTTAAAGACGTGGTACAATACATAAAATTCCTGCCCAACTAAGAGAATTAAAATAGAATCTTAGTAATCCGACTGAGATGTGCTGTTTTAATTGTAACGATTTTGTACATATCTCAAAGTCTTATCCCAGTCGTTCTCGTGGTCCTAAATGTCTTTCTCGTAATCTTTTCGGACATAAATCTTCCGATTGTCACCGAACTACTCGAAATGACAGTTCTACCCTACATGATAATGTCAACACTGTAAATGTATTGCATTCTACGTCGAATATGCATAAAGAGTTTGTTATTTTTAATAATACACTTTTCGGATTAATTGATACTGGTAGTTTTACGATTCTTCTCAAATATTCTGCATGGATTAAACTTGGATCGCCGCCGTTGACGAATAACGAGGCAACACTAACTGGATTTGGCTTTTCACGAATTAACACGAATCCTTTGAATAAATAATTATTACTGATAAACAAATTTTTCCTGTTTTTATTTCTGTGATAACTAATAATTGTACTACTTATGATTTAATAATAGGTTGCGACGTAATAAATCAAGCAAATTCGACAATTAAACTTGACGGTGTTGTATTTTCCAAAATTTCTAAATCTGATGATCCTGTTGAAACTGACAGTTTTATAATGTCTATTTCTGATATACATCCGAATATTTCTAAACAAATTCGCAGTGACGTTGAGCAGCTTTTGTTATCCTATAAACCAAACAAAACTAAAACCTCGAACTTGAAATTAAGTTTACTGACGATCAGCCAATTTTCCACACTCCTCGACGTTTACCCTTTGAGGAACGTGATATAGTAAATACGCAGATGGACGAATGGTTACAAAATGGATTTATAGAACCATGTTCTTCACCTTATGCTTGTCAATTTGTCGTAGTTTGTAAGAAAAATGGAAAAGATAGAGTCTGTATAGATTATAGAAAATTAAATCGTAAAGATCATTATCCACTACCATTAATCGATGACATTTTAGATCGTCTTCAAAACGCAAAAATTTCTCCAGTACTCTCGATTTGAGTAACGGATTTTTTCATGTGCCGGTAAAAGGAAAAAGTCGTTGTTACACCAGTTTCGTCACAAATACAGGTCAGTTTTAGTTTCGTTATATACTAGTCGGTTTAAATTCATGTCCCCCTGTCTTTATGCGATTCATAAATAATTGAATTTTGGTGTCACGTAGTAGAACACGGCAAATTGCTCCCTTCACCCTCCAAAACTAAAGCCGTTCTTAATTATCATAAGTTAAAAAATGCAAAAGACGTACAACGTTTCCTAGGTATTACGGGATACTTTAAAGAGTTTATTCCCTCATACTCTACTATAGCAAAAGCTCTTAGTGATCTTCTTCGTAAGGATGCCCCCTTTTTATTTAAAGCTCTTCAAAAAACTGCGTTTTTACGCTTAAGATACTTTCTGAAAAACTTATTTTTAATCAATGTAGTCCCATTGAAATTCATACACACGCGTCAATTGATGGATTAGGGGCAGTCCTACTACAAAAATCCAAAGAAGATAACAAATTCCTTTCAGTCTATTATATACCCAGAAAACGTCTGACAACGAAAGGAAAAACAAATAAAGAGAATATTTATGAACTGTAGGTACTTGCCATTGTAGAAGCTCTTAAAAAATTCAGAATTTACATCCTCGGATCACAATTTAGAATTATCACTGACTGTAATGCATTCGTGAAAACGTTAAATAAAAAAGAAATGAATTCCCTCATTTCGCGATGGGCATTATACATTCAGGATTTTGACTACGCAATAGGGAATCGAACTGGTTCAAAGATAACTCATGTCGATGCTCTTAGCCCAAGCCCATGCTATATGATCATTCAAGACTGCGTCGTCTTCAGGTTTTCAAAGCTCAGCAGACAGATGAGCATATTACAGCTATAAAAGCATTACTTCAAAATGCACTTCCAAGATAACGCATTCAAGGTAAAAAATGTGTAAAGCGCGAGAAACACAAAGGGTAAGGTTAAAATGTTTTTCCCTGCTGCTGGTATGTACTTTCCTTCTAGTTTGCATAACTGGTTTGAATGTTATTATATGGTTATTTTATGCTATTTTTTGTTATTGTATTTTTGCTTATTACTGGACGTATTCTTCTAATTTATTGTTTCGTGTTTTTCTTTTCTGTTAAAACGGTATATCTCTTAGGCCTAATTTTAGGGGATTTTCGGGTCACGAGGAATCGATATTACACTGTTTAGTATGCATTCGTTCACAGAAAAAATTCCTTTTTTTTAATCCCTGCCTGAGGGTGACTCTTGAGAAAATCTTCAGGCCGGATTCTCTTTTTTATTTGGTTTTTTTTTCCTATTCACTTGGTTATTATTACTATTGTTTTAATTCATCTGTGTTTTAGTAGTAGCTGCATTTGCGATCTCTAAATACTATGGTGCTTTTTCTGTTCCTTTTTTGTTTTAGTTTGAATAAGAAATAATTTTTAGTTGCGATTCCGAAATTATTTAGTTTCGTTTCCAAAATATTTTTAATTTTAGATATGGTACTTATATATATATACTCTGGTGTGCAAAACTTAAGCAACAAGTAAGTTTTTTGCCATAACTTCACGAGAAATCATCTGAGAGACATGAAATACAGAAATGAGATACAGCATTTTGTTCTGAAAGAATGACGAAAGCATAGTTGCGCAGAAATGAATACAATGCATACAGTATGGAATCAAACAAAAAAATGCTTTATTGAACTCATAGTATCGTTACACATGATTGTCTGTCCAAGAGGAAGAACAGCAAGCAGATATTCCTTAGTATGGGATATGCCCTCCCCTTACTGCAATGGTTGCTTCGCACCGTCTCCCCATACTCAGCACCAGATTGTCCAACAGTTCTTGAGGTAAGAGTGCCCATTCCTCAATCAGCATCTATTTAAGTTGTCGGGTGTTCCCAGGAGGATGTAATCTTGCTGCAAGGAGTCTCCCCAAAGCATCCCACACATGTTCTATCGGATTTAAATCAGGGAAGCACGCCGGCCAATCCATTCGAGTGATATCTTCACTTTCCAGGAGCTCCTCAACAGCATGAGTCCTGTGTGGCCGTGCATTGTCATCCATAAAAACGAAGTCTGATCCAATGGCACCTCGGAACAGACGCACATGGGGAAGGATCACCTCCTGACAATAGCGATCTCCAGTTACAGAACCTCTGTCGAAAACGTGGAGCTCAGTCCGCCCGTTCATCATAATGCCTCCGCAGACAACTCCAGGATCACCGAAATAGTCACTTTCCGTGATGTTACAAGCGATTCCCAACGCCAGTTGATTTGGAGAGAGGT
>JAPMOR010094110.1:12369-69095 GCA_026543865.1 Argiope aurantia | reverse complement strand
TATACTTTATTGCAGGACTCATCCGTTATTAATATTGGTTGATTTCGGACATAACAATGATATCACAATTACCTATTTAAGGTTTTCTTATATGCTCATGCAAATAAAGGAAGTATTTTGTTTTCATATATATGCGTTAAAAATAAGAAAGAAGAAACTATTTACATAGTTAAAATTATCTTATCTATTACATACTATTTCAAAAAGAAATAAATAATGTGCCCAATCTCATCGTATCCAAACAATTAATTTCTGAAATTGAAAAATTGGAAAATTGCTCTAAAAAGACGTTTTCTGGGCCAATAAACGATTTTCATGAAAAAAATGATGAAATCTAAATTTATATACAACACTCCTATCCTATTAGTCATATTTAGTAAATAAAGAATGGTCAAAAATCTTTTCTTTATCACAAAAAATTATAGTGAAAAAACTATTATAATTTGGCATATGATTGTTTAGATGTATCGTAAAGAACTTTTTAAATTTTTAATAAAATTTTCATATCATTAAATGTAAGAATACTTCGTAACTTGAAGAATTTTGAGTTGGTATTCCAATTTTCGCCATGTTTTGTTCAATATTTCGGCTGTTACTCAAGACGAAGCATTTGCTATACTAATTTTGAGTGTATCAGCGCCTTCATATAACACAGCAAACGCACTGTCCTCTATGTAACCCCTAAATTGACATTGAACTGTAATGGCTTATTTGAATTCATGAATCAAAGAATACATTGAACATTTTAATTCATTGAAGTTATTTGAAAAACAATTGAGTGTAAAAACTCTATTTTTGCATTAATTGCGCTAGTTATTTGTCTAAAAATAAATTTTAAAATTCGACTTTCACTCAGTAAGAATTTTACAGTGTTACATTCAATGATTTTTTTTCCTTTTTTTTACAATAGGTAAAGATTTAGAATTTTTGGAGCTCCAATTTTTTTTTTAAAATGCTCTGCATTAATAATAAATAATAATAATTTTAATAATTATGTGTAAACAACATTAAAATTTCAAACTGTTAAAGAAAAAGTCGAAGTTTAGTAACGCGAATAATGTCATTGAATAATAAAGTATAGCCTTTTTTCTACATGCAAGATACATTTTTACAAATAATAAAGTATTTTCTTTCTTTTTCTCAACATATATAAAATAGGAGATTTCTTTTTTATGTAAGGGATCTTGTCTTAAAAATGGGTAAAGGAGAGTGGGGAGATAATGCTTATATGGGGTTAAGTGCTTCTTTAATTTATTGCATTTAATTAATTAATTAATTAATTTTTGAATTCGTTTGAGACAACTGCAAATAAATAGCATTTTCAGATGTATATAGTAATCAGAAACTTTTGTACATTTAGGTTGGGCAACAAGAAGTTAAATCCAAGTAAAATTATTACCAAGTAAAAAAATTACCAATTAAAATTATTATTATTTAAGACGATATGAATCACTAGTAACATGTTTAGCCACGAACCAGGATACTCAAACTTTTTAAATTTTGTACTACATAAATAACAAACGGGAGTGATTCTACCCAAAATTTTCTTCATACACTCAAATAAAGATGTTACCCCTCCTTCCCTCTGCTCATAAAATCATGAACATAATCAAATTTGCGAATACCAAGAGCGCTCTAATTTTTATTCTCAGTGACACACAAACGAGAATTGTGTGCTTCATTGCATAGTAAAGAAATTTTTTTATGTATCAATTGTAGCTCATTAGTTGCCAAATATCAAACTATGGCGTGAATATCAAACTATGGCACTATTTTTTGGCGAATAAACACTGGTATGCTCTTCATATATAAGTACCAGAAAATCAAATATGTATTTTGGACACCTTTTTTTTGATCGATTAAAATCAAAACTTAACACACTGCAACAATTTATATAAAAAGATCACACACCAAATTGATTTATTGTTCAAAATTTAAAATCCTCATTTTAAATGGTTAATCTGTATGCCAAATTTTACATATTTCCCAATTTACATTTTGTTATTATTGTGTTCACTTGCACTCGGATAGTCGATTAGATAGATTTCCTTCTAATGGATTTGGTTCAAAATTTGTTAAAAATCTGCAAATTCCATGTAAAGACCATAAACCAAATTGCATCCCTCTAGCTGAAATCATATTGGAGCTATTGTTTCCATAGATCTACGAGTATTATTCCAAATATGTCTTTTGCGTCGCAAGAAGTTCTAAACATGCGTATTCATGAAAATTTCGAAAATGAAGACAACCTTTCTTATTCACCAACATCTGCGAACAAAACTGACATTATTAATACAACAAATGTTAATAACGTATACAGAAATTATTACCGGTAGTTTTTAAAAATCATCCAGTTTAATTCATATTTTAATTTGAAAAGAATGACGAAATAAATTTGTATATTTATGCAAAAATAGTTTTTTTTAATTTTAAAATATTACACATGAAAGGAATTTTAATGCCAAGTATATCATTTAGTTAAAAATAATAATACAGAATTACTCAATCAAAAATGAATCATCAATATTTTATATCAATATTTATCAATATTTTATATAAATATCATCAATATTGTCTATTCTTGACAGTAAAGTTTACCCTTTTTCGATATTTTTCTAAAAAATATTCAAAGACAAATATTTCCCCATATTTTTTTTTCATGATATTTTCTTGGATGATTTTTTGCAGACATTGTAAAAGTTATCATAAATACATGTTGAATTTTAGTCGTTTATTTTTTATTTACTTTAGTTTTTTACTGATATCCCTCCAGCATCATCCATCTCCCAATTTTTCAAAAAACAGTTTCATGTAATCATACTATCAATGCTGAAATATATTCTTGATAATCATCTTTTGATCTTTGTTGAAAGCTTTTCATATTCGCCCACTTTAAGGATACACTTTCAAAATTACTCGCAATTTTCTGCATAAATCGCTATGCTATTTCCTTGAAATATTTTGAAAATGCAGCAAAGAATGCAATACTTCCTTAAAAATTTACAAAAGATTTTACTGTCGATGTAATTTCAGTATGATATATGTTTTGTCATATACCAGATTTTCAACAATGTAAATAATTTATGAATTTATGTACAAAAAATATTTTTTGTTAACTAACGCCTTTTTTAATGCGCTAAAGGCAGAAAATGTGTGTTCAATATCTAACAGGCTTATTTATAGTCTCTTCAAAACTTTCTCGCATTTCTCTAATAAACTTGTTATTCCTCTCTCCCGGGCCCTCTATAAAATTGTAGGCTTTGAACAAAGCCATAAATGCCACAAATTCTGATATTTTTTTTTAATTTTTAGAATGAGTTCTTAACATAAGAGTTGCTTACTTCATAGTAGAATACAGAAAACCGGTACTTATGCATTATTAACTTCATACCATTGGCGAACAGTGGTTATGAAAGCCTATTAACATGTAAACTTAGGCGATTAATCGTTGGAATGCAGTTAATACACATATAGCAGAAAACCGAATATGTATTTTAGACATATATTCTTCCAGCAATTTGGGAACAGAATTTAAAACAGAGCAATAATTATAATCGGACGATCACATACCATATTTCATTTTTTTAAGTTATCAAATTTTTTATCTATTGCATTTACGCGTATGCATGAAAAAAAAGCAGATGAACAATTCTTTGTCGAGAAATAATTGATATCTTTGGTTCAAATTTTGTAACAAATTTATATGTCCCACTTTACATTTTGTAGAAATCATTTCTACAAAATCAAAAATTATATCTGGACAGCTGGACATAAAGACTTTCTTCAAACAGATAGTTTTCAAAATTTGATATAAATACATAAATTTGATGTTAATACTATATATCGCATTTTATCCATGTAGGTGAAAGCAATGTTGAGTTATAGTATTTACAGAAAGAGCTATAGACTGATATATTTCCCTAAATGTGTTCTGACACAATAAATTGTGTAGATTCGGCAAACTTTTAGAACTCAAATTTTTTTATGATTATAATATTTGTATATTTCATGTAGGAGAAGGTAAAAAGAATGAAGAAATAGAACTCATAATTACTCACAAGAACATTGAAAATATGAATTTCTCCATTCGATAAACCTAAGGGAATAACAACATTGACTAGTATGAAGAAGGAAACTTTACTTCTGAGCGTTTATAATTTCAAATAATATTTTTTAATGTGTTTACACTCAGAATAATCTATTAGAAAGATTACAATCATTTTATTCGCAATCTAAACAAAGGTAATGAATGAATAAATTAATATGAAAATGGTAAAAATAAGGATTAGATAACTTTACTAAAATGGACTGATTATGATTACTTTACTAAAATGGACTGATTGTGATTACTTTACTAAAATGGACTGATTGTGATTACTTTCCTAAAATGTACAGATTTTGAGATATTATTATTAGTTAAGTTGCTATATAAGCATAAAATCTTTAAAATTCTCTCGCTTTGGCTCAGGAATTGTTTAAAGATCAAAGGGCAAATTCAACATAAATTCGAGTATTTGCTTAGAATTGAAAATGTTCTTTAATTATTTATTTATACATAATTAAAGTTAAAAAGAAATCCCAATACTTTTAATTAATTATAATAAATGCATTAAAAAATCGAATTTTTAAAATTTTCTTCAGTTATCAAAATTAGAAGATTTATCCATTCTGTAATATATATTTATTCTCAGTCATTTAGCAGGAAATACATTATATATATATATATATATATATATATATATATATATATATACAGAGAGAGAGAGAGAGAGATAAGTAAATATAATATAATTTATCTATGTATCTCCTGCTGAAAGATTTACAAGAAATATTTATTACAAAGTAAAGAACAAATTTGTAAATTTTGGTAACGAAACGGAAATGGTAAAATCAAATAATCAAAATTTTGCCAAATACTAACAAATGTTTAAAGAAATCAAAAACAAGCAACTACAAGAATTTCAGAAATTTAGTTTATAAGAATGTAAATAAAAGTCAATTAAAACTTCTCACGTTTTCAAATATGAATCAAGTAAAATTATATATATATATATATAAATCATTGCATAAAATTATAAAAATGTTTAAAGCATTTCAATATATTTTATGAAAAACATTTTAAGTATGCACCTCTCAAAAATTACCGAATTCCATTATAAAAATAGAAATTATAATAATATAATAATATATATAATTGGAGAATATATAAAAAAAGTTCAGAAACGACTTTTAAAAAGCTTTGCTTCATTTTTTTTTTCAGAATTGACATGTGAGTTAAAATACATGTTTTAAGGTTCCTCTAGCGATAAATCTAAAACGTTTCTCAAACTTCTCCGACTTTTTCTCTTGTAAAAAAGTTCAACTTTATAAAACCTATCAAAAAGAATGCGGAAAGATTCTTCCTAGTTCTTTTTCTTGAGCAAATATAAGCCTCTGGCTCTCTTAAGTGCATTTAGCGATGAAATTGAAACGATTGGTCTTTTTGAAAAATATGGAAGATAAATTGTATATTTCTGTTGAAATATGTATGAACACTGTATTCCACTGTAAAATAATTGAATTTGTTTTATTTCAAAGAAGAATACATTTCACCAATTCAAGCTACTCTTGTTTATCTGAAAATATTAAAAAAAATGGTATATATTGATTTTAAAAAACAAATTTTCCTAATCTTGTTTTATTTTTAGCAAAATGCCTTTGAAATAGGTTTTATAAAGCATGAATACTCAGTCAACTCTATTTCTATTGAATTATGGGTGAGTTTTTAATAATGAAAGATGGATAAATGTTGAGTTTTGTATTATTCAATTTTCTTGCATATGCAATTATAATGTTCCCAATACATTATTATAATAAATGAGATATTTTCTTGCATTTCGAATAAAAGATATATACTTAGGTAACTGGTTAACTAAAATAGATTGTATAATACATGTTTATAATGGAACACGATATTTTCTTGAGTTTTGAGTACTAAAGAAATAAGTTTATAATTGGTAAACAAAAATGCTTTGTCATATGATGATAAAGAAAACTGTTATTTTCTTTCTTTAGATTTTTTTTATCTCAAGAGTATTATTTGTTATTCTACGCTAAATAATTCGCAATAAATAGGAATATATTTTTTCCCTTTTGAGAAATACGGGATGCAATTTTAATGATATTTAAAATTTTATTGCCTTTCGAAAATGTTTTCATTCAATGAGTCAGAACACGTAATCTCTTAGCCAATTCCCATTTTTCATCAATTTAAATATACAGCAAAATTATGTTGAGAAAACGTTATGCCTCTTATTTTCTCGTACAATAAATATAAAAAGAAACAACATTGTAATTATTTTGTTGGAGGGCCTTGAGATTTTGATTAATGCTTTCCGAGTACCATTCTAGACCTGCCTGAGTCAAAACACATTGATATTTTATCTACTGTCAGTTTATGAGCACAGTAATTCCAAAATCCGACGAAATTTGTATATTTTTAAAATGTGGATGTCTATTAAGTTATGAATCAAATTTGTTTATAAGAATGTCTTCTTATCCTTCTTCAAGCAATAGACAATTAAAAAAAAGTAATGATCAAATCTTATATCAGGTTTATTTCCAGAATTGTTAATCAGTATTAAATTTTGGAATGAATCTACCAAAGAAAGAAAATACAAATATATATTCTAGTTTCAACATTGTTCTATGTTGTCTAACATAAAACAAGCCCCACTTGATATGTATATAAGAAAGTATAAGGCAGAGCATTCCCCTGCGATTGGAAATAACATTTCGGCTACTGTTCGTATCAGTATCTTGAGACGACCACTTTTCGGTGATTCTGTCTCACTAATAAGGGGGTGAGACTCGGAAGGATGAGCGCATTTCCGGAATTTATTTTACTGTTAAATTTAAACATTTTCACCTTTAATCTTTGCTCACATCGCTATTATGTCGAATTAAACACTTCCTAACGCATGCGCAAAAGCACGGAGGGTTTTAGGATCCGTTGGCAAACAATAATTGCGTTATATTTGAAATCAACATTGCTGTGGTTGAGTTGCCATGAACAGAGCTCGCACCGTTAGGGTTCGTAGCCGCGTAACATTACCCCTAGACAAAAGTGACCACTCGTGTCCAGAGGTTGTTAACTGGCTTATGAAGCTACCACCACTACATAAAGGCAAAAAATAGACTATATTCATGCAAAATGGTTAGCATTATTCGTAGAATACATTTCGTTTAAGAAGAGAATAAATAAGCGAATTATAAAAAGGTTTATTTTCATAATATACTGACAACTGTTTTGATAAATTTTTTTTTTGGGGGGGGAGATTTTGGGAGGGGATCACAGCAACTTACTAATTTAAAGATTTTGGAACATTTCATCTTTGCTAAATCTTTCTCTAACATTTAGGGAAGAACAATAATATTTTTTTCTCAATTAAAGATGAACTTCTTTATAATCAAGAAAGATGGAAAAGTGAATGAGAAAATATAATCCTGTGTTATAAAGAGATTGAGATAATTAGTTCCATTCATTTGATGATAAAAATTTAAAAATCGTGGATAATTAACCAAAACTGAACACCGTTTCTATTTTTCTTAATTACTCTGATTCAATTAATATTAATATTAAAATTTTATTCGCTTTACAGTTATTCTTTTACCTCTTAAAATGATATTTGTAGTAATTTCAGTTATCGCGTGTTTATATGAGATTGAAATAAGTGGTTTGATGTAGATTCCTTTTTAAAACTAACTATTTCTTAAAAAACGATTTCCGTCGTTTCTCGGGAAAATTTCTTGGGAGTGAAAATATGTGTCCAAAGAAAAACAGATGTGCTTAATTATCCTTTATGTCTGTTCAAACCTTTAATTCAATTCAATATTAAATTCATTGCAGTTTTAAAAATATATAAGTTATTTAACATTTGCTGTGAATAAAGATCAAAGATATTCTAAAAGAATTTTCCTCATCGTAATAGATTTTGCAAATTCTCATTTCTAATCTTTCATAATTACTATCTAGCTATTACTAATATGTTAATTTTCTAATCATCAAAGCGATATTTACATTTCCAATTTCTATAATGCTATTATTTGTGTAATGATTAAATTTGCAAAATGCTATTATTTGTGTAATGATTAAATTTGCAAATTTTAAAGATATAAAAATTGTATTTCCTTCTTTACATGAAGATTTTCATTATTTCTAAAAAAGGAAATTTCTATCTAAAAATATTAATCTTAAGAAGCCTTTGATAAAACCATAAACTATTGCAAATTAACTTCCTTGCATTATGCAATTCTTATTTCATGAAACATTTTTAATTTTAGGAATTTTTATTATTTTCTATATTTGCAAATTAACTTCCTTGCATAATGCAATTCTTATTTCACAAGACATTTTTAATTTTAGAAATTTTTATTATTTCCTAGATTGTATATTGACTAAATTTTAAGCAATTCTTCATAAAAAGGCATTTATATTTCTCATATACTGTTACAGAAGATGGAAGCAAATTTAACTTTCAGTAAATTACAAGCATTTGAAGATAGAAATAGGTCATTTTAAAACAAAAGTCAGATATATAAGACCTGTACGTTGAAGTCATGATTTATTGTTACAGTCCCTTAATAGGGCTTTAATATGTCCAAAAAAAACAGCATTACGCAATTTCTCATATATTGTGAGGCCATCAAAGTCGACAATCATCAATGTAATTTTTAAAATTTCTCTGAGTATCACCCTGTATTTGGAGTCCTATTTGATTATTATTGTTTTATTTGTCATTATTTCAAATTCTTGTAGTATTAAAGTATATTCTCATTTCTATAATTCAAAGCTCCAAAAACAATCTACACTTCTATAATAGATAAGGTACGGAGCAATGCGATTTTTTTTTATTTTAATATATTTTGATAAAATGTTTTTGCTATTATGATGACAAAAATGCATTTCAATAACAGAGAATTAAATGGAAAAAAACATCCTCACAAAGTAGTCGCTTTGGACTAAAAAAAGAGAATTCTTGTACACACAAACAATTTATTTTTGACATTCAAGACGAGGATGAAACATAAATGAAAATACAGAAAACTCTGCCTTTAATACATTGCGACCATGGATCGCTAATTAATTTTAAACAACCTTGTCATTCACAACGAAACCAATTTGATGGCATCAGAAATAAAGTAGTAACCATACAAAATTTAATAAATGTAAATACATAGAAAAGTAAATATACGCAAAAAATAGAAAGTGCGCAGAAAATATAATAAAAGTAAATATTATTAAAATACAAACATTGTCAAAATAGAAACACATCCAAGCACAAAGCACCTCGGAAATGCAAATCCGGTAAAAATCGGCTTCTTTATTTGATTCTACGAATTTTCAGAAACGCAATTTGTTTCTATTTGGCATGGACTAGTAGATTTTGTAAATCCAATGTCAAGTATCACTCTGCAATATCAAATTTTCCCTTCTTTAGCTTTTTTACAATCATAAAAATATAAAGATGAATGACAACGAGATACAACAGACAACACAGATTCGTTTTATTCCTAAGAACGATCGCTTTAATCTAGAAAACATGGAAGTGAGGATTATATATCTGAAGCAACCTAAGCCATTGGGAAATATAAAATTCAAAATGAAAAACTGATATCAAAACTGGAATGGAAAACAGAAATTGTTAATTTTTTTCTACACACCTTTTTTTCCTTTTATTTATTTTGTATTTTTGTTATAGCAACGGAATTCATATAATAAAACAATTTTGTAAAATAAAAGCATAAGTGGAAATTGATTAAGGTTTTATTTTTCAAAATATATTTTTCTCTATTGATATATAAAAAGGGAAATGTGAAAACTTAGTGCATCCAATATATCTGATGTTACATAGTTTTGACAATTATAATTAAGAATTTTCATTTTTTTTTCAAGGATAGACTACAAAGTTTGATAGTGGTATTTTTCGACATTTGTGATAAGTAAACAAATCAGTTTTGAAAATATTTTACTTTTAGTATTTCTATACGAGTTTACTTTAGCATACGAGAGATTGCATTGAATGCTTCAATATTAAAGACACATTTGATGAATTTTTTTTAATGATAAAGTCTAATCTAAACTGAAATTACAACTAATAATTACTAAAATTATTTATTTTATTATTTTTTATTTGCTAATCAAATTTATTTCTTTGATTTTTAAGAAATTTAACCGTTAAATGCAACTTTTAACATTATGTCTATACATTATAAAGATGGGAGAAAAACGTTATATATACTGAGATAGAAGTATTAATCGTTAAAATCGTAAACAAATAAATAAAAAGAGTAAAACGTAAAATAAAATCAAAAATCAGTATGAACTTACATTTTAAATTTATAAAGGATGTTTAAAAAATAATATTAATTTTGGTAAAGTTAGTAAAATAATCAATTTTAATTCACTGTTTATTTAGAAGTTTAAATATTTTTAATTATTTAGTAAAACAAATTTATTTTTCGTTGATTGCTTAAGTATTTTCAATTATTGCTATGTATTTAACGTTAAGTGTTGATTGTTTAAATATTTTCAATTATTGCTATGTATTTAACGTTAAGTGTTGATTGTTCAAATATTTTCAATTATTTTTAAATATTGATTGTTTAAGTATTTTCAATTATTGTTGAGAAATCAGCGTTAAATGTTGATTGTTTAAGAAAATACTTAACATACTTCAATTATTGTTAATTATTTAACGTTAAGTGTTGATTATTTAAGTGTTTAATTAATATACATCACATCTTTTTCAAATAGAATTGTTTTTAATGTCTCCCACTTCTTCGATTTTTACTTAGCTCAACAATTTCTAATTTAAGAAATATTTTCAGCCTTCAGCTTTATTACAAGCGATCCACTTATTCTGCTCTTTTGTAAAAGTATATCAGTGTTTTTAAAACGCGTTTTTAAATATTTTTGTTTATTTAATTAATTTTTATTCTTTAAAATAATTTTGTAGTTCATTCTTGAAATTATTATTGAATCTTCCAAACAATTTGTACTCAGGTGTCGTCCTCGTCATCTGACCGTGGTTCAAAATGACGAGATCCGTCCCAAAATAGCCCTAGTGTTGCTTCAAACGGGACGTTAATATAACTAAACTAAACTTGATGGTGATATAGATATTAATTAGTTTTCCAACAAAGTTTTTTTTGTTGTTGTTCATTTTTTCAGACTCAAATTATTATTTATATGTGTTATATTTATATTAATTATTTAATTAAAAAATAAATAAAATAACTTAGGAATAATTCTTTGAAAGATATTCATTTATTTCAGGCTAATTAACTGACTAATTGTATCCAAATTAATTATTAATTAATTATCGACTCATAATGCAACGCATGCTACGTCAAACTATTTCATCTTCAATTAAAATCGGAAATATGTATGAAAACAGATTATTCCGGTTAAATTAAATGCTTCAAAAGCCTGAAAAGGGAAAATGAAACCATTTATAAATAATGACTTTTTTTCCTTCTATATTATTCAAAGAACCAAAACTAATGCAAAAATTTTATCCACCAATAAAACGAATAATTCATTTGCTAATACACATTTTACTTGATAAAATCTATTTAGTTCATGAACTATTTCTTTTCAGTTTTGAAAGAAATTCTGTGTTGTTCGTTTTAAAATGTTTATAAAAAAAATCTTTTAATATTTTTATTGGAGTAACTGAGAACTGAAATGGCAAACAAATCGAGAACTGTAAGGAAAGTATTCTTATGTCTTTTGGGCAGTCAGGATTTCTATTAAAACACCTCTACCTAAAAAATAAATATAAATATTTCTTAATTGGCTCTGGCTAATGTATGCTTCGTATTGTTTTGAAAAATTCCGTTAACTCAAACGGGTTTGCTGCAGTAAGTGTATGGTGATACAATCAACATCCCTCGATGGAAATTAACGACGTTTATTAACACGAAGACACGAATAGTTTAACGACAAATCACAGCTGAGACGTACACAAGCTATACACAGCAGCATTTACAACAAACAGTAGCTCACAAGCAATAATTGGTAATAAACAACCTCCACAAAGCGGCCATAGAAGGAAAACATGAATCGTCAGGAGGAAAAAATCCATTGAGGTCTCTCCAAATGCCTGTTATTCTCCATTGTCTCCTCGCTTTAGCTGTACCCAACTGCCGACTCACCACTTTGCGACTAGCTACTAAACACACGACTTGACGCTTCTTCAGTATTTATCTCTTCTTCAGTACATGTCAAGGCTCAAGCTAATCACTTGAGCTCCACTCAACGCTTGCGCTTCACTGGATTGATCTAATTAATTTGTCGTTGACTAACTATATGACTGACTTTCGTTTGGACTTCCAGCCTTATGCAGCTTCCAAAGCAAGACACAGAAGGTTCTCGAACGATCAAGAATAAGTCATCTCTTATTGGTCCTATCGCCAAAATTTCCGAAGATTCAAGTAACGTCCGTTTTGTAGCTAAAGTCACCTAATTCTACGCCAATGATAGGTAAGTTTGCCGCCAATATCCGATTGGGCTGTCTTTAAAATTATCTTTCCTACGATGGAACTAAGAGAGCTGAGAAGCATCATTACAGATTCGTAAGATTATTAAGAGTTATAATATATCAAACTGCATACGTCAATTTCTGAATCTGTATTTTGCTAAATAAATAGACTTTCTCCTCATTCACACTACGAGTGCAAGACCAGCATCAACTTCTTTTACGATATATAGTTTTCAGTATTTTGAGATTTCAGGTTTGTTTGAATTGAATTCAGATTTAAAATACTTCTTTGAAACTTATACAACAAATATTTACCATCTTGATATGTTAATTTATCTTGCTAAACGGCGAAATTCATCAACATTGAGGGTGTAACTCATATACTTTAATTCAAAATGTTGATGTATCAAAGAATTTGAGAAGCAAACGTTTTTTTTTTTTCAAAAGCACTTTTTTATTTCAATTTGTATTATATTCCAAATAAATATTTTTTCAAGAATATTCAATTCTGAAACAAAACGTAACACAAAATTTTGTTATTCAACAAGGTTTCTGCCATTTTTTTTAAAGTTTCAATAATTTTCACACATTAACTTCTTCTTTTTTAAATTTTCCTTCCCTATAAAGTCTCTCTTTAGAAAAATATGTATATATAGTTATCCATGAATAATAAAGAAAACTTCTTCATGAACGTTAATGATAAACATTATCAGCTTTCATTCTATTTTTTTATTATCATGAAACGATATCATTTGAAACAGAATTTTAAAACAATTTATAAACGAATATGAGAAGATATGATATAACTG
Source organism: Argiope aurantia (assembly GCA_026543865.1). Taxonomy (NCBI): domain Eukaryota; kingdom Metazoa; phylum Arthropoda; class Arachnida; order Araneae; family Araneidae; genus Argiope; species Argiope aurantia. Next base: position 55,762 of record JAPMOR010094110.1, on the reverse strand, counting down.
TGATTAATAATAAATCTATAATTTTAATTTAATAAATGTTTCTATTATATCCTAATTTTCCAAGTTTAATAAGAAGTTCTTAGCCATTACCCTTATTAATTAGAATTCTTGAAGACAAATGCACATTATGAGAGAAATTTGGAAATGAGGAATCTCCCCGTTCAACGATAAACCACCGAAAACGATCGCTGAGAGAGCGATAAAAAATATTAAAGGTAAACCGACTAAACTGCTTTTCAGAGAGCACGTAGGGCACTTTTTTTGACACAAAAGATTATAGACTAGAGGGTAGATGCTCAAAAATGGAGTACTTTAGAATGGAATTTTCCAATAGTATGAACGAAGAGCTCTTCAAGTGTCGTACAAAAACATTCTCCTCGCATAGTAGATGGTATAAGTTCCCTTTGATCTTTTTACCTTCGATTTCGTTCTTTTTTTTTTTCTTTCTCTCTATTCGAATAAGCATAACTAGAAAACTTTTTGCAAAAATCCATCACTGTTTTGATATTCTATGCGAACTTCGAAAGCATATCGTATAAAATAAAGGACTGGGTATTTGTTTCGTTAAATTTAACATTTGTTTCTAATGTAAATTGTGGTTACTTGGTCTATGCTGTTTCGGAGTGAAAGAATGAAATATGAGTTGCACATTAGAATTATAAAATTTGTTAAATCTTATAAATCATTTTTAATATATGATTAGTATTATATATCATTGATCGATAATTTACTCGATAGGAATGCTTAATTAAATTATGAACAAGTGGAAATGGTCTCCTCAGAACTTTCTCGCATGTTTTGTAATAAAAATAGTTGTGTATTATTGACCGAATCTCATTAATAAATAATAGTTACGAAAAAGCCTACATGCATCCATTGACGATTCGTTGTTGAAATGCGGTTAATACACAAGTACCAGAAAACTTTATGTGTATTTTGGATGCTCTTCTTCCGAACGAAGTCAAAATATGACGCAGAATAAAATCACATGCCCAATTTCGTATAGTTAATTTTTTTAGTTATCACATTTACATGCTTTTTAACCCTTAACTGCGGACGTGCGGTCTGTGAGACCGCTAGCGATGGATTTTCGGTAACCCCTATTCTATTTTTAGCTCAATTGAATGGATTGACCCTATACCTTCCCGTTTTGTGACCTTCAAAACACGTGCACTTTTTCAACCGATTTCAGCGGATGATTTTAAAAATAATTCAGTTATTTCTTTTAGCGCGGTCTCTAAGACCGCACCTCCCTGTTAGTGTCCCAGTCATAAACAAGGCTTAGCAGATTGCGCTAAAACTTGGGCCCTGAAATTACCCATTTACTGATCCTATTATGAAACAGTGCTCCAGACACTTTTAAATGAAGTTGAAAGTGATTTTAGTGATAAGGATAAATAAATGTACAGAAGAATTTTGCGATGAAAGTTCGCATTCAACTGATTCTGATATGTATGTTCAAACATAATTAATTTTTCTAGTGATAATGTATTTTGAAAAAATTATAAAATATGTTAATATACCAAGAGATATATATACAGAATTTATAGGTTGATTTTTATACTAATTTTAACCTGTATGTATAAAATGTCCTAGAAAACGGTGCTACGAAAGTCACACAAGCCGATAAAAAAAAAGGGCAAATTTTACCCATTGTCAATTTTTTTTATATATAATTGTTGAATTTTACATTATATTGTCTTCGATATACCTTGATATACTGTAAAAATAAATATGATTTAAAAAGTAAAAAGTCATATGCTTTTTTCAAGAATATTATTTATTGAAACATGTAATTTGAGAAGAAAATGTATGTTCCAACGAAATTATTTTTTTCAATGATAATATATTTCGAAAAATTTCTAAAACGTATCTATATATCAAGAAAAATATCTGCAAAATAGATTGGCAGTTTTTCATACTAATACATTCATTAGAAAATTTAATTTGAGTGTAAATGAAATGCGGTCTCGTAAACCGTATCTCTCCAGTTAAGTCCTAAAATTTCACCTCCCCAGTTAAGGGTTAATGTGCAAACCAACAGACTACCAAACACTTGCCAAATTGTGTTCACAACCTGTTAGGTTGCGAAATTAAATAAAAAATAAAAAATTTAAAATCTGAAAATTTTAAAATTTAAAATCTGAGTACCAATTATCTATCTAGATCTCTTCGTTTTGTAGTTATTACGTTAACATATATTTCAACAGCCGGTGAGACAATTTTCTTTGATTGGATTTTTTCAAAGTGACAGAAACCTGAAAATTGCTGTGAAAACTATATACCAAATTTCATCCGACTAGCTTAAAGGGCTTATTTGTTATCGTCTTCATACACTCATAATTCTACCCACTGGCTAGAATTATGAGTTCTTCCCGAAATTGTCTTGTTTACTTTCTAATCGATGAGCATATGTGTTATTAATTGCTTGATAAGGGCGGACAATAGTTATAAAATAATTTACTAGCTTGTGAACTTTGGCGATTAATCTCTAGAATGTGATTAATGCAAAAGTGCAAATTTCAACAAAATTTGGAAGCCTTTATCTCGACCGATTACAGCCAAATTTTTACACCAAACTATCACATATCAATTCTCATTCACTTAAGTCGTTGCGCTTATGAGTTATCATGTTTACATTCCTGTGAAAGTACAGACCGACAGAAGGTCAACGCTTTGACATATTTGATTCAGAATTTAAAAAGAAATTACATTTTACGTGATAAACCTGTGTAACAAATTTTATCGCTAATTCTAAGTTTTGTAGTCATTGACTCCACTTGTGCTCGAACAACCAGGCAGAAAGATTTTCTATGAATGAATTTCATCCAATGTATCTACAAATTTAATCTAAAGTCTATATACTGCATTTTATCTATCTGGCACAAAGAATTTTTGAATTACCTGTCCACAAATAGATAAATAGACATAATTCAAAAAATGGGTTTTTCGAACTTGGAGAGTTTTAAAGATTCGTCAAATTCTCGAGATTGAATTTTTTGACTATTACAGTTACAGTTCTCTTTATATAAATCATATACGACAAAGTATACAGACTTTTATTAAGTCCACAAAGACTGTTCCAGAATAACATATAGAGTGTGACACTAAGTCTTAAACACGGAGGGCGAAACCTAAATTGGCGACATTTCTTCAAGACTGCAACCTAGTGAAAGGTTACTTGGCTTTAAATGGAGTTTACATGCACCATATCCATAGAGAAAGTGTATCTCCTAAATAATCGGTTTTTGATTCTTCGACTAGATTTGAAAGACCGTATTACCCAAAATAGCTTCTTGGATATCGTGACTACTGTAAACATCGCAAAATAGATACCAGTAGGAGAGTCTCATGTGCGGATCTCACATCTGGAAAGGCATAACATCATTGGGGATCGGACCATTAATCAATCAATACAATTATTGTACCTTTGCGGGGACTGACAATCTGCGGCAACTTCTCGACCCCGGAATTGGAGAAAGATGTCGAAAGATAGAAGACAGGAGATTAGATTGTAAATTAATTAAGTACAAAGAGCATATGGAGCTCAATGTTAATCGATATGACCCTATTTCACTTACACATACTGAAGCATAAAATTTATTTATCAATGCAATACAGCCGATTTTCTCAAGTTTCTGCAATTGGAATGCGACTTCTTCAAATATCACTATAAATGAAAACAAGATGCATATATCTGAAGCTTTAAAGTTTTTCTTTCAATTATGAATACCTGTTAAATTATTCAAAAGAAGTTGAAATACAGCATTCCTTTTTCTGCCTTATGTATTCGTGTTCTACATGCATGCATTTCATTTACTTCATTATTATTGCAGCTTATAAAATATCAAATGACATCACTTTCAAGAAAGAAATTGTGATTATTGCATTTGCCATTAACTCTTTCTGGTATATTATCTGAGAAGTAATTTTTTATTTTATTCTAAATTTTTAATATGCTTATATTTATTTATAAAAACATTTGTTTATTTTGCATTCAAAAAAATAGATATTTAAATATACTTTTATTTCAGTATTTTTAAACAGTAAAATTTGATTTCTTATTAATGGCGAAAGCAAGGATTGCAACATTGTTTCATTTATTAAATAGAATAAAATATCGAAAAATGGTTATACGATCAAGTAGTTAGTTCCCTAATGGGTAGGATATTTTTGCAATATTGTGTCTCACAGAAATAATATTTTCACAAATTTTAATTATACTTTCGCGTAAAAATTAATTAAAATTTTTACGTTTTTCTCAAAACGCTGGAACAATGTTTCAAAATATCCTTTTTGCATCACCTCAAAATTGAAAGGACTTTCTTTTTAGTAACATTAGCTTTATTTCCATGTATTTTTATTTAATTGAAATTAATTTTAATAATATTATTAAATATTTTCATGCATTAGGCTAGGATATTTAGGAATAGAAAATTCAATCTGCTTTAATTTTTTTTAACATTTTCATGATGAGTTCCTGGTACCTTTTAAAACATTGTACTCGTTTTAATTTTACTCACTCATATTATTATTTACTTTCTTTTTATTTTCTGATCCTAGTATTTTATAATTTTAATTCTTTAGTTGAAGACTAAATCACCGAGCTCTTAAATATGGCGAAACTGATGAATGAATAATCCTGATAAGTAAAAACAAAATAAATTTTATGTCAGCATTAGGGAATTCAACTTCTTTCTAAAAAGTAAATTATGAAGTGATATTTAAATTTGAAATGAATTTCAGAGGCTCTAACGTAAATAGCAAAGAGTTTTAATAGTTTTCAATTATGGTTTAGAGTTTCATTTTACTTACGTGGCTTCGAGTTTGAGAGCAAAAATATGCAAATATCTTCTTCTTTCTAAAGTGTGTGAGCATAAGTAATTTATTCATTTTTACCATTTTTTTTAACTTTTAAGTATATAGTTTTTCGTAATGAATACCTTCTGTTAGTTTTTACCCTTATTTTAAGAAATTTCTATATTCTAAGTATATTATTTTCTCCGATCACTTCTTTTATTTTAATTCAAAATAGATTAAATTATATAAATTCCTCATATTGCGCTGCCTTGCAATATGGATAAGCTTGTTATATTCACAAGAAAAGTTATTTTTGAAATTAGGTTTATTTATTTATTTGTGAACACGATAATTCATTCAAGAAATAAGCTAAATAAATATTTATGCATGTTATTTAGGCACGACAGATATAGATATTGTACTTAGATATGTAGATTTCAAATCATAACTACTTTTAAAAAAATATTTTTGGAAACAATCAGTCAACGGAAAAGTTGTTTGCCTTCGGAGTACATGCAAGCATTTAAATCCTCTCAATTATAAGATTATTTGATTTCAGGAACCTCAGAATATTTGAACACCAAATTTTCCCTTACAAAATTAAAAATAAAAAAATAACGCCCAAAACGACATAATGACTTACTTTCTTTTTAAGGAGTTGATATACAAACGTGGACCGTTTAGATGTGGTTATAAAACAAACATATACTGTGACATCCTTTGAAAGTTCTCAAAAAACTTATCTGTCGAATCTAACAAATAAAGCATGTCTAACACATATATCGCCAGCATGCCAATCAATTTCATTTAACGAAAGGGGAAAGAAATTTCGCATTCACATCCTGGCGACTCGAGGGTTTCCCGTAATTTCGTTGAAAGGTTTTCTGGGGCATTTCAGTTTTGATAGAGTTAACAGTTAGTAAGCTGGAATTTTTATTGGGTTTAATAGCATAATTTTTTATCGGAATTCAATTTTGAACCACATCTTATCATTGGAATTGTGAGTCTACCAAGCCAAATATATGTAACGATTCAAAAGAATAACAAATACAATGGATGAATTTCACCTGATGATCCTTAAATCAAAACTATAAATCTCTGCCTGACTTTTATTTTGCTTTATATTTCAAAGGATATTTTTTGTATCTAAGATAAGACAACAACTCAAAAATGCAACAAAACAGATAATTCAAATTTTATATGTTGCCCTGATAACATAATTCTACATTTGTATCAAATTTCAGATTCAATTATTAAATAAAAACGTCTCTACAATGTGCAAAAGGCCTATCTTCAGTACATATCGAATTTAAACAAAAAGTGCCGTATTTTGAGTATCCTGGAAAATCGAGGAAAATGAGTACGTACTAAAAATCTTTGATTACTTCTTTAATCAATTTATATGGTCATTCACTCATTTCATCTCTATCAATAATAAAGATGAATACATAGGTGTCTGTCTGCATTTTGGCGCTCTGCAGACCAGACTGTCCGAATTACAGCTACGAAATTACGCATATGGAGAGTGGAAATGTGGATCTTAGAATGATTTTTTTTGAAATTTTAATTAGATATAAATGGAACTATTCTATCGTTATTCTGTAATAACTTCAAAAATATTATTGCACAAAAATAAATTTTATACTATTTCAATAAAAAAGAATTTTTTTATGATACCAAATTAATTGCCTTGCGAATTTTTGCTGAATTTTGGTAACAAGATATCACATTGCTGCTCTGAAATGCAAACCGTTTTTATCGTTTCATACGATATTTCCTAACGTAATTTTTTTTCCATTGTTGAAACCTAAAGAAAAAAGAATTCTATTAAATATCTATGTGTTTGCCATATCAATAAAAGCATAAATTTATCGTAAATAGAAGGCCAGACATTTATATTTTTAATAGTTCTTTGATGCTGTGGTGAAAGCTTATAAGCCAGATAGCAATTGCTTTTGTATTGTGGTCATGTTACTCGGCTGCGAATTATAAGGTCCCAGGTTCTATTCTCTCTCAATTCAACTCGCCACATTGGTGACCTCGGACGATGAACCTTCAACCTTCGTACAGCTGCTGTGGTGCCATCTATCCATAGAAACCCAACGTCGTCAGACTTACTTGACGCAACAGCAATCACTCACCCACACACTCTCGCCATAACGCTTGGCGCTACTCGAATGGGTACAGGCACATTAGACTCAACAGCTAATAAAACATCACCACTCAATAGCCATATCGTTCGACTCACTGGAGGGAGAGTCTGTGGCGAAAAGCTTATAAGGCAATTAACAGCTACGCTACACGAGCAATTTCTTTTGTATTGTGGTCTTGTTACTCTGCTGCAACCAAAAGGTCCAGGTTCTATCCTGGCTCATATCAACCCACCACAATACTATAGGAATGGCCTTCATTAGATGTTTGTGTACACAATGACCAGATCCTATAAATAAAAATAATAATTTAGAGTCTGAAAATGTGACGGTATCTTGAACATGAAGTTTATATTTAAAATATTTAACTATTATTAAATGTTAAAAAAAAAATCCTCAGCATAAGAGAACATAATATAAATTCTCCGTACAACAGTCATTCCCATTGTCCTATATATATTTATACTATATATATTACTAAAACAAGCCATGCTCTTTTATTAAGATCTTTCTAGTAAGCCGACATAAAAAGAATTACTTGAGGTCTTTTATTTCCTAACTTGGCTCTAAATGGATTAGGAAAAGCCTTTTCTAGAGTACAAACTCACTGCAATAAGCTGCGTAAGCCAATAAGAAAGTGTAAGACATAGATCCTGACTTGAGAAACCACTAATCGGATAAAGGGGAACTATCACGATTACTATTCCAATATTTGACGCTGTTCTTTTGACTCTCGTGCTCATTGCTTTATTTTATTTTTAATATAGAGGTATGTATTTACTATCATTTGTATTTGTACCTCCTTTGTTCATAAGAATGATTAGATTATTTTATTTTAACCTTTTCATACGCATTAAAAATAGAATTTTATTTCTATGTTGTTGTTTATCATGATTTGTCTCATCTTTTTAAGGATAAAATTATGTAGTTGATTTTTTCTACTTATTTACTGAAATGCCAGAATTTTCAAATTTTGTATAATAATGTATATATAAAAACACTATTTTTTAAAATATATTTAGAGTTTAATTATCAGTTAATCAATTAGTTAAACTTTAATTTCATATAATTATATCACTTGTTAATGACTTTGAGAGAAAAAATATTTCAAAATTCCACAATATTTATGCTAATGAATTATAATCGAAGAAAGAAGATAAAATAATTATTTTAAGAAATTGTAATTATTTTCAGCTTTAGATTTATTTATTTTTTTTATAAAGGAATTAAAAAAATAAGCGTTTTTTTTTTGTAAAATATTACGAATTGAAAAAATTTGTATCGAATATTAATAATAATTTATGCATATCTTTGTGGTGTAAATTTAAAATTAATTTAAATGCATAATTAATTATTCAATCATAGCAAGGAAACGATTGGTGCGTTCAATCAAAGAATAATCCTGGTATTAAAAATATGGAGGAATGATAATTGGCAAAAATAGTAGCATCTCCAAAGCTGGAAATGTCATCAGATGATTCAATTGACTAAAATATTCGACCAATGATGCCATATGCTATTTTTAAAACATGGAAGATTAAGCGCATTTGGAAAATAGTAAACTTTTTATAATAAAAAGTATTATAATTATTAATTCAATGGCATAAACTTCTGTTATTATAAGAAGTGAGTTGGGGTTGTTGACTAAAAATAATTAAATAATTAATTGTTAATTTCCGAGTCGCTTTTCGGCAAGTATACGTGCAGTATCTATGGAAGTCCTTATTAAATTTTGATTGAAAACTGTCCAAAGATTGACTGTCTGTCAAATTGTACGATTATATGCATGTAATCGCGATAACTCAATTTTTAAATAAAAGAAATTTAGCATGCAGTATTGTTAATATCATTAAAGTTTCTGTGTCAAATTTTGATTTTTGTTAGTCAATAATTGGTATCAAAATAGCTTTCATTTTGTTTCAAAACAAGCGTTCATATAATTCAATTAACTATGAAATTTCAATAAAAATATTTAACATTCAATGTTTAATTGATTATAAAAAAATCATCAGCTGAACTTTTATTGGCCGGTTTCCTGGGGCATTGAAACGCTTAAATTCAAACTCGTTAGCATCTCAAGCAAAATGTCTCTGCTACTGGAAGTTACAGGATAATTTTAGAATGAAATTGTAATGAATCTTTATAAGCCAGATAACAGCTACGAGTCATTAGTAATTACTTTCGTCTTGTGGTCATGTTACTTGGATACGAGCCCAAACATTGCGAGATCGGTCCTCGCTATCGCCAATCACTACAAGCTTCATAGTTTTGAAAGATGATTAGGTGAAAAGAATAACAAAGCAGATTTATCTTTAAAAGCCCACACCATATTAACAAAGGTAAAAAATAAGCTAAGTAGTGAATAACTAAGCCTAATTACATAAACATGATTTGGGACAACACGCATAAAGATAATGGATATGCAGGATGATCTGATTTGAAGAGAAAATGTTTAAGTACCTCCACTATTAAAACTATAGATTGGATTACAATCTGAAGGTGGTTTTGTATCTACTAAGCATACGATCTGGATTTCAGATCAAAAGACAAAAATTAATGGTTTATATTTTACACAATCTGAGTAGATGGCACTGCTTTTTTTATTGTTACTTAATAATTTTTTCAATTACAGTACTTATTTTAAACGAATTTAACTTTGATAACCTAGCATTCCCAGTGGGTATATGCATAAAATCAAAGAACATATTGAGGTTGAATGATAGCTAAATAATGTATAATGCTTGAAAAATAACTGAAAAAATTCCACGGTCAATATAGTGATTAAAATCTGGTGTTTCTTCCTTTATTATCGAAAAATGTGTTTATCTTAAATGGTTAAAATGGTTTTTTAATTGTTTACATGTATTCCGATATATCCTGGGAAATTTCATTTTTTGTAAAATGATTAAATGTAATGTGTATTCTCAAAATAAACTATATTTTGTGAATACAAAGTTGAATTAAAAGTAACGGAGATCTTCAGATAATTTTTGTACCGAGCTATAATAATGAGGTAATTATTGTTTTAAAAATTTACATTTATGATATGGCACGTTACTGAATTTCATATTTGGAGATATTTTGAATGTATAGTGATAGAAAAAAAAGTTTTAAGTGATTAAAATAAAGTAGAATCTTTTTCTGTTTTATTTATATTGAGCACGATATAATTATTATTATGAAATACATTTTAAAGTTGAATAAATAGTTTTAAAAAAACCATGGTCACTTAAGAAAACTAGCAGTCTTGATTGAATTGCTATATTCCTAAGTTGAATTACCTTTTCAAAAATATATTTATAGAAAAAAAAAGTATTTTGATTTTTATGTTCAGACCAGTACATAATATATGAACTGAGATACAACATTTTATGCACTATATTATTTCTTTATTTTTCTTTGTTCCTTGACATATGGCATAAAATTTCATTTTGCTTCATTTTGCCCTTTTTAAATAACCATTTATTGCTTTTTATGTTTTTTTCTTACTTTTATTTCTTTTATCTTTAGTTTATGAGAACTAGTAGTAATTTTTATTGCTTTCAGAGTTATTCCTCTACTATAATATTCCTATTGATTTAAACAATCCGATATAAGTAATAGTTTTGAATCCATATAAGTATATTTTAGACAAAGACAAACAAAAAAACATTCTAAATTTAGTAAAATTGGCCATATAAGTTATTTTTTCCTAGAATGTACTAACATATTTTAACATATATTGCAACTTACTTTAAATTAAAGCAAGATAATTTTAATTTGTTCTCCAATCGTAATATCATGTAATACTTTCTGTTAAGAATGATTTCATGCATTTACTCGCCATTTATATCATTATAAAGCACAATTTGTTTATTTTACTGCCAACTATATGATAAAATTTAATTTATGTTGCGGGAATAATCTAAGCTGGTCCAGTCTAAATTATATCTCCAATTTAATGCCACTTTGACACTCGAATATATCTATAAAGTGGTGATATACCTTCAGTTAAATTATCGAAAATTTCTTTAATTATTTACTAATTTAATCGTATAATAAGAATATATTAAGAAAAATTTCACCCTGAATTATAATCTATATTTGCATGAAAATGCTGATTTTTATGAAAAAGTCAGAAACCGAGTCCTTTAGTGGTAGGTAAATTTATAAATTACTGCTTATTTTAAACATTATATAATGAATATAAATTTCAACAATAATATCAGAAATAAGGACGCAATTTCAGTTAGGGAAAAAATAACAATGTATCTTAAATTAAAAGACGATTTCTTTTATTTGTCATAAATTGCATTTTTATTACTCCTCAATGAGCGGTAAAATCAAATCGTTTAGTATTAAGATTAACGACAAAAAATATAACAAAATAAAAAGTTTTTAAATATTCGATGATATATATATATAGAATATATATATATAGAATAGTTGAATCGTATATATATATATATATATATATATATATATATATATATATATATATACTATTCAACGGCCTTATTTTAGGGAAATTATTAATTTTAATTCTGAAACAGCTTTCAATTATATTTAAATTTGCCTTTTTAAACAAATAACATTCAGTAAAAAAAAAGGATAAAGGTTTTTTTTTTTTTTTGTACACATAAAATGAGTTTTCATTTTATTTATATTTTCTTTTGATATATTCAAAAACTGATTGAAGATTAATTTTAATTGAATTATGTTTGATTTATTCTCTGCAGCACCAATACAATGCATAAAAACAGTGTCAAAACTGAATCTTTATAAAGAATATAACTATAAGGAAATATAAATGTCCATGAAACAGCAAACCAAAAGATTACTTCATTCTGGTTATATTTGAGTCACCTTTACTTCACAGCATAAATATAACAGTATATTTATATAAATATGACATAATATAACATAAAATATATAAGTGTGACAAAATTGCTACTAAAATTGATTCTGAGTTGATGGCAAAAAAGATAAAATAACAAATGGCGTTCAGGAAACGTTATCGTTAGATCCATTCTCTTTATCATCAGGGTTTTGTTCTTTCAAGAGTTTGTTCTTTGTTGAGCAAAAAGATATATTATTTACATTTAATTTTTAATTGCTAATTTCTAAATTCATAATTTACTTTATAGTTTGGTCAAGTTTTAAAGTGGAAAAATATTATTAATCGGATCAAACGACTGGTACACGTTCTATATTATTTCATCTCCGAGAGAAATGTAATTTATCATTTGTTTATCGAGAAACACTCCCTTAAAGTTTCTGAATCCAAATAAAATTATATCAAGAAAAACTAGCCTTACTTTAAATTCCAAAAAACTCATCTACTTATTCACACAACATGGAAATTATATTAAAAAAATTATTTAGAAGGCTTTTGAATACACATTAAAACAAAATTCATCTTTTCTTAAATTTAGTACCATAATTTCATTATTAATACTAGTTATGTAAATGGTATAACTTTATTTAATTTCCATAGGTTTCGCAACAAATTTCGTTGATTCATTTAAAAGGTATTAAAAATAATCAGTGTTTTAGAGAATACATAAATATTTAACAAAAACAATATTCAACAGTTAAAATAAAATTAATACAGTATGAATACATTTTCAATATTTTTCTGACATACCATATGCGAATATTTGTATCATTCACGTTTGAAAAGTAAAACGTTTGCTTTTTAGTTTCATTAAAGAATTTCTTAAGTTAATTTAAACACAAACTGAAGAATTTCAGCATATTAGTGAATAAACCAAAAACACATGAATATACAAATTAAAATTGTATAAGGAGTATCAGCTTTAATAATTCTGACTAATGTAGATTCAACTGAATATCTTATGCAACAAAATATACATTTAGAAAGTCTTCCGGGAAATTGAATCGCATGTTTAATTCCGTCACAAACTTTAAGAGAAGAGAAAGGGTTCCTGATTAAATGCGACAAGCATTGTCCCCAGACATTGAACCAGAAGTCAACAGTGAAATCCAAGGAAATAAATCTTACAGGAATAATATATGTCGAGGGGTGAAGCCTTCCTCTTTCGTAACATGATATGCTAATACTTTATGATAGCAAAGAATTTTCTGTCTTATAATAAATTCAGAGTTGATTCTAATCTATTATGTTTGATAGAAATAAATATTATTCATAGTAAATTTGGATATAATTTCGAATATTTGAAGGGAAAGATATACTTTGGTACTGTTTGTATATTTAATCAGATCAAAACTTAAGAACTATATTTACACAGCAACTATTTTAGAATTATTTTGATTTTGAAAATTTTAAATTTCTACATTTTAATTACTGAGTCGTCAGTCATTTTCTAAATATAAATAAAAATTAATGGTAGATTTTTAAACTTTCAAAAGACTCACAGCAAAATTTGTTTTCGGAGTAAATATTAATCTAATTAAAGTGATCATTTTATTCATCTTAAATATTCACCTTAATTAGACGATATTTACGAATTTTAATATTTGTTTAATTTGGCAATCAATTTATTCATCTTAAATATCCACTTTAATTAGACAGTCAATTTATGCATGTTAAATATTCATCTTGATTAGATGTTCAGTTTTTTTTATCTTAAAATATATAATTTGACGATCAATTTATTCAACTTGAATATTTACATTAATTCAGCGATTCTCAACCTGTGGGGCGCGCTCCCCAAGGGGGGCGCGAACACACTAGAGAGGGGCGCGAGAATATAAAAGAGAAAATATTATTTTTAAAAAAATTGATTAACTGACTGAAAGGAAAGCACACATGAACATAAAGAACAAAATTCATTTCGACATATTTAATAACTTATTAAAGTAAAGCAACTTACTTAATAAAAACATACTAAATTAAAACAAATTCAATAATTATTAGTGACTTCCTTGGGACTGTCTTGCAGAACAAAGTTTTTAGAAGGAATGCTTAATATTAGAAATAGCCACTCTCAGTTCTGTTTCTATATTTTGTCTTCAAAGAAGCCACAGCAGAAAATACAGTTTCACAAAGGTAGGATGCTGAATGGTAATAGAATGTGAAATGCCCTTGTTTTTAGTGCAGAAAAATTATCCTTACTCCTGCCCAAAATTCAAAGAGTGATTTATTACTAAACTTTCTTTTAGTTTCGCCACTTGTCGTGCAGTCTATGGATTTTTCTTCCTCATCAATTGAGAGTCCTTCGGGAGTCTTACGAAATGGATCCCTAACCTACTCGTAACTTACTATCAGTTTGTCGTCAGCATGAAAATACTTTTTACAATTCTTTGCCAGCATTGCTAAATGATTTTCAATGATTAAAAAAACAACTTTTACATGCTCTTCTTCAGCGTTGTAAGTTTTAGTACAATCATTCACATTTGCAAACATTGTTAGTTTTTTTTTTTTTGTTTAAAATTTCTGCTCCAATTTTCTACAAAAAGCCTTAACTTTATCACTCGTATCCAACATATGTGTCCACCAAATATCTCAATTTTATTACAAATAAGCCATCGCGAAAATTCTTGGCCTCCGGTGTGTTTTCTTCTTCTACGAAAATAGCGATTTCTTCTCTTAATTCATAAACACGTTGCAAAAACTTTCCACGTGATGGCCATGGTGCCTCGCAATAAAATAGTAACGCTGAATGTACTAAATCCATGTCTTTACAAAGTACGGAAAAGATTCTCGATTTCAGGGGTCTCATTCTTCTATAATTTACTACGGTTATAACTGTAGTTAACACAATATTCAGACAAGGACTCATTTTGTTCGGAGCCAAATCTTATCTGTGGATCATGCTGTGCATTGAGGCGATTTTTGTTTTACAAGTGATTTTATACCTTGGAATCTTCCGGACGTTCCTTGGAATCTTGACATTGAACGAGCACCATCGGTACATATTCAGACACAATTTTTCCATTCTATATTTGCCTCATTCATAAAATCATTTAAAATAGCAAATAATGCGAGTGCTGTTGCTTTGAGTTCTATTAGTTTGCAGAAACGTAGTTCTTCTACTACTGACATATTATAAGAAATTCGAATATAAGCAATTAAATGAGCATCTTTATTATTATCTATTGCTTTCTCAAGCTGTATTGAAAACAATTTGTCATGCAACTTCGAGAAAAGCTGAAACTGTACATCTTCAGCTATATCGCCAATTCGACGAGCAACAGTATCATTTGAAAGAGGTACGGACTGCAATTGCTTTGAAAAATTATCTCCAAACATAGTTTCTACATTCTCAATTGCTGCTGGTAAAATAAACTCTTCACCAATGGTGTGAAGCTTTTTACATCTGGCTATTTTATATGAACTTTGTAAGATGCAATTAAAACTTTTTTATTCACAGACAAAGTTTCTTTAAAAAATAATTTTTGCTTTTTATGTGATTTTAATTTTAATTCCAAGAATTCTCTGGGTTTGTTGACGTACTCACTATGAAGCGTTTCCAAATGTCGTTTAAGTTTATTAGGTTTCATGCTGCCTGCGGCCAACATTTTTGTGCAAATGATACACAGGGGCCTTTCTTCTTCATTTACTTCAGTACTGGTAAACTCAAAATTTAAGTATTCTTGAGAATATTTTCTTTATTTTATTTTCGAAACCACACTTGTCTGTGTACTTGTTGATGCTTCTATCGTCTAATGTTTGCTTACTTCCGCTTAAAAATTTATCCATGAGTCTGCATAAATCTGCTGCCATGAATATTTAATATGGTGCATTGCAATTAACACGAAAACATATATAACATGTACATTCACGATAGATTCGATAGCGATAAAAGGAGCGACTCGAATGAGACTGGCTTGATTTGAAACTTACGTTAACGAACATTTTCTTTCTTCTTATGAGAAAACGTTTGCTCCGCGTATGCTCGAGACGGCATCGGTCGTGTGGATTCCCTTCCACAAACATTGCTCGTTTTTTTTTTTCACCTTTGTTTAGCTATGCTTCTGTTTTATTTTTTTTATTATTCGAAAAAATGTATTCCCAGTTTCTAAATTTAGCTCACCCCATCTAGGTTAACTTTCATTAACCAATTTTTCTACTTTCGTATTATTTTAACGTTATCTCCCGGTTTGGATTTCATTTCAAATATAATATTTAAATTTTCCCCGCTTTCAATCGCTTTATCTGTTCACCGCCCGCTTGTCCAAAATGCAAGATGTGGTTTCTCGCCAACGTTGGCTCGCTTTCGCTCTTGTTTTGGCAGTTAGTTAAAAATAATTTTAAAACAGAATCCAAAATATTCAATACACATTATTGCTGTATACATTTTATTGTAATTGGGGGGCGCGATGAAAATTATGATTGAAATCTGGGCCGCGAATACTGAAAGGTTGAGAAAAGCTGCCTTAATTAGACGATTGATTTATGCATCTTCCCAAACATTCAAGTCTTGCGTAAGTATTATGATAATAATAATCTTAAATGAAAAGATTTGAGTTCTGTTCAAGAAAAGTTCATTATTGATCTAAATTCAATGATTATTATCTTAAAAAGATAATTGAAATTTAAGGTTTGAATTAAATATCACTTTTTCGATTCATATTTTTTAATAAGCAAATATTACTTTTATAACAAGATATAAAATATAAAATGAAAATTACAGATACGTGTCGATATAAAATTAATTTGAAATTAAAAAATATGCATTTAAGAATTGAAAATTAGTGAAAGAAAATGGGGATCTTGCAAAAATATCATGTTTTAAAAATTATATGTTTTATAATTAAATTCCTTTATCCAATATATTTGATATTAGCGTAAGGCCTTAATGCCGAACAATTAGATTTATGTATTCAAAAAATTTTTTAACATGTTTGATTTCAGCAAGAAAAGTTTTTGTATTAAATGAAGTTTATTCTTTTCCATTTCATATTCTAGGGTTGATGACAGAAAATAGGAAACTGTATAGTACAATGAACAGAAAGGTGCAAGGTTTCTATAATAGAATGCATTATGTGACCACAAAACTTGAAACAAAAATATGTTGTTCCCATTAAGTCCAACTTGCATAAAATATTTTATTGAAATTAATACAAAATATTAATGCCTGCAAACCAGCTGGCCACCAAACACCACCCCCAAAAAATATAATTGGAAAAATAATGTAAAATATCCAATAGTTAATGTGGCAAAATAAATTTACGAAGAAGCGTTGCCGAATAAGTATTATCTAAAGTAACTATAAATAAATAAACTCCTTGGACTTTTGAAATACAGCATTTGCGAAATATTAATTGAATTTTCTAGAACTTAACTTTGATTTGTTTCCAGGTTATGAAGAATATTTTTTACCGTTTAAATCATTTTCAATACACTAATTTCTTCCTAAAATATAAATTGAGAAACAGAAAATATAAATATGTTATGAAAATCATTAATCATTATAACATATACCATATCATAGCATATTTTGAAAATTATATTCTGCAAAAACTTAAGCCCAATTTAGTTAATTATTATTTTAATTTATGGGTCGAAATATATTTTGAAGGTGTATAAAGAATAGCTGATCTTTATTCATGAGTTAAAAAAAATCTTCCGCATTGAGTAAAATTATACTTAAAATGGAAATGTGACATTTGATTAAATACAATGTCATTGCATCAATCAAATCTGCATATTAAGATTATTAAGCTAATGTATTCTTTTAGAATTAAAGAAAATAAATTAAGAACTGAATGCATTTACATCATTTGGCAGTTATCAGCGGATGGAGCTGACGAGCATTATTATATTTCTTCTGCATTAATATTGTAAATTATAAAAATATAATTCCAAGCTTTTGGTAAACGTTGATAAAGTATATCAAGCAATTATAAAGTGAGTACAATTTGTACCACAAATGCATTAAATAGATTATATTGTGCTTTCTGATTATGTTAAAACTCACGAACCATGGCGAAAGAAAGAATTTAATTAGCATATTTTATGTGAAAAAATTGTTGAAAACATTCAGGAATGAGATTACCAATGTTGATGAAGATTTCCTCCCAAGAACACATACTCTGCCTTAAACAAGCGTCATAGAAAATGTGGATGTAATTTCCTCATCTAAACCGATGAGATTATCATTGTGGATGAATTTATTCACATTAATTCCCCGAAAGAAGTTCCAGCATGATGATTTCCATGACTTTGCGTACGTATCGATGCAACCTCTACATGTACTAATACATCGTTCAGAAATTCTGGCACTGGTTGGAACATCATTGCCACTGACCACACTGTCGACATAAATATCGGCATACCCTCATTTAAACAAGAATTCAGAAATTCTGGCACTGGTTGGAACATCAGTGCCACTGACCACACTGTCGACATAAATATCGGCATACCCTCATTTAAACAAGAATTACTTATCGTTTAAAAGAATTAGGTACTGAAGTTTTGGTAATTGATCCTCATCAGGATCGAAGTGCAAATAAATTTGGGGAAAGAATAGAGGATTAAGGCTGTCATTCAACTGCCACTTGCATTCCTATCAACAACGCCATACCTGTGATGTGGATTTATAATATGTAAGAGAAGCATATCCGTCTTCTTTTTAAATTTTAAAACATTCATCATTGCAATAATATCTTGTAAAAAAATGAAATGTAATATGACCGCTCTTTTTATTGTTTTCGCTAGTATGCTTCTTCAAACATTTTGTAATCTGAGATTACAATCATACTTTATGCTTATACAGTTGTGTTCTTCCGATTTTTAACCTACTTATTAATAAAAATACTGGAGTTACTTCAGAATACGGGAAATCCTGTGGATTTTTTTTAAAAACAAAAAACAAAAATCTTTCTTAAAAATTCAATTGCTCTTAAAAATTTCATCTGACAACCTTATCTTCTAAAGAATAAGATATACAAAAGAAAACACAACTTATTAGATGTTTATTACTCAAATATACACTAGGATATTCGTTGAAACTTTTCAGAAAAACCTTCCGGCTTGCAAACTCATCTGTGCAAGCTTATTTAAGGAACAATGTTCAAGCATAGATGATCCAATTACTCAGCAAAATGTGAAGGAATTTAACAAGGATATCAAAACTATTCGTCATAATTTCGCGAAAGGGAGTTTTCTATCTCAATAAAGATTGCGATTACAGTTTTGAAGATTTCAATGAATAATATGTATTTAAAAATATCAAAACATAAATTATGAAAATGGGATTAAGAAACATCACAATCACTTGTCAAATTTCAAAGCATCCAATTTATTCTAACTTCGGCTTTTCTCCTTTGAGAATCAGGAGCTTCCCCTGTGAATTTGATAATTTAACTTTTTAATTCGCTTCAAACGACGAGGCTTCAGCCTTCAGTGTAGGGGGTGTGAGGGGGGGGGGGGAATGCAAAGAATAATGTCGAAAAAAAAATTGAAAAAACTGGAAAAATAATTTAAAAAAAAAAAAACGTTTTCGCATAAGAAAAGAAAAATGGTTTTTCTTTTTTTTACCAACAACGCAGCTCAAGAGCCTTCTGTTAAAGAGAATTAACTTCGTGAGATTTATACTGAGAATAAAAGAAACGCTGATGTAAAATCGATAGTTAGGAACTGTGAAATACTTTTTATCTAGCATGCCTTATATCTCATATACACCTTCAATGCATAATGATGTGTTTTTTCCTAACCTTTTTTTATTGATTAGCTTTAATACAATATAAATAGCAATTTTTGGTAGATTCGGTGTTTTTAAAGAAACATTCTACGCGTGTGAGTGACGGTGTTAATATAAAACAACCGAGTAGCTTTCGAATGACATAATCATATCTTTTTCTTTTTTTTTCAATCAATAATCCGATCTTTGGAATTCATGAAAATGATGGTCGTTTTTAATGAATTTAATTCACTTTTTCTTTACTCTAATTTTACTCTAATCGGTGCAGACTTTTTTGCGTGTTCCATAACATCAAAAGAAAAAAACTTTAAACTTAAAACTGACGAAGAAAAAAAATTTAATTTCTTATATCCTTTTTCCTATTTCTTTTTCAAAATATATTGTTTTTCATAGAATAGCCAAGAAGGAGCAAACAATGTTTAAAATTCATTTTTATTATAGAACTAAATCATAAGTTTAACATTAGACAAGATAAGATTAAAACATCCTAAAGTCATCAGAAAAAGTAATAAATTTGCTACTTATTTTTCTTTGTATTTAGTATTTAATTATTTAATAAAAAATATGCACTCAACAAACATTTAATGTTCATTGCTTTATAATATAAGTCATTACCTGAGAAATAGTTTTGTTTCTTTAAATAATTTCGTACAATTATCCTGTAAACTTTTAAAATGACAAAATTCGATTTCTTAATTTTTTATTTTAATCTAATTTTCGTATTAAAATTTTATTTGAATATTCTAAACAAACTCACTGATACAGAAATTAATTTGTCCGCTGTTTTAATGAACTTCAATATGGAATAAATATTTATGTTGAGAAATAATTTTTCTATTGTCAGTAAAGGAAATGCTATCTAAATATAATTATTGTTATAATCATCAATAATTTAACTTGTTAATTAATATAGCAGTTTAAAAAAAGAGAATAAGTGTCTATAAATCGAAATCTACAATTATGTATATGTACAAAATGTAAATTTTTAAGTTTTCAATTAAACATGGATTGCTAACTTTAAAAAAGTATAAAAATATTAAGTATAGAACTTGTATAAAGACGTGTATTGGTTAAAAAGAGTATATGATTTAATTTTTACTTAACTTATTTTCTATGAATATTTAATTAATTTTTAGAATATTTTTATTTTAAAGAATTTAGAATTTATTTTATTTATAGTTTTCTCCCAGCAGACTTCTGATTCCTTTAATATATGATATCTAAAAAAATATTGCAAAAATGACAGCAAAAACATAAAAAAGTCGAAAATTATGCATTTGTACATTTTTATTAACACATTTTAAATATTTTTAAATGGGTTTTTTTTCACTCGCCTTATATGGAAATTTAGAAATGAATAAAACCATTTTATAAGCATTCCTAAATGTTTCAAAATTTCAATATTTTTAACTAAAATGAATAAATTAAAATTAGATTTCCAAATCAATTTATAATAACAATCTATCTGAAATTCAAAATATTTTGTAGAATTTCATATACACCTCACCCGAATTAATTTTAACGTTGTTTAAACATGAGATCCATATATTCTCATTACCAAGCAGAAATTTACATTTCATCGCATAGTTAATTTTCGCCATCAGATTTAATTAGCGTTTCAAAATCTGACACGAGTTTCAATACTAAACGAGATAACATTGCGTTGGATATATATCAGGCTAACTTTCACCCACGGTAGGTTTCTGGGATGAAATTGTTTGGAGCTTAAATGTGCCATGAAGCTATAAAAGGACCCTTCTATTGAATTCGGTGCAGACTCAAGCCGTTCTCTAAAGCAGTGGTTTTATCCAACAAAGAGAGAGAGAGAGAGAGAGAGAGAGAATATATCTATATTTATAGAAAGTCCGCTGCAGAGCAATGTCTCTGAATAAAACAAGATCAAAGGCGCTGATACGAAAGGGAATCAGAGATTTTATTATGCAAGTCGTAAAACCGTAAGCTTAAGTTTTGCGATATAAAGATGTTTTTCTAGCCTTCGATAAGGAAGCAGGGGATAGGTTTTGGGAATTGCAGTTGTTGTAAAATATGCAAACAACATTACTTCCTTATCTGAAGTGATCAGATTTGGAATTAGATGACTTCGGGTTCCATGTATGAGGAATTTTCAAAAAATCTGTTTCTCTTATTTTTAAATTATTTTATACATGTGCACAAACCTCATATTAGAAAATGCAAAATCTCAGTTAAACAAGCTGTGAATAAAGTCAATTTTATTAGCAATAGTTATTTTTCGTAATCTTTTTTCAGCTATAGAATAGTTTTAGTCCAGTAGATCACAATAAATCACAACAAAAGAAAAAGAATTGTTTGAAAATACACACACGCGCACAAAAAAACAGTATCATTTTTTTTCTTTAAAAAATCCAAAAAACTTATAAGACCATAAATTTACTATTTATTAAACCTTAGCTATAGATATATTCTACTCTAAATATAAATTTTTCTGTAGCAATTTGATTTCTATTCGTAATTTGTATTGAAATTATCTGCAGTTGCCATGTCAATCATTTGTGACTTTATTTCACTACTAAAAACTATCACTTAGACATCTTATGAACTGTAATTAAAGACTAGTTCAGCCTTGGGGCGGGGGATACTTGAACTCAAACTAATAAAATGACTTAAGTCACTTCTGGAACTGGTTTATTGAAATAATGGACGGAGTTCTTAGATTGTAAGATCAATGTGTAAAGACACATGAGGTTCTGGAAATTTTTCTTAGAAAATGTTTCCATTGTTTTCTAAAGAATATTTGGAATAAAATATTTTATTTCGCTATTTCTTATGACAAGCGTTTTTAAGCCTTTTTCAATCAAATGTTTTTCGTTGTTCTCTGAAATATTCTAAATAAAATATTTTTAATGGATATGTTACTATTTTTCTAAGGTCCTGTGCCTTGTTTAAATCTATTCAACTTTACAGTGCATTATTACAAGAAAATAAAGTATGGGTTCAAATCAGTTAGGTTCAATCAGTAATTAAATGCTTCTATAACCCAATAATAATTATTCTTTATGTATTAATAAATTCCAAAGTATTATAATAACTGTCATAAGAAAGTTTAACGCTTGTAAATTAAGAGAATAATCAATACCCGCATATTTTTATATTAATTTTTAAAGTAAATGCATCTAAAATATAGAAAAAGTAAGTCCATATATGGTACTGATTTATGATACTTACAGAGTTCTTATTCAGATTTATGGTACTTTTTCCAATCATGTTTCATATATACAGATCTGGTAATCTTAGTGTGTTTCTGTCTGTGTAAAGGATTTTAAAGCCCTGCTGTCAAACATCTGAGTTGCTACATTATCTTTGTGTAGCTAATCAATGATTTCTCTTATCACACTTCACATGGCATAAATTTCTTCTATCTTATCGTTGGTAAAATTGCTTGTTAAAGAGAGTAACTTGTAACCTTTGCTTGGAAAGTGTGATGGGTTGTAACTGATATCCTGTTTTTAGATAATACCAGTATCTATTTTTACTTAATGAATTACCCTCCTAAAAAATCATCATTATAAGATTATTAGAATACTCAAAATATAACGAATCAACAGAATTTAACCCTATTAATACTGAAAGGTCCCACACGCATAGATCTACGAAACTACGGCGGACACCCAAGATACCTATATACTGTCGAGTAATTATTTCCCCTCTTTTTAAATGTAACTGATTGAATTTCCGAGTCAGATACTAGATACGCTGGTACCCGTTAGATACTACCCGGCCCTGTTAAATGTACCCGTTAGATACGCTGGAACAGATGGGTTGGATGGATAGGGTGCATTTCTGAAAATTCTCAAAAAATATCCGAGTATACATTTGAATATCATTATTAGTTAAGCAGTGTCTCCTTTTCTATACTAACTCCTTGATTCCATCGCATATTTTGAGAGTGAGTAAGGAATTTATCTTATCTTTGAAAGAGACACGCAGGCATTCCAGTATTCTGAAGTACCTGAACTCACATGATCTCAGGAATGAAAGATTTAGAACTATCCCAAACAAAGAAATAAGCTCGTATGCATTGATGGCCTTTATTTATTATTCTTTTATTTATTATTATTATTTTATTTTTTAATGAATTCAGTCTTTCGTAAAGAAAGAAAAAAATGTTAATTTTATAAGTATAGGCAATATCTCGTTCATGGGTATAAGTCTAAATCATTTTCTATGATATTTTGAACTATAATTGTTAAACCTAATATTTAATTGTTGCAATATAATTATTGTCAATTAGGCCTTAGTTTCTCAGCAAATATTTAATATGTTCCAAATCTATAGTTAACTACAGCAAGTTGATAATAATCTAAATATTATAAAAGCTAATTACGCATTGATAATCTTAAATTATTTTCACAAAATATTAAATTTTTTCTTGCTGTCAGAATGATTTGTTGTTTTAATTTGACTGTCATATTTTTTTAAAGAATCTTAAAATTCCAGTTTAGATTAACTGAATTTTTGCTCAATTAATACTTGGAAGGATTTAAATGTACACCAGGCATAGAAATTAGCAATTTAATAAATATATTAATAATTTGAATTAAAATCTACCATTATTTATTTTCTTTCAACCAGTCATTACAGTTAATGAATTTTTCCATAAAGCATATTATCAGTAATTGGAATTTTTTTGATTAAAAACATATGAAAATCAGTAATTTAAAAAAATACATTAATAGTTCCGATTAATTAAATTTTCATTCAATCGAACGTTGTCGTTCAGTACCTTTTAATAAAAAAATGTAATTTTAATATATATATATATATATATACATCAATTTGTAAGGAAATTAATAATTTTCTATAATTATCGTATGTTTGTTGTGATAACTCACTAGAAATACAATTTCTTTTGTCTTCCTTTCTTTCTAAAATTGTCCAAAATATTTCTAAAATATAGCTCTTAAAGTCGCTTTTAAAAGTATGCTATTTAAAGCAATGAAATTGTTGCACCGTTTTTATTAAATTAGAAATATGAGTATAATTCAGTTAGTTCATTTTTTGACTTCAAATATTTATTATTTATCGGTTTACAAAAGCAAAGTTAAAAAATATAAAGCTCATGAACTTATCGCAGTAAATAAAGGAGAAAATAATAAAATAAATTATTTAATAATTTTTAATTTTTTTTGTTAAATTTCGTAATTGTTCCTTAATTTGCTTCTTATAATGTAGAAACACAAAATAAATCCCATTTTTCTTTAAAATATTCCAAGTTTCACGCTAAATATTAAACTTACGACTTTAATTATGGTAGGAAAACTTTCATCTTCTCCTCGGGGAGGAATTAAAAAAAAATACTAACCCTATTTCAAAACATATTTTTAAAAATGATATTGTCAGATACTCTCATTTGTGATGCATTTTGAATATTTATATCAGATTAATAAGTCCAAATTTATTCAAATTTGAAGTAGCTTTAAGAAATTATTTTGATTTATTCACTGTGTTCCCCATCATTAAAAATGTGTTAACATTATTATTTTAACATCTCATAAGGAAAGTTGCGCAAGTCTTAGGAATTTATTAGTCTTCTTTCTTTAACAGACAAAAATTGTAAAGAACTCTCTTAAATCCATTTAGTAATATGAGTAGAAATTTGTATGTTGATTTGTATCTTAGTTATATGTATGGTAAGAGTATACGTGCTTGACTTCAGTCACGTTCCTCAAACATTGCTTGAAATTCATAATTCCCACAACAAAATGTTTCCAAGTATAAAACAATGGAAAATATATTAGCAATGGATAAAATCACGAAATTAAATATTTGATAAGATAATGGAAATTGTTTGAATTTCATTGTGACAATAATATGTATTGCGGTAAAATATGTTATTGTTACAAGAGTCTAAATTTTCAAAGATACATCCCACTGCAACTAAATTTATATCATGAAAAAGGCAATTTTAAAATTTTAAAATGACATAAAAGTTACGCTCTAATAATATACATGTATTAGGAAATTGTTGCGGATAAATGCTGAAATTTTACTTATGTTTCAATCATTAAAAATTATTATTAAATTTAGAAATATTGGCTTTCAGTGGCATAATACATTTTTAAATTCAAAAATATATGTTTCAAGATTTATAATTCTAGACACAGCGTTGTGATATGTAGAAATCCAATACATATAGAAGCGTTATTATTATTTTTTGTTAATAAATATTTGGCATTATTTTACAATAATAAAAAACGCATTTTGTTATTTTTTCTGATTATAAGAACAATATAAATATTATATTATTAAGAATAAATAGTTATTAACAATAACTACTGTAATGCAAATTTGTGTAAAAATACTTAAAGAATGAATATAATGATTTTTTTTTCTTTTTTTTAGCAAAAGATGTGAATTTTTCAATTTCGTTTGATAAGTAAAAATTTAATGACCGATTTAAATTGCTCTTTTGAGAAGTCTAAGCTGTAATCGATGGAGAGTTTTTTTTTTTTTAGATGTCTTTATAATCCTTATCAAAATTTTAATTTGAGCAGTGGGGACAGTTTGTAAACGCGTTTAAGGAAACAAAAGATATTGCAAGTTATTATGCTCTAATGACGTTTTAAACTTATTTGTATAAAATTTCAGCATTTATTCTCTTTATATTTTAAAGCATTTTTTTCATTTTGCAATTTTTCGAAAAAACTCCATGTCATATATCGAAAATTGATATAATTGTCTAAATCATCTATCTATAATGCTGTCGAAATTGCTTGACGAGGAATTTGTGAAATAGAACCAAAAATTCTAAAAATATATTAACATATATTTTCTAAATTGATAATTCATGAAGTGCTGAAAAGGAGCATAATAGCTTAAATTAAGGGGAAAAAATAAGATGAAATCATCAAATTCCTAAAAACAAATATTTGATTCAAGTTATACATCAATATTTATTTTTTTAGTAGCATATTTTTAGTTTACTCCAATCTTTCACCTGAACCGTGAAGGAATAATTTTTATTCCAGGAATTTTATTTATTTCCATTTATTATTTAATTATTATTTAAATTTCTTTTATCATAATTTTATTCATGAAATCCCATAAAAGTATCCGTGCCTTCAAAATTTGCATAAATAGATAAATTTGTTTTGCATTCACAGTTCGGAGAGGACATTTGCGTATAAAATAATTAATCTGCAGACTTCGGGATGTTAAGTTGTTATTTCAATTTATACATATTTTTAAAAGTCGTCACCGAAATATTCTGCTTTCCTCAATTACGTTTTTTATTATGAAATTCAAAAAGAAGTTAACAATTTTATTTTCAACTAATAATTTAACAAATATACTCTGAATTTGATAAATCGAATTTAATTAATTAATGTACAATCGCTTTGATATACTGATGGTGATCTTTCATAATTTACATGCTGAAATGCGATTTATTTCGAATATGTTAAAATTTTAAGATCGTTAATTATGATAATTATTCTATCGTTATTTCATTTGTTAAAGCTTTATTTCCGTTGAACTTATTTTCAAAACCTTTTGATCTATTTTCTTTGTTGGTCTTGATCTATATGATTAGATTTTATTTAATGATTTTTTAAAAATAGGAATCTGCAAAATTTTTATAGTAGATGTCATCGATTTATTGAGTAAGTTGCGTTTCTAAACCAACTAATAAAGTGCATTTTATCAAAAAAAAAGCATTTAAAATTTCCTCGAGTTCAGAAAAATTGGAATTTGATTACTTATTTCATGTACAGAATTTTCTTTTCTCCACCTAATGTTTACTTTTGATGTTTAATAAAAAAAATTTTATAGGGAAAAGAAATTTAGAAGTAAAGAAAAGATTTTTGAATTTGGCTTCAATATATTTAAAATATTAAAAGAAATATTTTCGTTTTGTTATCTACACCAAGTAAATTTACTCATTAATAATGATTAGCTTCTGTTTAAAAATGCAATTTAATAGCAAACGATTATAAATAGTTTATATTTTTCACTCTATACCAATTTACAAAATTAAATCAGTTGCAAAAATCTTTTTTAAAAAAACAGGAAAATTCAGTTTTATTTGGAATGAATTCAAAAATATTATAATCATAATAAATTGGTTTTTGTAAATAAAAAAATATTTAAAAAAATATTTTAGCATAAGGTAAGCATCTTAATCATTTCCTCTGAATCATACAGTATCGGAAAATGATTTTAGAACATAGTCTAAACTTTTTGATCCATTGGAAATGAATTGAAATATGATTGAAATCTTCCGAAATGACATTCGAAATGTGCATTTGAAAGGATCTGGTGTGTTCGTTTGCGAAATCGATAATGCGTTATTAAGTTTTGGCGTAGTTTCGATTAAATCTGCTATTTCTAGTAAATGAAAACTATTATTATAAATCTGAACAATTAAGAATTTGCTATCTTCTTGTTCAAACACACAGAATTACTTCTAGTTTTCTTTTCAGGTCTCAAAATTTTAATTTCCCACCAATTAACCTCATTCTCTATTTATTTTTTATATATGTTTGATTAACCTTTCTGCAAGAGTATTCAGATCGATTAAGTATGATAATATCAAATGTTTGACAATTCAACCAGAGTTAGTTCTATGGTTTTGATTCTATAGGACCAAGTCAAAAGAAAAGTTTATAAACAAACAAAATCGCCCTTTTTATTTTATTATGCATAGAGCCGTATTCATAAAAGAATAACTTTTCCCCCTTAACATGTTTTCGAACGAATTTACGATTAATAAAAATAAAGCAGCAATAATTGCGGTAATAACCGAACGATTTTTTTTTTCATTTTTATCTATGAGGATCATTATCTATATGCCTTTTTCTCTCGTGCAAAATTTTATTATATCACAAATATTGATGCGAAAGATTTCTTCTAATTTGAGACTGCATTTTGTAAAGCCTTATTAACCCCTTCATTTTTTTAATTCCTTGAATTTCATCAGTATACCAAGAATATATTCCTTCCTTGGAAATATTAATTCCCATAAAAACACACATCTGCATTCCGAAAATTAAATAATTGATTGAAGAATTTATTTACCAATTTCCCCGTAATATGTATGCAATTATTTTCGAATGATATTTTCATTGAAAGTTAAATTTAGTAAAGAATTTATTTAAAAATGCTTGTTCAATTTTCTTTCAAGATAAGAAAAGAATTGAGTTTATATTTGAACTAGAAATTGATGCAGTCATTAATTATGCAACTTTCTATTTATTCCTTCTTATTCACTGATTGAACGTAATAATTTTTGCTTTTCAGATTCTAATGTTCTGCTTTAAATCTGAAACTGCTTAATTTAATCAGAAAACTAAACTTCTTTTTAATTACTCCTCTCTCTTTTTCTCTCTATGTATATATATATATATATATATATATATATATATATATATACTAGCCGCCTTTGGCGACCAGCCGGTTCGCCAATATTACCGCTCGCTACAATTTTCAATTAAATATTTTAAGTAACTGGTCTCTTAATAGATTCTCAAACAAAACAATTTTAATCTTCAAATTTTGATAGTCATACCAAACTTATACTGTTGTTTAGATCGTTTCGTTCAATTTACTCTATATATTTTGCTAATTTGTTGTCATTTCCGGTAAAACGTCAACTTTAATTTAAAGTGAAAATGATGAAATTGCAATTAATATAAAGATATTTTTTAATAAAACCAAGCGTTTTATCTTATTTATCATCTTTATTGCTATTTATTTATTACTATTATTATTGAATATGAGTATTGCAAACAGAATATCTCGGTATTTAAGTCTTATGTGAACTACAAAATATTTTTGATAATTTATGTAATATCTCAAAGAATAATTCAACAAAAATTTCTCAGATTTAGCATAAAATTCAGTTTTTAGTTTTGCTTTCAAAAGGATTGAAATGAAATCAATAATAATATTTTGTTCCAGCCTATAAATATATTTCAAAAATTATGAAATCTAAATTTAATGCAGTAAGGTATCATATTCTGAGAAATATTCTGGACACACCAAATTTTAAATAAATGAATGAATGTTTCTATTTTCCACGATCAACTAAGACTTATTTATGAAGTTTTGAATGTTAAAAATCTAGAAAAACTCAACATTTTCATAATCTTAGGCCAATTATTCTTAGAAACCTGCGCGCTGATTGGCGTATTTTTTTTGAAACGATCGATGGAAAATCTAAAATTATCCTTTTTTTTTATTGAATAGTGATATTCAAATTTTCATAAATCAGTCAGTTTAAGTGATTGATTTAGTTGAATGGAAATTAACTCTTTTTATTTAAAATATTAGTGTTTCAAGAGCATTTTGTTATTCGCGATTTCGACAGCAGAAGCTTTATGTAAAATCAAAAATTCGTTATTTATTAGAGCATTTATTGAATTAAGTTACATAAAATATAATCATTTTTCTATTTAAACCATTTTAGTAAATCTGTTGTGTTCGTGCGTGAACAAAAATAGAATGCAGACAAACTTATTATGAAACTAAATCTTATTACATTATAGATAATATTATCAAATTTACATCAACTTATTTTCATTAAAATTCTAGCATCGTTTTTAAACAACAAGTTAAAAGTTCCAAAAATATCACTGTTGCCAATCTGAATTTCACAACTATTTACAAAATAAAATTTATAATTATTAAAATAATCGTTTGCTACTTTTAAATAAAATATTTACGATTTATGTCGCAACAGATCTTTGTCTTACTAAAGGTTTACAAATTAGCTGTGTGGCCATGATTTGAATGGATATCTTGTTCATATTAAACAAAACTTGCCTTAAAATAAAAACTTATTTATTGGATTAATAATATATAGAGTGTAAAAGAGCATAAAAGAATTTTTCTTGAATTTATTTTTTAGAAAAAATAATATTTCATATTTGTTTCATTTCCTACAGACACGTGACGAAAATTATATTTTTGCAGATTTCCTTTCCAAAAATATTTAATTTATTTTCAGTTAGAGCTTTAATTAATGTGATGGCAACACTTTGAAAAAAGCTATTTTTTTCTCCTGAATGCGAAACGTGCTTAATCCTCATTTTTATTTTTGACGAAAAAAATTATTGAAAAACATAGTTAAAATATTTATTTAAAAATTCATTAAAAATAGAAATTTAATTTTAAGATTAAAACAGTAGTATCATTTAAAAAATAAATTTTTGATCTTTAACTTGATGTAAAAATCTTTTTTGTGCGGTAATATTTTCGGAAGTTATAGCAGAAACATTCCAAAATTTCACTTAATTTTTAAATAAATTAAATTCTAATTAAAAATTCGAAAAAATAACCCCCAGGTGCACATTCCCGGCCTACAAGGTATGCACGTGCCAAATTTGGTAGCTGTAGGTTGAATGGTCTGGCCTGTAGAGCGCCAACACACACACACACACACACACACACACACACATTGAGCTTTATTATAAGTATAGATATATATATGTGTGTGTGTGTGTGTGTGTGTGTGTGTGTATGTGTGTGTGTGTGTGTGTGTGTGTGTGTGTGTGTGTGTGTGTGTGTGTGTGTGTGTGTGTGTGTGTGTTTCTTTTATTTTTATCCTAGGTTAAGAATTTTAATTATTGTGAAATTTCCTCTGTTTATTAGAATGTTCCTCTGTTTGAAAAAAAACTAATAGCATTAAGGAACATGTAGTGTAACGGGAAATATGAAATTCATTAATTGAAACAATCTTAATCACATTATGATTTCTGTTAATTGAAATTGTCTTTTTGGAGGTAATAGTAATGTTTGTCGTTAGTTGTATGAAGCCCTTTTATGAGTTGTTGTTTCCTTTCTAAATCACATTTATTGTTTTTTTCTTCCAATCTGTAATCTTAAAGTTCTTTAATATAATTGTCCACCAACTTCGGAAATGCTGGTCGGAGCTTAAAAATATGCCCTACCCCCCACCTTTTACTCGCATCATTAGACTTATTATTAATAAGGAAACCAAATTAATTAGTCATACCAAACTTATAATGTTGTTTAGATCGTTTCGTTCAATTTACTATATATATTTTGCTAATTTGTTGTCATTTCCGATAAAACTTCAACTTTAATTTAAAGTGGAAATGATGAAATTGCAATTAATATAAAGATAATTTTTAATAAAACCAAGCGTTTTAATTTATTTATCATCTTTATTGTTATTTATTACTATTATTATTGAATATGAGTATTGCAAAAAGAATCGCTCGGTATTTAAGTCTTATGTGAACTACAAAAATATTTTTTATAATTTATGTAATATCTCAAACAATAATTCAACAAACATTTCTCAGATTCAGCATAAAATTCAGTTTTTAGTTTTATTTTCAAAAGGATTGAAATGAAATCAATAATAATATTTTGTACCGGCCTATAAATATATTTCAAAATTTATGAAGTCTAAATTTAATGCAGTAAGGTACCATATTCTGAGAAATATTCAGGACACACCAAATTTTAAATAAATGAATGAATGTTTCTATTTTCCACGATCAACTAAGACTTATTTATGAAGTTTTAAATGTTAAAAATTTAAAAAAACTCAACATTTTCATAATCTTAGGCCAATTAATCTTGAGAAACCAGCGCGCTGATTGGCGTATTTTCTTTGAAACGATCGATGGAAAATCTAAAATTATCCTTTTTTTTTTTATTGAATAGTGATATTCAAATTTTCATAAATCAGTCAGATTAAGTGATTGATTTAGTTGATTGGAAATTAACTCTTTTTATTTAAAATATTAGTGTTTCAAGAACATTTTGTTATTCGTGATTTCCACAGCAGAAGCTTTATGTAAAATCAAAAATTTGTTATTTATTAGAGCATTTATTGAATCAAGTTACATAAAATATAATCATTTTCCCTTTAGACCATTTTAGCAGATCTGTGTCTTACTAAAGGTTTACAAATTAGCTCGGTGGCCCTGATTTGAAAGGATATCCTGTTCATATTAAACAAAACATGCCTTAAAATAAAACTGATTTATTGGATTAATAATATAGAGAGTGTAAAAGATCATAAATTAATTTTTCTTGAATTTATTTTTTAGAAAAAATAATATTTCATATTTGTTTTATTTCCTACAGACACGTGCCGAAAATTATATTTTTGCAGATTTCATTTCCAAAAAGATTTAATTTATTTTTAATTGGAGCTTTAATCAATGTGATGGCAACACTTTGAAAAAAGCTATTTTTTTCCCATGAATGCGAAACGTACTCGTGCAGCTTAAATTTTATTTTTATTTTGTACGAAAAAAATTGTTGAAAAACATAGTTAAAATATTTATTTAAAAATTCATTAAAAATAGAAATTTAATTTTAATGTTAAAACATTGGTATCATTTAAAAGATAAAGTTTTGAACTTTAACTTCATGTAAAAATCTTTTTCGTGCGGTAATATTTTCGGAAGTTATAGCAGAAACATGCCAAAATTTCTCTTAATTTTTAAATAAATAAAATTTTAATTAAAAATTCGAAAAAATAACCCCCAAGTGCACATTCCCGACCTCCAAGGTATACACGTGCCAAATTTGGTAGCTGTAGGTTGAATGGTCTGACCTGTAGAGCGCCAACACACACACTGAGCTTTATTATAAGTATAGATTA
This sequence comes from Argiope aurantia, assembly GCA_026543865.1. Lineage (NCBI taxonomy): Eukaryota > Metazoa > Arthropoda > Arachnida > Araneae > Araneidae > Argiope > Argiope aurantia. Next base: position 22,580 of record JAPMOR010094110.1, on the reverse strand, counting down.
TTTAATTCTGCAATTTTTATTATTCTTCATATTCTTCACTCGAGGACCAATTGCAATTTTATTTGGCAGTGCACTTTCTCTCAATTATTAGATCTCTATTTGAAGTTAATTTTCCTGAAAATTTTTGTTTTAGCATCATAATGACGTGTAATCTCTGATTTGTAATAAGAATGAAATTTTAATAGTATTATGATTTATAAGAAGCATTCATTAAAAAGAAAGTCCCTGATTTATAAATTCTTTTCTTAATTTTTTCTTTTATTTTTCACTATCTAAGTAATATCTTCAAGAATAATATAGTAATCACGAAATCAGATTTCATAATAATAATAATAATAATAATCGTCTGGTTGAAAGAAAGAAAGTTTCATTCTTTCATTAAATCTATTATTCCATATAATATCCATGATAACTTATTAGTTTATTTATATTACAGAGAAAAAATATGTTCGATTAGAAGCTTTTTATCAAGCAAAAATATTCTTTGAGACATTTTGAAAAGTAATACTGCCCTTTCCTTTGTTTTCTTTCTTTTTACTCAAGAATAACCAACCGCATTTTCGTATTATATGAGAAGAAACAAATGTGAACGCCATGTTAAACTATTCTACAATTCAGCACTATTTCTTTATGCCATTATTAAGTAGTTTGAGAACGAAAATTAACACCCGAAATTATAATAAAACATTTTCTTCATTGTTCTGTATGTTAGTTTGGATTTGCGTCCCGTATTTGAAGCATCCCGAAAGTTATCTGAAAAGGGGCATCGCAACTTTGAATCAGAATTACATAGTGAGAAAGACACTGAATCGTGCCGATCAATCTCTTATTACTCGCAAATAGGAAGCGCTTAACTTACTCTAGATCTACATTTTTGTGGAATCTACTTTTGATCTTCAATATCCGACCATAAAGCCGTGACTAGACAACAAATTACTACGGTTGATATATGAATTACAAGTGAACTGAACTTAGTATTTTCTCATATGATGATATTTGATAAACAATGCCAGACTGAACGCAAATGTGAAACCTCATAAAATGAAATGCAGCAAAATTCAGAAAAAAAAATCATATCTCCAACCCTTGCACCTATGGTATTGAAGTCGAGGATTTATTGCCTAGTCATCGGATGCTGAATTGGAATTGTACCTATTTATAATATGAAAATTTTTCTTATACAGCGATGGACTTAATATAAAACAAATTCTCATTCAGAGTTTCACAGGATGAAATGCATCAAAATATCAAAGAAGTAATGCCTCGTATGCTTACACCTATGACAACGAAGTCCAAAATTTATTAATGAATCTTTGGACGATTTTTACTACAATCTTTCACATATATATTTGAGTAGTTCTGTTTCATTACTTTTTATTGAAGCTTATTGTACCCTCCGCATCTTCATACTTATTTCCCGTATTTAATCTTATTTTGTGACAAGTGATGACTTTTCCAATCAGGCTGCAACACCTTAGACCCAAATTATATTTTAATTTTAGATTTTAACCAAATTTGAATATTCTTTATCTCGAAAGATTGGATAAGCAATGTAAAGCTAAGAAAAAAATAAGAAAGGGGAAAGAATACATAGAATAGGTAACAATTAAAACATGCGACAGGTTTACATATCAAATAGCTTTGGAAAACATCAAAATTAAGTAATTGCAAAGATGGGGCTGAAATTTTTACGTCTCAAGTTTAGAGCTAGGCCAATATTTTTTTTTACTCTCTTATTTAAGGTTTAGCGCAAGTAGGAAGGTGAAACATTAGATTAATTAACCTTCGTTACCTTCATTTATTTTTCTTCGCTTTTTCTTTTAGGTCTTATAAGGTTTCGGCTCCATTTTCCGGTTTCCCGGAAAAAAATAATCTGATTTAATAGACGCGTTACTTTTCTTTTATTGAAAGTATTCACAGAAAAAAGATAAGATAATATTTTTCAAAAATACATTCTTAATAATTAAAATTAAACATCTTTCGCAAATTAGAAATTGAATCACTTCTGCATACTATTTAATTTCCATTCATTTATATTCTTTTGTGGCACTGCTCATGTCTGAATTGGAGAGTCACCTTTCTCCTTTTATTTGAAATCTGCAAAACAAATTAAAAAGAGAAATAGCAGCTTAATGATTAAACATGCTTAATTGTGAAAGGTATTTCACATGTCATTTTTGTTCATAGAAATTTCAAACGGAATACTCGGCTAAGTTTAACATTTTCAATTCCATTTCTGAAAGAAAAGATTATATCTAGGGATTGCAATATCATATCAAAAGTTCAATACTGGTATTCGGTATGTTTTATAGCTTGATACTGGGATACCGGTTTAATACCGGTAGTAGAAATTTTAGAAAAAGAAAGAAAGCGCAGGTGTTTCTTTATTTTATTTGCCAGCTTTGTTAGAGAGTGAAAATATCATAAAAAATTTGTAGCTTATAAATTATAACAGTATATAAAGAATCACAAAAAAACAAAGGAACATATTATTTATTTAAATCACAAAAAAGTGTAAATCAGTATTCAATCTGTAATATTATTACAAATTTTTGAAATGTGATCTTAAAAAACGTTATGCATTAATTGTACTGTCATTAAGACTGGAACGTAATTTTGTGCAAAAGTTACCAGCTGTTGAAAACGCTCTTTCGGAATCTACGCTAGTTGGTGGTACTGTTATACTTTTCCCAAGTAAATCCCTCATCTTCAAATAAATCGATTTCTCGTCGGATGCTTAGGAATTAGGTGATTTCTGTAATGTATTTTGGTTTGCTGATTTTTTTTATTTATTGCTAATTCTAATTTTTGTTAAAGAGACAATTCCTTTTCACTATCGACATTAGTGTCCACATAATCTTCGATAACTATAACGAAATGTTCTTAATGTGGATAGGTTTGGGGTTAAAAAAATGTAAGAATATTTCATATAAACTCTGTCATATTTGAATTGGTTAGTCTCTTTTCTTTTATTTCACTTTCCTTTTTAAAATCATTATAATTATCTAAATAACGTAAGACATTTTCTATTTCGGTATGCCTTTCTTCTGTGCGATTTTTCAATGTACTATATAATTCTTCAGATAGTGATGTGTGCTGTTCTTTCAGTGACTGCAACATGAAATTTATTGTTGCATTAGCTGTTACTAAGAATCTTATTAAGTTACTAAGAATCTCTCCGACATAATGCCTCAACAGCCAGTTTTATTGAAAGTAGAGCTAACACAGTTTTTATATTAAGTCAAATTTGCTATCTAAAAAATTAATTTGCAAGTTAAAGTCGATTATTGCTTTTTGGATTGGATTTCTCACTTTCAAAAATCGTTCCACCATTAGGAGTAAACTGTTCCAACGTGTTTTAGAATCTAATTTTAACATATATTGTGTTTTATTTTCAGTTAGTATATATTTTTGTGAGGGAACATTTAAATATTTTAACAATTTTTCGAACTTTATAAATTATAGGAAACAATTCTTGATGAGTTAATATTTCATGCTCATTAGCAATATCTTCTTCAACAATTACATTGTCATTATCTTCATTGTCAATATCACTCTCACTCTCTTCAAAGTCGGAATCCGAAGTTTCTATATCCACAGTATTTGGAGTCTTCTTTTCTTTATTTTTATGGTATAACACATCTTTTATTCCTAATTTAATTCCATTGAGCATAGCACAATTGCTGATTTGCACCAATCAACTTTCCAACTTTTTCATAACTGTTGCTCCGTCAGTCGTTATGGATATAATATCTTCTTTCAGGGATAATCCATGTTTTATTGCTAATTTAGATTTAAGCACTTCCACACATTTTTCAGCTGGCGTACTTCTCGAGACATGTGTAAGTCCTATATTCCAATTTTTTTTCTGAATGAATGTTTATATTTAAATAGCATCTATTTCTTACACTTGTTCATTCATCAAATGTAAGACTAAATTTTTCACCATTTGCTTTTAATTGTATTAGCTCGTGTTTCAAAGAATTGCGAACACCATTACTGAAGTTTCTAATAGTTCTTCTTATAGTGTTAATAGATGAGGGTAAATTTTTAAAACCTCTGGCGAATAGTGATTTTCTTAGTACAGTAGAAGTGCAAAACACTCGAAATGTCAAACCATCTAATGCTGTCATTGTATTTATAATTTCATCCACATTATCTTTTTTTTTTCAAAATAATCTAAAATACCTGATGACTTGGTCTTAGAAACTGTGATTAAATTTGTATCTTCATCGCAATTAAATTCTTTCCTCTTTAAAAAATTTGTGTTATGCTTCGTTTTTAAATTGTATGGAGTACCTTGTACTTCTTCCGTTCACTTTAATAACACTCGAACATTTTTTACATTGTACCATCATATTTTTTTCATCATATAAATAATGAAACTAAACCGAAGTATTATCAACTGATTTTTATGTTCTTTAAAGTTGTTCATATTCATTGTTATGGGTTATTATTTATGAGTATATATATAATAAATCTGATAAATATTTTGAACCCTAAAGTATGATATGCAAATACAGTGTGAATAACAAACTCACCAATTTAAAAAATTTCGAAATATTACGCACTTTCTTTACAACTACAACCTTGTTTTCACAGATACGAATATCAGACTACGAATCCTGCGCGTGCGCACTATCATTCGGAGCTGTAATAGGATAGTTTTGCCCCGCCTCCTTGGATGATTCACATACTATTTTATTACTTCTCTTGATTGTACGATGCAACTTTGTACTTACATCCTAATTAATTTCGCTCGTTAGGGAGACATAAAAACGTAAACGTATACTATTTTGCCATGTTGGCGATCCCTGAACATATAGTGGAGACAATTTTAAAAATTTCTAGTAAATACCGAATAAACGGTATTTAAACTTGTGAATACCGGTATTACAAAATTGTACAAATGTCTCAAAATACTGGTATTAGGTATCCCGCTATACCGGTATTGCAATCTCTAATTATATCTGGTTCCTACCCTCAATTCCATCATACTTAGCTTCCAAGACTCCCATAACTGATTCTTTATTCTAATCTCTCGCAAATGGCGGGTCATCCTCTTAATGAGTGGCATTGACAGAATGGCAATTGGAATCTTAGTAATGGATTAAAAGAAATCATACAAGCTATGGAGAAAAGACACTCTTTCGACATCATCGATGAAAAATTAAATATAAAATGGAATAAATATTTTCCACTTTTGAATAGAAAATAGGATGATGTACAAAAAAAATTTAATTCAGAGATTATCTTAATTTGCTTTTAGAAAAAAAAAATTTCTCTCAATTTCAAACACTAAGATCCTTTCTTCAGTTAGGTATTCGAGTTTTCAAAGTTCCTTCAAAGTTATTAGAAACGAATAGTATGTTTCAAAAGTTCGTACTTTACTTGTTACTAACAATAAAAAATGTACAATTCAATTTTTTTTTTTTTTTTTTGTAAAATCACAGATTAAGCATGCAGCTGCATTTCATACAAAATAGATGAAAATATTATATCCCACTTGTTATTTAACTGACATATTATTTCTTCTATTTACTGATTTGTTGTTCGTAAATATTCATCAAACACATTTTAAAATTTCGAGATTCAATATTTTTAAATATTGCATATTAATTTTTGAGAATATTTATTTAAATTTCCAAATATAAATATAATCCATCACTCTAGATAAAGTTAAATGCTTAGAAAGAAATCAGATATTATATATAAAACATAATACATATATATATTTTTAAAAAATATTGTTCAAAATTAAAGGTTCCAGAATTTTTAAAATTGGTCATTTATTAAAATAATTCAAATATATAACTGCACGTAAAAGGATTTTTTTCCCGTTTAAAGTATTTTCTCAATAGGATATGATAAAAAAATTAATTTCCCTACTGACTTACTTTTATTTAGTTCTTTATAACAGTTTTGGAATTTTAGGGTAAAATAAATAAATAATTATAAATGCTTTACACTGTATCCTGGCATTTGTTTAAAGTTTATATTAAGTATAATCTTTTTTTGCACCGGTGCAGCATCTAAAATTACATTTAAATGTTTTAAGTTGATGAGTTGAAAAGTTATAATTAACTTATATATTTAAATCTTTCTTTCATTTACAAAATAACTTGTTTAAACTATCATATCATAGAATTAAATATAGTTCTGGGCTTCCTGCTATTAAAATCTTTGTTAAATATTTTGAGCATTAGTAAAATTAAAGATACATAAAGACATGGAGCTTTACCAATAACAATTTTAAGTAATTAGGATATTTTTCTATTATTTTCTATTAATATTTTCGCAGCATAAAATAAAGTTGATGCTGAAAAATATTAAATTATTTTATGATTCATGATTACATTTTTTTATTAAATTAATTCATTTCAGGGAAATGTATATCATAAAAGTCATAAAGAATGTCATATATGTCGTAAAGAATTTATCGTGTTTTGATTTATTATTTATTTGATATTAATTATTTATTTATTAGCATTTTCGCTAAATATTTTTTTTCTTTCCTAAAATTAGATTCAATTTCAATATTAACAATAAAAAACTTTTCACATATTAAAAAAATGTATTTACAAACATTTTTAAACAAATCAATAAAAATATGTTTTTGAAAACAATGAATTTGATCTAAAGGATCTTAATCATAAGAGTGTACATTCGATTTCATGTTTCTTTATTTGACATTTTTGGAAGATTTCTTTTTCTCTATAAGTTCTGAAACACAACCCAACTTTGAATAAGGGGGAAAAAACTCAAAGAATTTAAAATCCCAAACTATTCAAACATTCAAAATAATACAACTTTCGGGACACATCTGTGCTTCGCACCAAATGTTCAATTTAAATATTTCTTAGAAATGATGCTTTTTGAGAAGAAAAAAAAAGAATACTTTTGCGTCGGAGAAAAAAAGTGACGGCAGAAAACTTTCAAAAAGATTTTTTCCAGAGTCATATTTCATATCCATAAAATACTGTGCAATATTGAAATATTTATTTAACCCCGTTGAAGTTTCGACGATACATCTTTATTAAAATTTTTTCGGTCATTTGTTAAAAGAGTTCCATCCGTGAGTTTGTTTTATGGATTATTTGGGGGGAGGAGTGCAATATTTCATGAGGGAATTCAATATGATTATGGAATGCAGGAAGGTTTGTAGAGTTTCTTTTGACTGTTTCATTAATTAATAATAATAAATGCCTGCATTTTTTATTTTAAAATATTGGGTATTCTAATCAGTAACTTATTTCTAAAATATTACAGATTAGCTATTTACTTTTTGCTGGGGAAATTGGTTAAATTACTTAACGAGACACGGGACCTTCCCAATATTTTTATTAAAATTTTAAGCATAATGCAAAAGCGTTTCTTTGCAATGTATGTTAGCATTGATATAAAAACTATCTGAAAAGAAAGGAAAAAGAACAATTTAATCTGTCTGATAAACTTTCCTTTTTCTTAATTCATTTTTCTAAAATTTGCTACTACTTTTTCAAATAAGAGTAGATTTTCTTTAATTGTTTTCATAGATTCTCTGAACTATATTATATTTGTGGATTACAAGATGTACTTAGTACTTATTTTAATATAAAATATTTACTATTTTATGTGGTGAGAAATAGGAAAATTTAGCAGCACCTCATTTTAACTCTAGGATCTAAAAAAACTAAACAAGTAAATGTTTATTGAATGCACAGTTTTATTAAATGCATGATGATGAACTTGTACAAAACTCTAGATTATTTAGGAAAACATTGAGAAAAAGACATTTAAAGTTTTGATTTGTGAATAAAATTATAATTGCTCTTTTCTCAAGCAGATATTTTGCATACTCATAAAAATTATATATATATATATATATATATACAAAAGTTAAAACACTTATCTTCAATACAAAATATTTTATAAAAATTTAAATACTCATAATTGCAGTAAAAGGAAACCTGATCGAGAAAAACAGCTGTATGTAGCCGACAAAATATCTAGATTTTTGATTAGATTAGATTAATTGAACAAATTAATTGAATTAAGATCTATTGAACAAATGATTCAAAAGCACCCAGATTTGTATGTTAACCCTTCTTTTTTAAATTATAATATTCTCTGCGTTTATAAGCAAGTTTATTTTTTTTTCTGAACTAACACACACACCAGCAGATTTCTTACGTCTTCTCTGATACACACGCACATAATCCCTCCACATGGCAAAAGGTCCAAATTGTTTGTTCAGAAGAATGTTATTTTTAGCTTAAACACTTTCTAATGACTTAGACTTCCTTACATGGAGCTTAGATACTATATCTGAAACTTAAATTTGGATTTGAGAGATGGAAACCTTTTGAGCACTTGCTTCTTATTAATTACATTATGAAGACTTTCGTTTGAATTCTGTGTCAAACATCTTGTGTAAAGTTGAAGAAGCTCATTTGGTGTCATTGATAAATTGGTATAATTTTGGGGTCAAATTTCTCCTTTATTGGTGTTTTTATATGCGTTTTATGTGAACGTAGTATTTTACTATTGGTCAACGCTTCTTGATAAAAACACAAAAAATCTTTTCCAGATGGACAAAATTCTAGAATTAAATACAAAAGATTGGAGTTATCTCTACATTTTACATTATCAGTATATTTTGCTAAATATGGTTTATTGGAACAAGAGACTGTTCAGAAAATTAAAAATTTCTTGGCTTTGAGAAAAAAAAAACATTTAATGATTTAAACAACACAAGATATTTTTCACGTAATTTGAGCCATTTTTAAGGTTTAGAAATCAGGTACTGGTCCAAAATTAGAGTGGATACTCAGTATATGCATTTGGAATAATTTGTTTCATTAATTTGTTCTGAAAACATTATTTTCATTTTCGAATAATTTATTCGTTACATGAATACATCAGAAAATCATTCATGGCAATTATTGTTTTAACCATAAGATACCGTTTCCGATTAAAAGAATCGAAGCTTCAATAGTTCCAATTATTCTTCCTGTCTTTTATTTTGAAATGTGCATCAGTTTAGAATTCATAACAAATAGGATTTGGCATCTTCTAGCCTGCTAAGAGTCTAAATAACATTTCAGATAGAAGTTTGACTCTGTACCTGCATATAGGGGGCAGAAAATCTTCTCAGAGACTTACCGGAAAATTTTCCTGAATTTGCGTTTCACTTGTAGGAAAATCTCTTGCAAGTGGTTCACTTTCACCATTTTGTTTCTATAGCGCACACTAGGCTACTAAATAATATAAGCCAAAAACACATAACTAGAGAATATAATCCATAACCATTTTCCATCTAGTTCTTCGATGTGTTAATCTAATATGTCTGGTAAATTGAAATACTGATTGCCCAGCTATGAAGTGAATAATTTGATATGGAAAGGTTATTTGACAGGAAAAAAAGATAAAAATATCGAAAAACCAAATCACGGATAAAAGATTTCACTACAAAACGAAAACTCTATTTCAAATGTACATGAATATATCTAAGAACTGAAACCAGAGTTTTTATACAAAGTGTGAAAAGAATACGAAGAGGGATTCCACAATTAAAAATTAAAAAATCTAAGAGGTAATTTGCGCAAATTTGATAGATTGAGAAAATTCTCTTAGCTATTCTTTATTGTGTAATTGCAAATTCGTCATAATTTTTTTTCAATCAACTTGTTCTTATGTACCTCAACTGAACGTACTTTATTCATAAAACTGTTTTACAATATAAAGTGAAATGCTACTATATTCCTCATAACTTTCGTATAGATCCATTGTCTCTTGTAGCACTGAAAACTATGATTAAACAAAACATGAAAAATGAAATGTTAAGAATTAGGAGCATCAGAATACGAAAAACGAGTTATATTAAGTTTGAATTTCAATGCTCATTGATAAAAGATTATTTAGGATGAGCTTTGTACTGCATGTCAATCTTTTCTCTAAGTAAGGTTTTTATAACTCCTGCTTTGATGAAATTTTGCTTAACGCCTTTTCTAGACTAGTATAATAATTATTGAACCATTTCAGTTTCCCACAGCCACAAATTCTAGCCTATCAGTGAGATTTGATGCATTTTTTTCAGAATTCCTCTCCCCAGGCTTTCTATAGCCTTATACCAATTCAAAAACTATTAGCCTTTCCTTGGAATCACTCAGAAATGCGTGATTATTAAGGAAGGAGTGAGAAGACAAGGAGGACTAGATAAATTTTCATAC
>JAPMOR010094108.1:9574-19574 GCA_026543865.1 Argiope aurantia | reverse complement strand
GCGGCCAATTGGAAAAATTCATTTCCTTTGCAAGTCTTATCCGACCCTCAGACAGGCGAGGCCCCGGGCAGGACCCGAGGCCGCAATGTGCGTTCGAAAAATCAGTGCTCAATGTGTCCTGCAATTCACACCAAATCTCGCAGCTGGCTGCGTTCTTCATCGACCCGTGAGCCGAGTGATCCACTGCTCAGAGTTGTACTTTAATTATTTTGGCCAATCGTTTCCGAAAGGTCGTTAGTGCGTTCGAGTTTAATTCAATGACACTCCCTATAAAAGGAAGCGATGCCACGGGGCGGTGTGCACACAGGCACATCTCTTCAAGCCTAGCCCTAGATAAAACTAGGACCCCCCTCTTGCCCAAGTCGAGGGCCGGGGATAAAACAGGCACACCCATAGTAGGCACCATAATAATTCGAATTTGGATACTTCGTTCCCCGAGTCGCGTGGGAACCAGCACCGTTAAGGAACATAAATATGCTCCTCGTTTATTTAAAAAGGTTTTATTAATGATCCTTTCGCAGGTTCACCTACGAAAACCTTGTTACGACTTTTACTTCCTCTAAATGATCAAGTTTGGTCATCTTTCCGGCACACCGGCTCGACCACGAAGGCCAATCCGAGCGCCAGTCCGAAGACCTCACTAAATCATTCAATCGGTAGTAGCGACGGGCGGTGTGGACAAAGGGCAGGGACGTAATCAACACGAGCTGATGACTCGTGCTTACTGGGAATTCCTCGTTCATGGAATCAATTACACTTTCCAATCCCCAGCACGAAGGAGGTTCAACGGGTTACCCAGTCCTTTCGGACAGGGAAAGCACACGCTGATTCCTTCAATGTAGCGCGCGTGCGGCCCCGGACATCTAAGGGCATCCCAGACCTGTTATTGCTCTGTCTCGTGCGGCTAAACGCCGCTTGTCCCTCTAAGAAGAACGTCCCACTACAAGAGGATGGGAACGTCTATTTAGTAGGCTAGAGTCTCGTTCGTTATCGGAATTAACCAGACAAGTCGCCCCACCAACTAAGAACGGCCATGCACCACCACCCACAGAATCAAGAAAGAGCTCTTAATCTGTCAATCCTTCCTGTGTCCGGGCCGGGTAAGTTTTCCCGTGTTGAGTCAAATTAAGCCGCAGGCTCCATTTCTGGTGGTGCCCTTCCGTCAATTCCTTTAAGTTTCAGCTTTGCAACCATACTTCCCCCGGAACCCAAAAGCTTTGGTTTCCCGGAAGCTGCCCGGCGTGTCATTTGAGGAACACAGCCGGATCGCTGGCTGGCATCGTTTATGGTTAGAACTAGGGCGGTATCTGATCGCCTTCGAACCTCTAACTTTCGTTCTTGATTAATGGAAACATTCTTGGCAAATGCTTTCGCAGTAGTTCGTCTTGCGACGGTCCAAGAATTTCACCTCTAGCGTCGCAATACGAATGCCCCCCGTCTGTCCCTCTTAATCATTACCTCGTGTTCCGAAAACCAACAAAATAGAACCGAGGTCCTATTCCATTATTCCATGCACAATTATTCAGGCGTCGCGCCTGCTTTGAGCACTCTAATTTTTTCAAAGTAAACGTGAGGGTCTCCGGCGACAACCGGTGAAGATCATCGACGGAAGCCCCCTGAACGCTCGGCAGCGAACAGTAACCACCGGTAGGCGGACCGTCCGGCCGGAGCTGAGATCCAACTACGAGCTTTTTAACCGCAACAACTTTAATATACGCTATTGGAGCTGGAATTACCGCGACTGCTGGCACCAGACTTGCTCTCCAATGGATCCTCGTTAAAGGATTTAGAGTGTACTCATTCCAATTACGGGGTCTCAAAAGAGTCCCGTATTGTTATTTTTCGTCACTACCTCCCCGTGCTGGGAGTGGGTAATTTGCGCGCCTGCTGCCTTCCTTGGATGTGGTAGCCGTTTCTCAGGCTCCCTCTCCGGAATCGAACCCTGATTCCCCGTCACCCGTTACGACCATGGTAGGCGCGTAACCTACCATCGACAGTTGATAAGGCAGACACTTGAAAGATACGTCGCCGGGACGAGCCCGTGCGATCAGCCCAAAGTTATACAGAGTCACCACAAGAGACGGACACGAGGCCCGATTGGTTTTGGTCTAATAAAAGCGCTCGTTCCCGAAGGTCGGAGCTCTGCTGCATGTATTAGCTCTAGAATTGCCACAGTTATCCAAGTAGTAAGGTACGATCCAAGGAACCATAACTGATTTAATGAGCCATTCGCGGTTTCGCCTTAATACGGCATGTACTTAGACATGCATGGCTTAATCTTTGAGACAAGCATATGACTACTGGCAGGATCAACCAGGTAACTTCCATCGTTCTTGCGAACGTTCGGAACGCACTCCGAATCCTAACATTTCACGAGTCGCGACCGCTTCTCGGGGTCGCGGGGGACGCCTCGACGACGGAGGGTCCCTCGATCGATCTCGCTCGGTGTGTAGGTATTCCCCGTGCATTCTGCAGAGGTTCCGACTCACGACTTCCCCGACGGTTTCTGCGCCGCGGGGCGAGTGCGGAGGCATCGAGAGGCACTGTGCGCTGGACACAGGTGCAGAAAACCAATCAATTCCTTTAAGTACGGTTCTGCTCGTCGCGTCAACGGCACGGGGGCCGAGCCGCTCGCAGAGAGGCTGAGATAGTTTGGAAGCGGCCGGAAGGACGGAGAAGAATCCCCGCCGATCGCAGCCTTAGTAGCAGAAGTGCAACACCCTCGGTCCCGAAGGCAGCGTCCGACCGACCCGTCACGAACCGAGAACCGATCCGATCGGGCACGACAGACACCCCATCACCGTCAGAGGACTGCTTTCCCGGAGGTAGCCAACCGGTACTGACATCCCAATTCCGTTGCCGAGACCTCAGACAGGTTCGCGAGATTCTTATACGTTTTTAAAACGCATTCTGTCTCGCGATCGACCACTGTTTCCAGCAGTCACCTGCTACTCATATAGGGCTACGGACGATCGCCGATCTTACGCTCGAGATCGCGAGTGGCGCGCGCTTCGGAGAGCCACCAGCCGACCGGAAGTAGACGCCGCGGGCGAAAATAAGAAAAATTGTGCACTGGCAACCCGTTTCGCCGAACCGTTGCGACGTAGCATTAAGCGCTCTTCTCGGTGATTGGACTTTGAAGAAAATCCCCATTTGCACTTGGAAGGAAATCTCGGGTAGCGACTTCTGACTCCGATGAGGACTTTGCCGAAAATCGCGACTTCTCACATCGTCGGACTTAGTAGAAAATATTGGGTAGCGACTTTCACCTTATCGCGTGTTCCTATTAGGACTTTGCCGAAAATCGCGCATCTCTGTTTTTCCTTAAAATGTTTATATTTCTGAATTTAAAATGTTAAGTAACATTTATATTTGAAGAATTATCTTCATTTCATTAAAATACTAATTTAAAGATGCTATTTAATACTCTGAACATTTTAATATTCATATTTAAATGCATTTGCAGAATGTATTCATATTTAGAACTTAAATTGGGTTAAATATTATGAAACCAGTCAAACAAAACCCTCACATGTTGTGAAATACTTTATGCAAACCTAAAAGTAGGTCAAGCACTTAAATTCAAGTTAAATGACTTGCAAAGTTCATATTTATATGCATTCGCAGAAAGAATTCAATGTTCTTTTGCAGTTATTCTTATTTAGAACTGAATTTGGTGTAAAGAATGTCTAATTTGTGAAGAAAAAGCTGTAAATTTTCTTATATACTTCATATAAAGTTCAAAGTAGGTCAAATTGTTTTAATAAATGCACAAGTTCTTTAATTTCCTTCTTACAATGTGTAATGTAACTTCTAAATTCTTATAACAGTGCTAAAAAGGAAATCTCTTTCAAATTCAAACAATTTCTACTGTAAATACTGAGGTAAGTACAAATACTGTCTTTTAATATGTTATATTAAACATATCATTGAGTGCAAGCTTTAATATAAATGTATTCCTTCATGTAACGTTCAATACCAATCATTGGTGAATGAATGTGTTCATTCCATTCTTGTACAATTAATTACTAAGTTTATTCTTTCACTAATGCAAAATTTTTAATGCCATTGTGAACTTTCATTCATGTAAACATTCTGAGAAATGCAAAGACAAATATATGGCTTGTATATTCAACTTATTAATGCATAAGAGTATGATTTCTCACTGCATTTTGTGTGTATAAACTTTCATTTACCTTCATGTTTCATGTAGTATCCATAAATTTGTAATTTAGCTTCATGGTTAATCACTTGTGAAATGTTTACTCATACTGCAAGTTGTTTTCATTACTAATGTTGAGTCAAATGCAAAGAAATCATTGAATTATGTAAAATTCAAACATACAATTTGCAGATTCAACACATAAGTTCTTATTACTTGTGGAGAGAAGTGATATAAATAGCTAACAGTTGTGTAAAGAAAGCTCAAGTCTTAAATGAATATGTAGTTGTACTGTAAATACAAAGATATGGTTTGTATATTAAACAAATGACTGCATAAAAATGTTATTACAAACTGAATTTGGTGCGCATATTCTTCATGTGCTATTCACCAGAAAAGAATGCATAAATTTCTTCAAGGATCTATATTATTACACAGTTTGTCAGTAAGCTTCAACATTACTCAATGTTTCATAATATAACAGGTTGTTCTAATTATTAAATGTTGTTTATAATGTAAGGAAATCTTCATCTTCTGGTAAATACAATTTATAGATACAACTTATAGGTGCATATTACTTGTTCAAACAAGTTGGCTGTAATGTATGTCTAATGTTTACTTTCACTGTAAATGTAACCCTTTTCTAATATTAATGTTGCTTTCATGCTCAGCATTATCTTGTAATTGTTTAATTTTATGTTAAATTCTGTTGAATAAAGGCATAAAGCTTGTACATCCAATACATAAATTATTCAGAGTCCTTTGTCCAACTATAATTGATGTGTGGGTTCCTTTTTCTTCAAACAACATTTACATTCAAAGAATGTTTCATCTAAACTAATCTACATCTTGAAACTGTGCCAAATGTTCCCATTCTTTACTTGTAATACAGTGTGAAATGTAATAACTTTCTCATATTGGAAGTTGTTTAGGTTTAATATTGTTCATAATGTGATGACATACTTATTTCGTGTTAAATGCAAACATACAATTTGTGTATTCAACTCATAGGTGTTCATTACTTATTCAAACAGATTATATAAATAGATAATACTTGTATGAAGAATGCTTACTCTTAAATAATTCTGTAATTTTACCTTACACTGAAATTGTAAACTTTATCTAATATTAATGTAAAATATATATATATTTATTCATGCAAACATTGCAGCCATACTTTCATATGTGTAATGCCATACTTATATTGTGTTAAATAGATGTATAAGACTTGTATACATTATTTACAATGAAGGAATACATACATTACTTCAAATGTTTCATCCAGTATCTATATTATTATGTTCAGCTTCTTATTCACTAAATGAGAAATGTTTCTAAGTTTAATGTCATGCGAAATGCACTAAAATTCTTAAATACAAACATATTGCTTGAAGCTTCAAAAGGAAAGTGCTTATTACATGTTAAAAAAAGTTATATAATATGTCATATTTCTATAAAGGCCCAACCGGTTTGTAATTTTAACTTGCAATAAAATTGTACTCTTTTTAATGTTGTATGTATGAAATACATTCCATTCTTCATGTAAACACTGTATGGAATAGAACATTACTTATGTTGTGTAGTGTTATGTGAAATGCAATAAAATACTTATAAACTGTTAACTATAAACATGCAAGTGCATATAACTTATATATGAAGTTGCGTATAAAATGCTTATCCTGTAAAACATTAACAAACATTGTAATTGTCATCTTTTCATTTTAATGTAAACATTGTGAGAAATTCTTATAATGTGCTGAGTACAAACAGTAAGCAATTATTTTCAACATTTCAGTTCATTCTATTTGTCGAAACAAACATCCACATTAAACTATGTCAGTTATTGTAAGTTTTATTAATGTAAAGAATACTCAAAAAGTGTCATATATACTTGTTATTTAGATAAGAGATCTTACAAGTTTTTATATTAAAAATGCTAATGTGTAAGACAGTTACATGCTTGTTTATATTTCCAATACCATTTCTGTCACATAATCATTGATATCAAAAAGACCTTAATTGTCTCTTATATGTACACAAACATTATAACAACCATCTGAATGCTAAACATGTAAGTGCATACAACATATAAAGCTGCATGTAAAATGCTTATTCTTTAATTAATGCCAAACATTAACAAAGTAATTGTCATTTCTTTATGTTTATGCTGTGTGAAATGTGCTAGGTTATAATTTTCAATAATTCAGTAAATATTGTTTGTCGAAACAAGTTTACGCATTAAACTATCACAGATTTTTGTAAGGTTTGTTCTTATAAATAACAATTAAACAGTGCCAAATGTACTTGTTATTCAGAAAAGAACACATACAAGTTTATATATTATAAAAGTTAATGTATATGTATGTACACAAACATTATAATAAGCATTTCAATGATACATTGTTTCAAATGTAAACATTTTCTGTGTAAATATTTGTCACATTTTGTCTGAAATTCAACAAATGCACAGTTGAGTACAACAAAGTCAATTCTATTTTTAAACATAATGCATGTGCACTATTCACATTATTATTTTAAAGCATTAAACATAAAAAGATACATTAACTTCAAATTAATATTTAAATTCACTATCTTCAAAAAGTCATAAATTATATTTAATGCATTTTATTCATTGGAAGTTCTTAAATTTGGTGAAAATGATCTGTGTATATGTAACGATGAAGAATATTCTGTGTTGAAACATGACATGTCTGTATGAAAATAACTAAAATACCTTTAATGTTAGTAAAATTATGAATGCAGTAAAACTCTTATTATCAATGAAAATTCTTTTTCAGATGTACTATATTTGCAATTTTTTTTAAATATATATAAGTACTGCACACTGCAACTTGAATGTCATCGAGGAATCCTCGTAACAATTCTCTACTCAGAAATGTGAAAATGATACCTTTTCTAACCATTAACCTCCTTCAAAGCACTTAAAATCATGTCACCTTGGGTGTTTCAAATCAAAACACTTTTTGTGAAAGAATTTATGAAATTTTGTGTAAAATTCAATAGCACTGCATTTCAGTACAACGAGACACAGGAAATCCTATTCTAAAGCATAGTTCAAACATAAAGAAAGATATGTAATCTAAAAAAATTACTAATAATTTCAGAATCATTATATAGAAAAGAAGTGTACTTCAGACATATTTTAATTGCAATCAATTTAATTTTGTAAAAAAGGTATGTGCACATTTAACGATGAAGAATATTATATGAAGAAACATTGCAACTTTGTACGAGTTATTCAAATTCATTTAATATCCTTAATGTTAATAAAAAATTCAATGCAGTGTACTCAAATATTCATAAAAGTACTATTTTTGAAAACTATTATTGGTCCTACTTGGCTTTAAAATAAGGAGCAGACACTGTTACTTGAATGTTGTCGTGGAATGTTCGAAACACTGTTTTGTTTACAAGTGTGTCAAATTAAGTATTCATACACTGAAATCCACTTACCTCATTATGATCCTCCTTCGAGAAGCAAAATTCAAAACACCTTGTTAATGAAGAGATTTTAATGCTCTTATTAACCTAAATCTTTTGTTCTTCATTGTTGCTTTTTAGATTGTTGATGAAACAATGTGTTGAAAAGTATTTAGAACAATACTCTCTGTTGCTTACAGTTAGCTAAGAATTATAGAATCATAAATTGTTACTGGTCATCATTGTTGATGTAACAATGCATTTAACAGTGTTCATAACTATATTGTTTATTTAGTTTCTTAAGAATTCAAATAGAAATAAAATGAATACTAATCATGTAAAAAATGAATTAACACCTTACACCATATGCTATTTAACATTATGAAATCAGTCAAACCCACAAGACTCCTATCCGAAAACTCAGTGTAGAAATGCTTCCTATGGATTTTCATCAAAACAAATCTTTTCTACTAAAATTCTTTGAATGAAAATTGAAACAGCTTTCATATATGTTGTCTTCTAGCATATCTTTGTATGAAGAAAATGATCAACATGTCATTTCAGAAGAGTGACATCTATGTTCCAGTTCGTCTTCTTTCATCTTCAGTTGATAATAAAGGCTTTTTTGTTTTCATTTAAACTGTAAACAAACTTCATCTCCTATAAAACTGCTTCAAATATCTATTCTTCTTCCATGTTAGAGCATAACAATGTAGATATCTTTTCAATAATTCTTCTACATTCCATTCATAAAAAAAAAATAGGATATGAAGTTCAGTTGACATGCCTCCACTCATCGATAACTCCCATCAGAAAGAAGAAACAAAAGTGAACCATCTATATTCAGACTTCATCTTCACTAAATAAAGTTATTGTTGAGATAACCACACTCTTTCACCTTCAACTACACTTGCTAGGATGATGCCATCACATTATAAACAATTAAATTGAATATCCTAAATTAATCCAAACATGGAAAATCTCTACAAACAAAGGCTAACAGAAATGAAGTAATAATCAACAAAAACATTTAACTTCTTCTCATACGTGGAAATCATCAACTAAAATGTCACAAAATCTTCAGTAAGTTAATCACCTGAATGCAATTCAAAATAATCACAACACAACAACAACTATTCAAGATATGCCTCTACTAAAAACTCATAACTGCAGTGAACCAAATAATCTGCCTTGCCAAAATGAAACCTCTTACAATATCACACACATTACATTGAACAGTGCAAATAATTTTCAAAAACTTCCTAGGCATTCAAAATTTTAAAACTATGAAAAAACCTAAGTGACGAGCAATACCGACCGAGTACAAAAACCATACACAACATCAAACATGCAACATTGCTGCTAATATTTCTTTATAAAATTGAATCAAATATCTGAAAGTGCATAAATTTCCAAAAAATATTATTCACAGAATCCATAAATATAGCATGAAAGCAATACAGTATGCCTGAAAACCAATAACAACAATCAACCCGCATGTCCATACATAACCACAATTTAGAACTCAATTCAACTAAACAATCTCCTATTTTTAAGTTAAATCTCTACAAGATAGCAATCAGGAAATTGAAATTCTGTAAACTATTGGAAACTTATTTACAAATTAAAGAGGGGGGGGGGGGTAAGACATTCATAAAAACTAAAATTTTCTAAACACTTGGGTGTAAAAACAGACAACATGCATAACCATAACAAGATCACAGAAATTGGGAAGATAAGTTCATTGACAATTTTTTTGGTTTTTAAAGGATAATTCTGTTCACTGTCATATGTAAATTAATGTTTAAGTAAAAATGTATTAGGAATTAAAGAAATATGCATAACAACACATCAAGACATGGAACAGTGATCATGTGAAAACATATATATTAAGAAATAAATTCAAATAAACATTAAGCTTTATATAAAATTTGCTAAAAACACTTCTAGTTTTCAACAATTAGCTTAATTAATATGAAAGATATGTTATATATCAAATCTCAATGCATCAAAACAATGTAATGTGTTAGTGTTTCAAAATGTAAACAAAGAAACAAAACAGTACTGATAAAGCAACATTTATTTACAAAGGAAAAACAATAATGAATATACTAATTCAAATTATATAGAAATAAATTTAGTAAACAAATATATCAGCTACACATGAAAGATGTGCAATAAAAAGAATAAATGGAAAGAATACATACCTGCTCGACAGGATTCGAGCAATCCAATACTATTCAAATTTAAAACAGAAACAGATTTCTAATATACTTGAAATTAGGAAAAACACAACTAAATGAAGGGAGAACAAAAAACAAAAATGAATTGATTTTTGCTAATTCAAAATAAATAGGCTTAAATTAAAAGCTTGCATTCTTAAAGGGGGGGGGGGGG
>JAPMOR010094101.1:0-12102 GCA_026543865.1 Argiope aurantia | reverse complement strand
TTTTTTGCAAAGGTTTTTTTTTGCAAAGGTTTTTTTTTGCAAAGGTTCAGAAAAGGAATTCAACTTATAATGATAACTACTTCTCAGTTTTTATTTATTTATTGTTTCTGATAAATTGCGTGAAAAATTGAAGCCTTTAGCTCCAAAGTTATTTTTGGTTATTGAGTTGTTAATTATTTTTTATTAGGAAAATGATAAATACATTCTCTATTCAATTTTTTCCCCTCTCATTAAACTTTCTCTATGACTTCTCACTATTTATTTAACTCACAGGATTTTGTCATCTCAAGAAAGAGAAGGGAAAAAATGACTACAGAGAAAGATGGCACTGAATTCTGCGAATAAAATGCTCTCTTCTTAATAAAGAACCATGTAGTAAAGAATATATGAACTATGTATTGCAACAACAGAAAAAAATTATCCATTTATGTACCACTATAATAGATTTGCGTATGTTTGGCCCCTTTTAAACTTCATTTTCATAGGCATAGTCAGCTAATAGGTTCAGGGTTTTTTTTCTCAGTTAAAAAAAGACTTAAGCTCAGTTTTGACCGCGTTTTGCGGCAACCGGTTTCAGAATTGGAACTGGCAATGGTTTTTATGAGTGGGTAACAACAATTTCCCGTAACTCACACCATGTAAATGATAACAAGAAAATATTAAAAAAAAATTAAAATGTATATCAGAATATAAGCCTTCAACCATTCGCTTTATTTTTTTGTTTTTGAATTCAGTAAATATACATTAATTTTTCATTTTTGAGTTTAGTGAATTCATTAAATATTTAAATTCCGTTAGCAGATGAGAACATTTTCTATATGTTTCGCACAGTATTCAAAATTTTGCCAGAAGAATCATTGCCAGATGGCGCTGCAATAAAATTCAAATTTAAAAGCATTGCATGACCTTCAACTATAAGCAACGGTGTAAGTGTTAGAAACTGTAAAGAAAATATACTAGTAATCCATTGCATTTAAGAGACGTATTTTTTTTTTAATAGAAAGTGTCCTAACAAATATACAACGTACTCTAGCTATTTAGAAGAATGACTGAATGAGAGATAAAGGAGCACATATGTTCCTTTGTGAAACAAAATTGTTAAGAGTATTCAGAGAAGAGAGTGTAATTCCAAAACTTTGTTGGAAATCTTGAATGAATAAAGCATATTTTAAGACAACGCTTTCTTTCAATGCGCGGAAGCTTTAAACAAATAAATTGGAGTTAGTGAATATGGAGGAAGTCTTTTTTTTTTCTGTTCTCAGCTTAGAGCGCCCTTTGTTTGCTTGTTGAGTGTGATTTTTATTTAATTATTTATTTACTTCTTTTTTTCTTTTAAGGTAGCTGATACTTGACTCGTTTCCAGAAAATTTAAATAAAACCTAGACATCCCTCTCTGGATCCTCCAAATATAATTTCAGGGAGAAGGGTTATAAAAACATTTCAACATGGAAATTATGCATTAATTAACAGCCTATTTCACTAAAATTGATTATGCATAATTAATAATTTTCTTTATTTTAAGTTTTTAATTCCTCATATATTTTTTTCTATAATTACTGAATCTGATGCTACATATCTCAAAACATTATTTTATTTAAACATTATTGTTGTGGGTGTAATTGTATGTATTCAATAATGTATATTAAAAAGGGGTAATATGCGCGCAAGAAAATAATTTTTTAAAATCTTATTGAGTTTAATTCTAATATAGATATAATTTAGCTTTCGAGAATTGTTATGCCGATTATAAATCGACGGTAGAAAAATGTTTAATTCAAAGATATCCTCTAAGTGGTGGAAATATAAAAAATGATACTTTATTCTGCGAAGATGAAAAAAAAGATACTAAGTAAAAGGGGTATCTAAAATTTTATTCTATAGCATTATATCATTCATTTTCAGTTTACATCTTTTTTTATCGATACAGACAACTGAATAGATTTGTGCAAAAATTTCATTAATTTATTCACATAGAGTTTATTTATTTTTTTGAGGTGAAGCCGAGTTACGAGAACAGAAATTCCTATGATTAACAATGAATTTCAATATGCAAGAATTTCTTACGTTAAACTGTGATTTAAACTATGATCTTAATCTTACAGCATGTATCTTATAGCATGGGATATCTTCCGGAAACATGCTTTATTCTCATTTTATAATGAGATGAGACAGATGTTATTTCTGGCTTTGCCCCTTCATCTTAATTTTTGAAGATATTGTTTTTTAATCTAACTTTATATTCATGATCCTTTGACCTCAAAATTATGCTTTGGGGCCACTTTATCGCGGATATTAAGATCGAAATTTAAAAAAAGCAAAAACAGGCTGATAAATCAGATTTGAAATGTTGTCATGATATGATGTTTCAGGTTATAAAATATTTTTATATTTTCCTTGAATACTTCCTTCCTTATTATGCTTTACTCCTGTATATCTGATCAACTATGTTTTTCAAGTAATTAAGTGATACCGTACACTTTCTTGGATGATATTCAAAGAAAACATGTTATGATTACTACTGAAGTCATGATATTCTTCTTGTTCAAGTATACACAGAAATATCCCAGGATAATTCTGTATCAGTACAACACTTAATTATTGGATATAAATATTTCTAAGCCGAAGCCGAGATTTTACCACCAATTCATGGCGGCCCACTTTAACAAAGACAAATTTTAATTCGTTCATTTCCAAGCCGAAAATTGAAATTTCATCTTTAGCATCTGAATTGCGCATTATTTCATGATCAGCAACAAAGAAGTTTAAACAGAGAAGTTGAAACGGAGTGAAAGAAACTAATGATAAACCTAATTAGTCCGCTAATTCATTATCTGTGATTCAGACATTCTTCCGAGAATTTCATACAGCTGCTATAAAAAGAACGTAAATATGTTTTTGTAAAGTGAAGTACAAAAAGACTGTGCTAGTCTAGTTCTGTAACTTCAGCCGCATGGTGGTTGAGTTTTTGCATCCGAGTCCAAAGTGAGTGGATTCGTCTCCTTGAAAGCGTGGAAGAATTGCGCACTTGGCGAGATTTGTGAGCGTTTGGTTTGGCATTATACTTCAAAAGCTCACTTGTTGATATGGTATGATTTGAGGACTCGGATGTATTTTACGAAGCCTGAATGCAAATCTAATCTAGACAGTCCCTTTTCAATAATCCTAGAACTATTTCAGTAATGGGAGGAGAACAAAAAAAAATCGAATTTAAGGCAATTACTAAACTATTGAATTTTATGGAAAAGCAGAAAAATTCATATAAAATGTAAACTGCTTTCTTTTCTTGTTATTGAATGAATTTTTCGAGAATTTTAAGTATCGTGAGGAAAAAATAAATCTATAGATATTTGTAAAGTCCTTCTTTTCTTATCCATGGAAGCGTACCGTTCGGGAGAAGTTAGGAGTACAAAACAGATCTGATTGTTTATTCTGTATCTTTTAAAGTTCATGTTATGAATGACAGAGAAATAGATAAATGTCTGCAGATGTCAGATGCTCCAACAGTTGTTGAAAGGGAAAGTAATTAGAAATATGGAATGTTTGTATAATGTGCTGGTAATTATAATTTGCCGGACGGTTGTTCTGCGGATTAATCTGAAAAATGCAAAAGGTTTTGCATGTTTGTTAGTATGCATGTCTATTCAGGTAATGTTTTTGTTTCCATTTATGAATGTAATGTTAGATTTTTTTTTCAGTTTCTAAGATAAGGTAAAAATTTTTGAATGAAAATGCATTACAAGGGAAAACTGTTGCACGTACTTACATGTGAAATTTGCATTTTTTTTAAAAATTTCGTAGTACAGTCTCGATAAGAACATGCTTTTTCAAATTTCAGTTTGGTTTTGAATTAAAAATTGACCCTTCAATTCACCTTGAGTAAATAAATATATTGTTGTCCCAAATGCACTTTCTACCAATTTTGCAAAATGATATTTAAGAATTCATTTTGGCACAAGTATTTCAATAAAAACATAAATTAAAATTTTATTTTTCTTCTGTGCTTTTCATTTTTTGATGTTATGTTGATATTAGCGCGCGTTGTTGAGGTACTTTAACACTTCATTTTTGTGCTAGTCTGCTCCTGTGTTTCTTCTATCAATTAAAGAAGTTTCTTAAAAAAACGGTGAATCGAGTGTAAAATATCGCCATTCGGGTATGTTTCAGACTTGGTATTCTTCCTTGTGTTATCTTCACTTCGATTACTGGTGTTGTGTGAGCCAAAGACTCAAAGAGTGTCAACTCGTGTGCAATATCAAATGAATGCCGTTGTTTTGATATTCAAAACGGATTGCGCAAGAAATAAATTTACTCTTGCATGTATTTTAATCGCATCTTAATGTATGCATTTCATTAGTTATCTCGTCAAACTGCATGATTTTCAGTTATTATTCTGAAAGTTCTTCTGAATTTTTCCCTGCTACAAAAATAAATTTGCATCCAAATTGTTCAAACTTCTCGATCTGTTGGAATGTATGAAAAATTCCTTCTTTTAAAACGATCTTTGTCATGATTCAGCTACATAAGAGCATTTCATAATGGTCTTAACCTGAGGCCTAAATGATCTTCACGTAATCAACCTACGTTGGAAAGTGATGGCACGCACAGCTTGTTGCGGCGTACAGTTCTTTCATTATTAGCCACGAGATTTCCATACTTGAGACTATTCTTCAGTGAATCGCGTTAGATAACTTGTGGAGCATTCCACATTACGTGGGAGTTGGTGTTGGTGGCAAGGTCTCGGTTTCAGAACCGGAGGGTTTCAGGCTCGAGACCCAATTCCGCTGGAGAACCGCCGTGTAATGGGTCTGTTTCACGTTCAGTCCGAGGGGGCTCCCGTCCTCCCAATAGTGTGTGGTGGAAATTTGGAAAGGGAATGCCAATTCAGGCATCGTCCTCGTCATCTGGCCGCAGTTCGTAATTAAAGGTCCGTCCCAAAAAACGCCCTGGTATTGCTTTAAAATTGGACGGCAATGTATTTAAACATTACGCGACATCAGCAGAAGGTAGTCGCAGGTTTTTACTTTCAAAGCTGCTAGCCTCGTGTTTTTCTTTGGAGATGTTAGTTTTCACTTGGATCGGCAGACTATTTCTAGGCAGTTATCTCTGCCGTCATTGAGTCCTCATAGGCGTTAAAGAATAGCAAGTCAAATTGCTTATGTATTAGAATTAGTATTAATAAATATTTAAAATGATATATTGTGTATAAAACATAACCTCGATAATATGAACTTCAAATTTTAGGGATTCCTGTTAACAAAATTTCGTTAGATAAATGGAATTGTAACTTCTAATTTCAGTTAAATTTCCTGCATCTTGCAGATGAAGTGTCTAATTTCTCAGGAACGCCTATTTTAATATAGTAGACTAGAAAGAATCCTAACATACCGAACTCTTAATGATGATAATGGGGGACGGCGAACTTCCCAAATGCTCGCATGAATCGCCTAATCGAACAATTTAACTAATATGGGATTGTTGAAATGCGATTCTCTACTAATGTATTTTAATGATGCTAGATCCTGTGAAAGGAAACGTACATATAATGTCTCGTAAATGAAGATACCGTCGATAAACCGTATTTACTAAAATCGGACCACTCGCTGATCTCAACTCTTGACTTCATTCAAGGAAATAAACCTTGCATCTGTTTTTATCCACAAGACGAGACGACTCGAATCTTCCAGATTTAGAAAGATACAGAAATTGAGAACATTCTAGAAAAAATGAGGAATCGCGGAAAGTAAATTTATAACAAAACAATTTTAAAGGCATCTTGCCTGGAGCCAGAAATTTATAAAACATTATAAATTTTTATTAAAATATAGCACGTTTAATAAATGCCTGATAATTATGCACGAACTCGATACTTATTTTTAATCGCTTAGAAATTATTTTTTGAACAACAGTTTGAATACTCAAAAGCTGTTTGGGAAGTCCTATAGATTATATAGGAGAAATAGTGTATTGTATTTTATATAGTTTATTGAAAGGGCAAAGAAGAAATTTGGGAATCTTTAACAAATTTTATTATTTATTTTTTAGTTATGGAAAATAAAGCTTTCCTCATTGAAGATTTCCTTATTCCTTCTCCGAATTCAGAGAAGTTCAATAACAAACTTTTATGGGTAGACAAAGAAGAACGAGTGTTCAGAATCTTCTGAGGCCAAAAGAACACCTTAGAATGGACCAAAGATTTTATTGTCTTCATGGTGAGTTTGAATATATGTATATATTTAATTTTAATTACAAAATATGAGTGGTGGACTGGCCATGTAGCCAGCTTGCTTGATGTCAATTGAACGAATTTCTTGTAAGAAAATAGGAGCTCTTATGATAACTGCATAAAGAAATTTTCCTGCACATTCACTCAAATAATTTTACATTACAAACACATTGCTCCTACTTTGCCAAGTCTGAACTGGCGTAGATATTCTGAGCATCCAGTCGGACGCCCTTTCCAAAGCAGATACAATAGCAGGAGAGATTTTGCTCTCATACTGTCACCCCCTTAGAAAAAGAAAAAAATCGTGGACTTTGAGTAAGGTAGAGGAAACATTGCATAGTATTTGTGTATAATAGTTACAAAATATAGAGTTTGAATGCAACATTTTTACTGGAACTATCGAATGAAATTGGCAATTGATCCCGGAAATGCAGTTAATAGTACCCGAAAATCTAATTTGTGTTTTAATCGCGTTTTTTCGAACTCACTGATGCCAAATTTTACCCTGAACTACAACTAAACTAAACGCTAAATCACAATTGCATACAAAAATAAAAATCCTACTTAATTTGTTATATTGAAGTCGGTGTTTTTGAGCTGTCGCTTTCAAATGCTTCTGAAAGTACCGGCGCTCAACCCTGCGTTAGTTGCCCCCAAAATTTCACAGGTGTTTACACTGGTGACTTGAAATCTGTGAATTAAATTTCATCCATTTTAGCTCTTTCCATTTTGAATGAAATTTCAAGCGAAGATATTCTGCAAAAGTTACAGGAAACGAAGTTATTCTGTAAATAAAGTTCCTGCATATTCACTCTAAAAGATAATCAAAATATAAAATAATTTTACATTACAAATACATCGCTTCTAATTTGCAAAGTCTGAGATGGTGTAGGTATTCCGAGTGTCCAGTTGGACGCCCCTTTTCAAGACAGAAACAGCTGGGATTATTTTTCTCGCAATAACAACGAAGCAAAGTTTTTGAACACATTTGCATTGCCTTTTTTATGCATGTATGTTTGTGTCTGGGGGTATGAGAAAAAATAAGGAATTTTCTCTTTTTTTATCCAAGTGCTTATAAATGGGTATAATTTTTTTCTAAATAACTAAAAGAATTATAAAAGGGCCGTTTCCAATATTATGATGTATCGGGAAATATTTCCTAATTTTTTCATTCGGTATATATTTAGAATGTTATTTTTATATTAATCATCCCAGGAAAATTTTCTTTTTTTTGCAAAATATTCCTAAAGTTTCTAAAAAGTTAATGAATTAATTTTACTATTGGATACTCGGAAGAATGAATCTGTATTAATGAATGCTACTTTTTAAAATTACAGGAACTATTCGAATTGTCTTCAAGTGAAATTTGTTTAAATTTCTTGCAGCATAGTAATTTTGTGCTTGTATTTTGTACACAATGATTGCATTTTGCAGGTTTGGGATGAATTCAAAGGCCGACAACCCTCTGACAACTCGGCAACCTCCAAAGGGAGGTTCAGAGCTGCTCTAAACAAGCTCAAGACCAAATTAAAGACTGGGTTGTCAGGTGAAAGGATACAGAGTATCAGATTACCTCTTCGGCCATGCGTAAGTTTTTGGGATGAATTACTATGATTTAGTGAAATTTAAAGTTTTGTTGTATTAATTAAAAAAATAAGCGAAATACATTATTTCCTAAACTGTATTTTTCATTTATTTAATATATTTATATATACGTTGATTTTGAAAGTTCTGTTTTCCTTTCTAAATTGCATTACAAATTTCATTCTCTCCCCCTTTTTTATAAAAACTCGATTGTTCTTTTTCCAGTCGAAATAAATTAAACATTTTTATAATTTTGGTATATTATGTTCCCGTTTATGTTTTATTTATTTTTAATATATATATGCTTTTCGAATTCTATTACAATATTTAATTTTCTACTAGATACGTCTGTCTAGACGGGATTTTATTCTGTTAACAATATCTACGATTTGTTTCTCGCAGATTAACTGCCCAAAGTTGTAGTAGAAAATATCTCGTGTATAAAAGCAGGATGCCTAATAAACTTTAAAAATATTATTGCCGTGTATTACTTATTACTTTATAAATTATCCCTTAATCATAAATTATCACAATAGTTGTAAATATGCTAAATAGCATTAGAAGTTTAGTTGCCTAGCAATGGGTTATCCTTTATTCATCCAAATTAAAACGAATAATTAAAATCTGACACAAATATAGATTCTCCTTTTTTTAAAAAGCAACGAGTTAAAATAAAACAGTAACAAAAAATTTTAGCAGTAACCCTCAATTTTCAGAGAATATTATGAACTACTATAAGTATAAAATTAAAATTAGACCTCGGCTCATTGACTTTTACTATTTATTGTTTACTTTTATGCACATATCGATAAATCGGTCATTTTAAACAGGGATAAAATCAAACTTATAGTTGTTAGATTTCAAAGCAAGAGCTGAAATTTCGCATCGAACCAAAAAGGCGGACATTTTTAGCTTTTCAAATCGTTACAGATAACATTGGGTGATTATATTATAGATGTTTCTTTACTTAATAAATTTTACTAAAAAAATAAAATCTTGCGTAATCAAATATTAATATTTATTTCTATTTGTATATATTGTTGTTTACTTTCCTTCCACCAAAGATGACTATAAAGTGAATTATCTGAATTTTCCCTTTTAATCATTAACTTTTTATAACGAATCTCATTTTTTGATTGAGTTGATATTAAAAATTAACATGTGATAAATATTCTAATTTCATGTTATTTGAAATTAAGATTCGCTTAAACGTGGGACGCAGTAAAAGGAAAATAAGTCCAGAAATTTAGTTTAACCAATTATTTATCCGGTTATTTTTTACTTATATTTCAGAATACTCGCTTTTAATGCAAAATATTATGTTGAATTATTATGCTTCTATATCATTACAGGGTTAAAACTGTAAAGCTATTCTAATTTTGGGGTAATATTCTGTAAATTAGATTACAAAAATGCTTTGATATTGCGATTTAAGAGAATTGCATTTTGGATGACAATGTAATTTTCTGTTTTCTGTCTCGACAGCAAATCCACTTCACCTGCTGCAGCCGAGCATCAAATGGTTGCAAGCACGCCATCAAAGATTGTATGTGATGGTTTTAAGATGTATTCAAAAAACGTGATGTTTTCTGATAAAAGTAATCGCATTAATAAGTTCCGGGATGTATTTAAAGGTTCGATTCCGATTTGACGTTCAGATCGTTGGACTCAAAGATACAAAATTGGACGCGTAATTAATTCTTCAGTAGTAATTGCTTGCTGAAAAAAAGACCTCAATATCTTAGATTTGTATATGCAAGATGATCTTAAATTTTAAATCATTGCTCTGTAACTTAAAAACACATTAACAAAACATACAAATTCGTTTTACATGTATTGATTAAGTAAAAAATTAAAATATCCGTGTTTACTCCTAGTTATTTCCCTTATTTTCAATTAATACAACTAAATAGATTTACAAAAAAGTTTGAATATTTTAATAGTTGCATTTCAAATTCATGCTCTTTAAAGGGATATTAAAAAGAATAATTCTAGACGAAACTTAAAATTTTATCTTGTTTATTAAAAGCAAATAAAAAACATTATCAGGCTGCAATATTTTAGTCTGAAAAATATTTGAGAAGTTTCGATTTTGTAATTGCCTATTTCAAACATGATGCTTTTTTCCAGAATCGCATATACAAAGTATTTCAAACATCGAAAATATACTTTCATTAATTGATTTAAAAGCTTATCGCGATGCATTAAATACTTTTATATAAGTGGTGCAGATAACAAACCACAATACATGAAGGTAAGAATGAATGTGATGTTTGATTTCTGCGATTATATCTGATCCGGCTGTAACTTGTTTAAAAGTTTAATAATGTTGCATTTCTTTTAGGAAAACTTTTAATTTCTAATGGACGATGCATCTGCAGCAGAAAAATACTTGACAAGTTTCGATTTTGTAGATTAAAATATTGCTACTTGAATTTTTTTTTATTGGCTTTTGATAAACAAGATAAATTTTGTTTCTAGCGTTATTCTTTATATTATCACTTTAAAGCGCATGAATGTGAAATGTAACTTAAAATATTCAAAATTGTTTTAAATCTATTTAGTTCTTTTGATTAATTGAAATTAAGGGTAAAGAATCAGATATATATCTAGAGAATTATCCCGAGGTAATTAGTATATCTCAGAATTTATAGTTATAATTATGAGCGAAATTTCTCTCGATACTGGTTTAGACCATGACGTAATATAGATACGCATTTTCCGAGGAGATCGAAGCGGTTAAATGCAAAAATGAATGTCTATTTTTTATTTAACCTTATTGTTTATAAGTTGAATTGATTCTTATTGTTTATATGATCATCCATTGCAGGTGATTACACAATGAAAAATCTTCCTTCCATCCCGGAAGGGGGAACGGTATCTACATATTTACCGATTACCGAAGATTGGAAATATTGGTTGCATTTTTATTCCTTGAAGTTCCGTGTAATCGACATATAGATACGGATATAACACAATGTACATAACTGAGGTATATGCAATTGAAACGGTAATTCATTTTATCATAAAGTTAAAAGTAAAATACTAGTATTGCCGAGTCTACAATTGTATGAACTATGTTCTATCTGTGGGGTGTATAAAAGAGTCCCCCTGTAAAAAGGGGTTGTGCAAACGAGTGTGTGTCGTCTTAGGAGCTAGAGGACCGACTTCTGCCCTGCGTGCTCAAGGCTCTTTACCCTTAGAAGCTACTGCACAAACTCGGCTTAAATCGCTGAGAGTTCGTATGTGTGCAGTGCCATAAGTAACAACTAATTTGTAGATACAAAAAATGCTTTCAGATAATAAGGTGTAAAAAAGCCCCCACCCCCCGTTACATGTGTTGTGACTTATGGCACTTTACAAGCTCGCTGACATTTATCTGTCGACGATTTAAGCCGAGTGAGCGTCTCTTGTTTTTCAGTAGCATCATATTGTTGCAAGCATGCCAGCAAAGATTGTATGTAAAGATTTTAAAATGTATTCAAAAACGTGATCATGTTTTCTGATAAAAGTAATAAGTTATAAGTTACGGGATGTACCTAAAGGTTCGATTCCGATTTGACAGTTCAGATCGTTGAACTCGGATACAAAATTAGACTAGTAATTAATACTTGAGAAAAAGGACCTCAATATCTTAGATTTTTGTTTTATGAAAGAAAATCTAAAATTTTAAATCATTGGCTCTAACTTATGAACATATTAATATACAAAATCGTTTCTACACGTTTTGATTATGTAAAATGTTTTCCCCGTAATTTCAATTAAATAAATTTAAATATTTACAACAGTTTTGAATATTTTTAAGTTACATTTCAAATTCATGCGCTTTAAAGTGATATTATAGAGAATAATTCTAGAGACAAAATTATCTTGTTTATCAAAAGCAAATCTAAAAAACACAAGTAGCACTATTTTTATCTACAAAATCGAAACTTTTCAAATATTTTTCAATTACCCGTTTCAAACATGATGACGTTTTTTCCAGAGTCGCATCTCGAAGTATTTGAACCGTTAGAAATTAACCTTCATTGATTTGAAACCATATTACGATCTATTTAATACTTGAATATGAGTGGTACAGGTAACATACCACAGTTCAGGAAGATAAGAACGAGTTTGTTGTTCGATTTCCGCGATTATATCTGATCCAGCTGTAATTTGTTCAAAAGTTTAATAATGTTGTATTTTTTAGAACTTTCAATTTATAATTGACGAGAGAGCAGCAGCAGAAATGGCGAAGATGTTCTGTACCAGATGTCTGGAGAATTATCCCAAGTTAATTAGTAATTTTTAGA
>JAPMOR010094081.1:30212-43374 GCA_026543865.1 Argiope aurantia | reverse complement strand
TTTGGATATTATGTAAATAAATTTTATGAAACCCACTCATATATTCACTTTTAAGTTGTTAAATCAGACAGATTTATTGAAAGTTAAAGAGTAAATAATTAATTACTTTTATTACAATAAATATAACCAAAAAATATTAAAATTTAAATCTTTGACCTTATTTTTCACTTATACTCTTCAAAATGTTTTTATTCTCAAATTGTTTGAAAATAAAACATTGTGTGTCCTGAAAGAAACTATCTATATTTAGAATATTGTTAGAAAAAAAAGAAACAATGGTTGTGAAATTGCTAAATTGCTCTGATATTCATTCTAAAATAAAAGAATCAGAAGAACCTAAATTTTTTTTATATATATAAAATCAGAGTTTAAACGAAGTTCCTGGTAAAACATATCACTTTCTACAGGTTGTTTATATTTTGCTGTTGCTATTCGCAATAAGTAGTAAAAGGTATTTCTGCGCCAAGCACGTTAATGTTATTACATAGTGTGTGTGTGTGTATATATATATATATATATATATATATATATATATATATATGCAGAGAGAGAGGGAATGATAGATTATGAATATTTTCCAATTACCTTACTGATTTAGAAACATTCAAAATAATAATATTCAAAAATTAATAAATGCCTTGATATTCAGAATATTAATAGGAAAAAAATTATACCCTATAGTCACATTTTTTGCATTTTAAATGTTACTGTCTGGCACTTTCTAGTATAATTTATCGTATAAACTCATATTATATATATATATAGCGTGTACATTTATTAAAGATTGCATTAATGAATTTAATCTATATCTATATCTATACTTATAATAAAGCTCAATGTGTGTGTGTGTGTGTGTGTGTTGGCGCTCTACAGGCCAGACCATTCAACCTACAGCTACCAAATTTGGCACGTGTATACCTTGGAGGCCGGGAATGTGCACCTGGGGGTTATTTTTTCGAATTTTTAATTAGAATTTTATTTATTTAAAAATTAAGCGAAATTTTGACGTGTTTCTGCTATAACTGCCGAAAATATTACCGCACAAAAAAGATTTTTACATGAAGTTAAAGATAAAAAAATTATCTTTTAAATGATACTACTGTTTTAATCTTAAAATTAAATTTCTATTTTTAATGAATTTTTAAATAAATATTTTAACTATGCTTTTCAATAATTTTTTTCGTCAAAAATAAAAATGAGGATTAAGCACGTTTCGCATTCAGGAGAAAAAAAAATAGCTTTTTTCAAAGTGTTGCCATCACATTCATTAAAGCTCTAACTGAAAATAAATTAAATCTTTTTGGAAATGAAATCTGCAAAAATATAATTTTCGTCACGTGTCTGTAGGAAATGAAACAAATATGAAATATTATTTTTTCTAAAA
Source organism: Argiope aurantia (assembly GCA_026543865.1). Classification (NCBI taxonomy): domain Eukaryota; kingdom Metazoa; phylum Arthropoda; class Arachnida; order Araneae; family Araneidae; genus Argiope; species Argiope aurantia. The sequence goes on along the minus strand of JAPMOR010094081.1, from coordinate 41,990 downwards.
AATAAATTCAAGAAAAATTCTTTTATGATCTTTTACACTCTATATATTATTAATCCAATAAATAAGTTTTATTTTAAGGCAAGTTTTGTTTAATATGAACAAGATATCCATTCAAATCATGGCCACACAGCTAATTTGTAAACCTTTAGTAAGACAAAGATCTGTTGCGACATAAATCGTAAATATTTTATTTAAAAGTAGCAAACGATTATTTTAATAATCATAAATTTTATTTTGTAAAGAGTTGTGAAATTCAGATTGGCAACAGTGATATTTTTGGAACTTTTAATTTGTTGTTTAAAAACGATGCTAGAATTTTGAATGAAAATAAGTTGATGTAAATTTGATAATATTATCTACAATGTAATAAGATTTAGTTTCATAATAAGTTTGTCTGCATTCTATTTTTGTTGACGCACGAACACAACAGATTTACTAAAATGGTTTAAATAGAAAAATGATTATATTTTATGTAACTTAATTCAATAAATGCTCTAATAAATAACGAATTTTTGATTTTACATAAAGCTTCTGCTGTCGAAATCACGAATAACAAAATGCTCTTGAAACACTAATATTTTAAATAAAAAGAGTTAATTTCCATTCAACTAAATCAATCACTTAAATTGACTGATTTATGAAAATTTGAATATTACTATTCAATAAAAAAAAAGGATAATTTTAGATTTTCAATCGATCGTTTCAAAAAAAATACGCCAATCAGCGCGCAGGTTTCTAAGAAAAATTGGAAAGAGATTATGAAAATGTTGAGTTTTTCTAGATTTTTAACATTCGAAACTTCATAAATAAGTCTTAGTTGATCGTGGAAAATAGAAACATTCATTCATTTATTTAAAATTTGGTGTGTCCAGAATATTTCTCAGAATATGATACCTTACTGCATTAAATTTAGATTTCATAATTTTTGAAATATATTTATAGGCCGGAACAAAATATTATTATTGATTTCATTTCAATCCTTTTGAAAGCAAAACTAAAAACTGAATTTTATGCTAAATCTGAGAAATTTTTGTTGAATTATTCTTTGAGATATTACATAAATTATCAAAAATATTTTGTAGTTCACATAAGACTTAAATACCGAGATATTCTGTTTGCAATACTCATATTCAATAATAATAGTAATAAATAAATAGCAATAAAGATGATAAATAAAATAAAACGTTAGGTTTTATTAAAAAATATCTTTATATTAGTTGCAATTTCATCATTTTCACTTTAAATTAAAGTTGACGTTTTACCGGAAATGACAACAAATTAGCAAAATATATAGAGTAAATTGAACGAAACGATCTAAACAACAGTATAAGTTTGGTATGACTATCAAAATTTGAAGATTAAAATTGTTTTGTTTGAGAATCTATTAAGAGACCAGTTACTTAAAATATTTAATTGAAAATTGTAGCGAGCGGTAATATTGGCGAACCGGCTGGTCGCCAAAGGCGGCTAGTATATAATAATTTAAAGAACTGTTTATCGAAAAAAATTAAATATCCGATTATTGCATTAGTGTACAAACATCTGATACTTAAATCTATATATTATAAAGATAATATCACTTAATGTAATAGATAAAAATGATTTGAACACGGATAAATATTTCATTTTTTGTTGTTGTTGTTGTTCTTAGAATTTTGAAATAAGAATGTATTTCTAAATTCAGAATGTGTGCCATCTAAATTGAAGATCAAAACGTCAATCAAGCGAGCAAAATATCGTGAATTCCACTAGCATATCTGATGTTATAGCAGTGTGTAAGAGATTATTCCAAATCTTATAAGTTTTATGGCTTCTTTAAAAGGAGATATAATAAAATATCTATGAAAAAGAAAAAAAAAGAGATGTCGTGATAAACATAAATAATTTTAAAAGAAACTTTAAAATAGTGCGTGACAAACTATCACCAGATAATTATGAGGAAAAAACAAGGCTTCCCTCAGATAAGCAATATGTATGCAAATTGACCGTAAAGCGTGAAGAACAATCCTGTTTGAAATAATATTCGTTCTTTGGGGAATCCTTATAAAATAGCTTATCCTTATTGGAAAAAAAAATATTTTTAATCCTCGAAAAAATAGTTTCTACTTCTCTGAATAATATGCATAGAAGTTTGGACTTCAAATGTGTTCTATTATTGCCCTTATAAAAAAAGAAATATTAAATTAGATTGGTAATATTTCGTTGTCAAGAAGATATTAAGCCCATAATTACATATAAATTACTTAAATTATGCGTTTCTTTGTATATACATATTTGAAATTTAGAGAAAATTGTTATTTCCCATCTCCATGGTTACATAGTAAAATATTGTTTATCATAATGCATTGTGAGACAACTTCAACAGTACAACCTTTAAATTATATACTTAGAGTTTCTAATTTTTGAAATTGTTTGAATCACATAATCGAATGATACGTTCAATAATCTGTTTTGACACACCCCCTTTTATTGTTTTGCAGTATTTTCATTAAATTAGACAAATAAAAAAAATTGATTTCTACAATTTCTTTTATGGTTTTTAAACGAAATTAACTGGTAATATTGATTTCATACAGTATTAATAATTTAGGTAGTCTGTATAAATGAAAACCAATTTTCAGTTGTGACAGCCCTCAAAGGTATAACAGAAAAAAAATGTCCTCCGTAAAAGAGATAAGGTAACTAACTACCTTATCTCTTTTATTTGATTTTTAAATTCTGATAATTAAGATTTTTAGATACTCTTTATACATGCATAAGGAAATAGTGAATTTTAATCATTAAAATTACAAGTGTAAATCCAATAAACGTAATTATCCGAGGTAATAATTGTAATTATAAAAATGTAATTATATTTCCTTTAAAAATAAATCCACAGATGTATTGATAAAAATAATATTAAAACTTTCAATATTATTTAGGTTCCATCCAGATTTTTGTGATTGTGAAATTTAGATTAGTTTACATAGTTTATTAGTTTAATTACAATTAGTTTAAATAAGTTTGCAAGTTTTAGTTAGTTATATTAATTAAGTTAAATTAGCAGTTATTAATTTTAGTTAGATTTAGAAATTTAGATTAGTTAGTGTAGATTATCTACAATCTGAATTGAAATAAGTTTATAAATAAAAATTAGTCACATGAAAATTTGGATTTTCTAAAAAAAATACTTGTTAATTAAAAATTCATAATTTTTCATTAATAGAAAATTACAACGTTAAATTTATTCACAGCGTTCTGTTAAGTTTAGCTTCATGAACTTTTTACTATAGAATTATATGATAACGTACAAAAAGTTTCAAATAAATGTTTGGTAATCAAATTTTTACAGTCAAAATTGTGATTTTTTTCTTTTTAATTCCGACTTAAGACACATTATTAAATGTTTTTTAAAATCAGAAAATGAAGAATTTCTTTTTTTATTATCGAGTTTTTTTTATATGGAAATACGAATGTATTGTAAAAAAATTAGCTTTCAAATACTACATATTTTTTTTCTCCTTCTATTGACATAAATAATTTATTTTCTTCATTCGATTCTGTCCTCAAATTTCGAATACTTACTTGGATTGACGTTTTCAGTTTAATTCCATAAGATTTTTTTTTTAAGCGTTGAACTTATAAAGGTGTTTAATTTATTGATAAATATTTAGCATTTATTTTTTATGGGCACTAGACAGATGCCATGAAAGAATGCTAATTCAAATGAAGATTCTTTTTTTATACAAGCTAACCGTTCGAATGTTCTACCCTGAAAGTTTACCTTTCTCTGAAATAGAAACAATACTATTTGCTTTAAGCCTTATTTTCACTGTAACAAATTCTTCGCCCATTTTCTCCATTTCTTTCCAGGAGGAAATAATCGATTAGATAGATATACTTTGACTTGGATAAAATGCCTTTGCGCTCAATTATGAAGAACAGTAATTGCTTTGCCGTATCGTGCAGTTTTTCCATTTTTTTTTTTTTTCAATTCCCGAATTTTCGTTACTTTCTTGAATTTCGCTTTTATTTTATTCGCCATTTTTTCTTCTTTTATCATCAAGCTAAGGCAAATTTTAGGATTAAAATAGTTATGTTCAGCAGTGAAGTGGATTTTAAAAGCGTAATTGATGGTACTTTGGGGTGTTTAGACAAGAGAAAATGTATTGATACAAAAGAAGCAAAAATTAAATTACATTTTAAAGGGAAAAAAAAAAGACTTTAATAAAATTTAAGCAGCAGTGCAACCAGGAGAATTTATCTAAAATGACTTAAAATACGAGTTTTTAGACAAGGAAGTAGTTTTTCATTCTGACTTTTTAAGAAAGGATGTTTTTTTAATGAATAAATGGCTTTAGCTAATGTGAGATTTTAACTGTTTAGGAAAAAAAATAGAGCGCAAGAATTAATAAAAGGTACATACTAATAAAATAATGAGGTTGTAAAAATGAAGTGGCTTGGGCTTGCTCATGTATTTTTTAAGTAACCATCATTTAATGAAGTAACTGCAATAATTCTTTTTATCATTTTGTGGAGCTACTGAAAAAAATAAGAATATTTCTGCTATGTTTAAACTTTGGATTATTTTCCTTAAGTTACGAATAGGATAAAAGATTGCGTACTAAAATAAAAGAAGGGTTGAACTCCCTGTAACTTCTATTTTCTGTAACACTTTCTCAAGTACGATTCATAGAAAAGTATTATAATCGACTTCTGGAACTGATTTCCAGATTTCAGATGTCGGCGAGTCAGACAAACACTTTTTTGGAATTCATTTTGTCCGTCTGTCTATCTGTGAACATGATAATTTAAAAACTTTTTCAAATAGACATATAAAATTTAGTATATGATATGTACATCCAATTTGAAGATTTCAATCAAAGCTTAAGCGAAATTCTTTCAAAAGCAGTCTGTCTGTCCGTCCTCTGAATATATAATAACACGATAATTAACCTTTTAGGTGCATTTGACCTATCAGGGCGTCATGCATTTTTTAAAATTTGTTTCAATTTTTTTTGGAATACTAAATAATCTAAGTTATCTCAATGAAATAAATAAATGTATAATATGAAATCAATGAACTTTTACATAAGATCTACTGCTTTTAAATGTCAAGAATAATTGTGAACTAAAGGTAAACAAAGAAAAATGTGTACCCAAAGGGCTAAGGAACAGAAGAAGCTAGATGGCCCAACTTAATACATAGATGCAGCATTTAAAATGAAGATGAGTATCGAATTTTCAACCAAGTGCATCAAGAAATTGATCATATGTCGGTCTGTACATTCACAAGCATTTAAGCCCGATAAATCAAAAATGCAATAGCTTAAATATTTAAATTTTGATATGCAATTTTGTAACGATAATTGAAGATCTCTGCCAAAATTTCAATCAGTCTGAAAAAAGGTGTCCAAAATACCCTTTTGGTGCTCTGGTGCTTGAACATTAATCGCATCCTAGCGATTAAGATCCAAAGTTCTTATACTAATAATTGCGTAGCAATTGTTCATCAAAAGCATTTATTAATAATGCACAAATACATTTATAAGTGAAATACATTTATACAAGAACATTTCGGGAAAACCACTTCCGCTGCTTTCATTTTAAATAATTATCCTACTGCACATTATACAGTTTTGCTATTTCCATTTATCCATATTGTTTTTGTGAAAGATAATTAACAAAAAAAAACATTTAATGTTCAAAATTTAATAGCATATCGGGTTAACAAAAGGCATTAGTGAGTTACTAAAATTCGATTAGGAGTATCAGGTATTCAATCTTGAATGAGATACTCCAACATTATTTATAACTTAGAAGACCTATGTACAATTTTAGTAAAGAACAGTTCGCTAAAATCAGTCACTTTAGATAAAAACAATAAAATTTCGAAGAGTCGTTCTCATTTATATAAATTATTTCCATGGAATTGAATAGAAAATAATGCGAGTACTAACGCTCGATGGTTTAATGAGTTAAGGTAAAGAATTATTGAAGAGAGGAAAAAATGTCAAAAATTAAGTCATGGTCTCATCCAGAATCATTCAAAAACTAGTGGGTCTATACTTATTTTAGGCGATATCATTTCGTTGAGATGAAATGGCTCAACACAGCATTATGTAGTGCTTCCATTCATTCTTGTTTCTATTTCTTAGATAAATGTGTTTCCATTCATCTAAGTTGCATGAGAAAAAGATCAGATTTACTGATCAAACTCTAATGGACTAGCGAGTTAAAGCGAAAATATTGTTGAGAAAATTAAATTCGTATAGAAAAGTCATGAATTCTATCTTGGTCCTAACAAGATTATTCTAGAACTAATAGAACTATATTCGTTTTTATAGAGAACAAGTTAGCTGAAATCAAGTGGCTCACATTAACATAACATCGGAATGGTATTTGTATTTATCCATGTTACTTTCATTGTATTTATGCCTGCAAAGCAGATAAAGAAAGCGAGATATTCTTCAATCCAATGGTTTAGCGAGTTCAGATGGAATTAAGTCAGGGAATTCAAATTCGGGTAGGAAAGTCACGAATTCTATCTTGTTCCTAACAAGATTATTCAAGAACTAATAGACCTATTTTCGTTTTTATAGAGAACAAGTTCGCTGAAATTAAGTGGCTCACATTAACATAACATCGGAATGGTATTGGTATTTATCCATGTTACTTTCATTGTATTTATGCCTGCAAAGCAGATAAAGAAAGCTAGATATTCTTCAATCCAATGGTCTAGGGAGTTCAGATAGAATTAAGTCAGGGAATTCAAATTCGGGTAGGAAAGTCACGAATTCTATCTTGGTCCTAACTATATTATTCAAGAACTAATAGACCTATTTTCGTTTTTATAGAGAACAAGTTCGCTGAAATAAAGTGGCTCACATTAACATAACATCGGAATGGTATTTGTATTTATCCATGTTACTTTCATTGTATTTATGCCTACAAAGCAGATAAAGAAAACTAGATGTTCTTCAATCCAATGGTCTAGCGAGTTCAGATGGAATCAAGTAAGGGAATTTCAATTCGAGTAGGAAACTCACGATTTCTATCTTGGTCCTAACAAGATTATTCAAGAACTAATAGACCTATATTCGTTTTTATAGAGAAGAAGTTCGCGAAAATCAGGTAGCTCACATTAACATAACATCGGAATGGTATTTGTATTTATCCATGTTACTTTCATTGTATTTATGCATGCAAAGCAGATAAAGAAAGCTAGATGTTCTTCAATCCAATGGTCTAGCGAATTCAGATGGAAGTATGTCAGAAAATTTAAATTTGGATATCAAAGTCAGAGATTCTATCTTGGAGTTAGTCCTAACAAAGTTATTTAAAAACTAGTGGATTTACGTTTGTCTTAGCAGAGTTTTAATTAGCTAAGATTAGGCTGCTTGGATTTATTATTTAGTTCCCAAATGGTGCTTACATTTATCCATACTATTTGCAAGGAAGGTCAATCGTAAATACAAAAGTGATACCAATGATTTAAATCTCAATGGACTATTAAATTGATTTAAGTTATTGATAGAGAATTTAAATTTGGAAAACATTTCTAGGAATAAATCTTGAATGTGGTTTTAGAAATTGAAAAAACAAACAAACATTTTCTTAATGGAGAACTGTTCCCTGGGAATAGGCTAATTATTGGAGGTGTAATTTTTAAAATTTAACAATGTTTTTGATAAATTGCTTATAAGGAAATAATACAAATCAAATCTTTTTTTAAAACAACAGTTGTATTTATTTTTCAGTATAATTTAATTGTAAAATTATCTCAATCATGCAGTGCCTTAATCTAAATATGAAAAAAATAAATAAATGCAAAACTCCTACACGCTAATAAGTACCATCAACTAGTCATTTCCTATCCCTTTTAATTTACAATCAGCACATACCTGAAAATAAAATTAAAATTCTTCTAGTTTTAATATTTCTTGAGGTTCCACTTACAGGTTATAATTAAATAGCATTCTTACAAACTTCCAGTTTCCTTTATAATTTCCTTCGAGAAAAGGCACGCACATGAACATGCAAAACAAAACACGTCTCTCAGCTTTAGGGTCACGTCTTTTATAATAACTCTCGAGGAAAATCTTACGAATCTTAAGGAATTTCCAACTCGTTCAATAATGACAGATGACAGCATGCAATCAACTGAATCATTAATTGTTTTCTATCGAAACGCAAGTTTCCCACACTGAATATTTAAGTTTAGCTACATACAGAAGTGCTACAACTTCGCTGCAAATACTCTGTAGTATGTTAGTAATATTTTCAATTTAAAACGTTGTCTTTCTGAAGTGTATGGTGAATGGGGTGGGTTGAGGGGAGATTGAAGAATGCTGTAGGTTTGTAGATGGGGGAAGTTTTGGGAAATATTTTGCTGGTAATTTTCAAGAGTTCTGTTCCTGAATATTAAATCGGCGTTAATAGATTGATTACCAGGCTTTGTTTATATATTCGTGTGCTGAGACAGAAAATGTACATAGCGCAGAGACAGGAAGCGATCAATACGACAATAATATTTTAAATGAAATGTAAAATATTTTTCATGAACTTGCTTTATTTTTTATACATATCAATAAGATTATTCATTTTGTAATTTTGAAATTTCAAGTTCTCAGAATTTATCTGATAATTCGACCAGATATTATATTTACAGCATTACATATTGAATAAAAGCAGATAAGAATTTTCCGTTGCAAGCTTCCTTTACATCTATCAGGCAATATAAATTATTGATGCTGAAAACAGTCAGTACTAGGGCTTGAAAATCACTTTTAAGTCCCCTAACTTCCAAGATATTGCAATTATAAAAAATATTTGAATACAAAAGTTGTCCATTTTAATGAGACGTTAATTTGGATAAATGGATGGATTTTTCCATCTTCAATATAAAGAAAGTTATAGTGAAATGAAAATTTCAGTCCCCTCCCCACCATTTCTATCTCTTTTGAGCTAAATGGGCCTTTTACGAACTCGTCTAAAATTTTTACCTTTCTATAAACATATTAACACGCAGTTAAAATACAAAGCGTTATACGCATATTATATAAATACTTATATATATTATTGAACGAAGGGTAATTTCTAGGGACCGTGATCGGTAAGGAATAGAAGAAATTTTCAAGAAATCTTGTTATGAGAAGCATTGCAATAGGTAGTCTTCCTATAGGAATCTACTTAAAAGATGCATTCTTAATATTGTATAATGTAAACATATACTTTAGAAGCAGAATCATGGCCGAAGAGAGCGAAGATACTTTGAATTTTTAAATTTATCTTTTATTCCATCCCGGTAGTATATTCCATTTATGTACAAGACAAGATTCTGATAGGTATTTCTTTACATATGTCGATATGCGTAATGGAATCATAGGGATCTTTTAAAAGAGTGCGCTATATCGACACATTTATCCCTTCACTCGGAGTGTGGTAATTGCCGATTTCAGCAGTGTTACAGAGCTGGTGTTGAATTTAAATAAAAAAAAAAGGTGGAATTGGATCAGGAAATAAGGGAACATTCTTGAATTAAGTTAATATGGGTTAAATTAAGATAAAAATTAGGAAATTAACTAAGATTTAATTTAGATTTAAAAATAACATTATATATAATCAAATTGTTAATCGATGAATTGGAAATTAAGTTATGAACTAAAAATTAAGTGAATTATCATCGAGAATGCACGATTTCAAAACTTTTCGCATTAGAAAATGAGGAAATAATCCACAGCAAAACTGTATCTATTAAAACAAAACAGTTGAATTAAAAAAGCGCCAAAATAATTTTATATTATCTCTGTTTTCACACATTTCATAATAAAATTACGAAAGAAAGAAATATTTTTATACACTAGCCGCCTTTGGCGACCAGCCTGTTCCCCAATATTACCGCTCGCTACAATTTTCAATTAAATATTTTAAGTAACTGGTCTCTTAATAGATTCTCAAACTAAGCAATTTTAATCTTCACATTTTGATAGTCATACCAAACTTTAAATTAAAGTGAAAATGATGAAATTGCAATTAATATAAAGATATTTTTTAATAAAACCAAGCGTTTTATTTTATTTATGATCTTTATTGCTATTTATTTATTACTATTATTATTGAATATGAGTATTGCAAACAGAATCGCTCGGTATTTAAGTCTTATGTGAACTACAAAATATTTTTCATAATTTATGTAATATCTAAAACAATAATTCAACAAATATTTCTCAGATTCAGCATAAAATTCAGTTTTTACTTTTGCTTTTAAAAAGATTGAAATGAAATCAATAATATTTTGTTCCGGCCTATAAATATATTTCAAAAATTATGAAGCCTAAATTTAATGCAGTAAGGTATATTCTCAGAAATATTCGGGACACACCAAATTTTAAATAAATGAATGTTTCTATTTTCCACGATCAACTAAGACTTACTTATGAAGTTTTGAATGTTAAAAATTTAGAAAAACTCAACGTTTTCATAATCTTAGTCCAATTAATCTTGAGAAACATGTGCTCTGATTGGCGTATTTTCTTTGAAACGATAGATGGAAAATCTAAAATTATCTTTTTTTATAGAATAGTAATATTCAAATTTTCATTAATCAGTCAGTTTAAGTGATTGATTTAGTTGATTGGAAATTAACTCTTTTTATTTAAAATATTTGTGTTTCAAGAACATTTTGTTATTTGCAATTTCCACAGCAAAAGCTTTATGTAAAATCAAAAATTCGTTATTTATTAGAGCATTTATTGAATTAAGTTACATAAAATATAATCATTTTTCTATTTAAACCAATTTAGTATATCTGTTGTGTTCGTGCGTCAACAAAAATAGAATACAGACAAACTTATTATGAAACTAAATCTTATTACATTATAGATAATATTATCAAATTTACATCAAATTATTTTCATTCAAAATTCTAGCATCGTTTTTAAACAACAAATTAAAAGTTCCAAAAATATCACTGTGGCCAATCTGAATTTCACAACTATTTACAAAATAAAATTTATAATTATTAAAATAATCGTTTGCTACTTTTAAATAAAATATTTACGATTTATGTCGCAACAGATCTGTGTCTTACTAAAGGTTTACAAATTAGCTGTGTGGCTATGATTTGAATGGATATCCTATTCATATTAAACAAAACTTGCCTTAAAATATAATTGATTTATTGGATTAATAATATAGAGAGTGCAAAAGATCATAAAAGAATTTTTCTTGAATTTATTTTTTAGAAAAAATAATATTTCATATTTGTTTCATTTCCTACAGACACGTGACGAAAATTATATTTTTGCAGATTTCATTTCCAAAAAGATTTAATTTATTTTCAATTGGTGCTTTAATCAATGTGATGGCAACTCTTTGAAAGAAACTAATTTTTCCCAGTAATGCGAAGCGTTTATTTTTATTTTGTACGAAAGAAATTGTTGAAAAATAGAGTAAAAATATTTATTTAAAAATTCATTAAAAACAGAAATTTAATTTTAAGGTTAAAACATTGGTACCATTTAAAAGATAAATTTTTGATCTTTAACTTGATGTAAAATTCTTTTTTGTGCGGTAATATTTTCGGAAGTTATAGCAGAAACACGCCAAAATTTCTCTTAATTTTTAAATAAATAAAATTCTAATTAAAAATTCGAAAAAATAACCCCCAGGTGCACATTCCCGGCCTCCAAGATATACACGTGCCAAATTTGGTATCTGTAGGTTGAATGGTCTGGCCTGTAGAGCGCCAACACACACACACACACACACACACACACACACACACACACACACACA